>JAQMYG010000009.1:27114654-27129487 GCA_030014215.1 Clariallabes teugelsi | reverse complement strand
CCAAATCATTTCATAAAAGCGGGACCCGCGGGTTGGAAAAATACCCGACCCGCGCATCACTAATTCACACACACACACAAACACGCACACACACACACACACATACACACACACAGCACCTGCGCGCATAAACAGAAACACCTGTCGGGATTTAGTTTTACTTTTTTTAAAGGTAAAGTGCTGGTTAATTTGTTTTGTTTTTACTTTATATTTTGCATTAATTATATTTATGCATTTATTTATTTTTTTGGGCTGTGGAACGAATAATTTGAGTTTCCATTATTTCTTCTGGGAAAATGGAATACGAGGAATACGAACTAATTATGCTCGTAATCCAAGGTTCCACTGTACAGTACAGTAGTGTAGATCAATGTTAGGATTTCAGACCTATACACAGGCTGGACACTAGAGGGAGCTATTCGACCTGTCAGTGTTTTCCCCTCACCTTGTTATCCTCAGTAATGAGTTTCACTCATTAACTTTTATAAAACTCTGTTTCTCTCTTCATTTCTCAGTCCTGAGTTTCTCTTGTGAGAACCAGAGATCCTGACTTTGAAATTGCAGTTCCAGGTCTTTCTGAGGATATTTGTAGATTGTGATTGTTAAATATAGCAAAACGTTTGAGTATTTAGCCTAGAGCATTTTCCCTTTTTATCCTAATATTGTTTTTATTCCCTGTTTGACTATGAGACGTCTTTGCATCTTTGCCAAACATTTACCTCCTGTCCTGGCACTTTAACTCCTGTACTAACCCTGTTTTAGCCCCTGTGCCCTCCTGTATACTGGCAGTTATATTTACATTTAGTTATTTGGTAAATATTATTATCCAGAGTGACTTAAAAAAGTGCTTAAAACGTTTCCATTATTGAATAAATTCTTACACTGGGATTCTAACTACTGTAAGTACCATCAGTCAACACTTTGGAAGAGTTTTTTTTTGGGGGGGGGGGGGGGGGGGTTTTTTGGGTTAACCCAAGTACTAAAGAAACAGATATGTCTTAAGTTGTGGTTTAAAGATTGCAAGAGACTCAGCTGTACGGACATCTATAGAGGAATTTTATTCCACCACCTCAGTGCCAGAACAGAAAAGAGTCTAGATGCACATCTTTAACTTCTGTATCGACCCTCTACCTCCTGTACCGGCTTTAGACCTCATCTACAGGCACTTTGCCTCCTGTACCGATCCTATAACCTACTGTACTGGCCTTTTATGTACTGATCCCACCCTTTACCTCATGTACCCGCCCTTTACCCTTTACCCCCTGTAATGATGTACGCTGCAGGAGCTCTAAGCCTTTGTTATATAGCTGTAATGAGGTTGTGACGTCGTCCATCTAAAACACATCAGGACAATGAAGTTTTTGTGAGTTGGAATGACGGGTGTTGTTGTGTTAGTTAATAATAAAAGAAATGTTACTAGATCAGTTCCGTGTTCTGCACTACTGTAGGTGTCCGGAAACTCGTCTTATCTTATCACATGCGTCATTCGAACCGAACGCTCCCATCGCCTACTTCACCACACGCCGTCTTGCTCAATATTTATGAGTTTTTCAGTAAAGCTCTTCCTGTGACTTACTAGAACTGAATTTAGGGAAATATATTTATTCAGAAGAGAACGGCCAGACGGATCGAGCAGACAGGAAGATCTCAGAGCACGTCCAACTCTGAGCCACAACAGCCGGAGAGCCACCAGGTTCTGCACCTGTCAGGCATAAACAGGAAACTGATGCTACAGCGGACCACAGACTCTTTGCACCTTTAACACGGTTTTAAGGAGTGGTTATACGAGTTACTGTGTAGAAATAAAGTTTTCTAGAAAATAATAATTTCAAGAAGAACCCTAGAAGAAGAGCATGTCGTTATCAAATGAGCTCTTAAAGAATCTTTTTCTTCTGACAAGAAAATGTTAAAGCATTCCGCGTCCCCTAACAGTCTGTAATGAATAGAGCAAAATAAAATAAAATAAAAAAGAATCTAAGAACCTCCATCTCCACTGTCAGAATTAAACGGTTCCTCTGTGGTTCTTTGAATTTGTGGAAAGAAATTCTACATGAAATACTGAAAGGGTCTATTTGATTCACTCTCAAATTGTTACAGTTTAAGGTTCCCTTCTGTTAAAGGTTCTACATACAGCAGAACTCTAACATAAGAAGATTGTTTTGAGAAGCTAAGACTCCTGAATTATTCAGGGTTCTCTTGATGACCAGTGTGTGTTAACTGGGTGAGTGTTACAATGGTTCTACTTGGGTTTTACACTCTGAAGTGCTGTTTGATTGTTCTTGTGGAGGTGGAGAACCCGGCAATAGAGTGTTTTCCTGTGTGCAGGACAAACTCCGAATTATCGCCCATCATTTTATTTTTAGGAGTCACGTTTTAAATGTGACAGCAGGTCCGTTGAATCGTTGCCCAGAACTGTTGTTGAACAGGGAATCACTTTTTGTGGGGTTCTTCATAGAACTTTTGTGATTGCTAGATTCAAGACACTGTGTTAGTGGTGAGTTTTGTGTTAAAAAAGGGAAAAATGAAGGTTTTTGTCAAATTCAAATAAAAATTCTGGTTATATAACAGAATTTATATTCCGATGAGCTGATTATTAACGTGTTACAACATGTATTTATGTTTACTGATGTTTATTAATGTGTTAATCGGTAACAAAGTGAAAAGTTATTAATGTACATTAATGTGTATTAATGTGTAATAATGTGTAATAACAACACATGAGGCTGATAGACGCCGTTATAAACGTCTCTGTTTGCTTTTCTTTCAGGTGGAGACATTTACATTTAGGCATTTGGCAGACGCTCTTATCCACATTTTTTATCTCATTACACATCTGAACAGTTGAGGGTTAAGGGCCTTGCTCAAGGGCCCAACAGCGGCAACTTGGTGGTTGTGTGGTTTGAACCTGGGATCTTCCGAACCGTAGTCCAATGCCTTAACCACTGAGCTACCCCTGACCCCCAGACGCTGATGAATCTGCCTTTGTTCGGTTCGCTGCAGGTGGACTCTTGGAGTTTGTTTGGTTGTAAAATTTTTAACATGTGACTGTAATGGAGTTATAAAACCTCATCTATTACCTGGAAAGTTAAACATTGCTGCTTATTCGGCTTCACCTTTACACAGGTAAACCTCACCATTTCTCTTCATCCTTCATCCTTCTCTCCTTAATCCTCAAACGAAAAAAACAAAAATCATTTTATAAATGCTTAATTATTTTATACTGTTGTTTTCCATGTGATGGATTTAAGAAACATTTGTAAATTTCAAATAAAAATGTGCTTAATCGTACACATTTAGAATTCTGTATATAGACTTTATGATGTCCTTGTGTTTAAATGCTTATTATGGATAAATGTATAATAATAGTGTATGTATATATATATATATATATGATATTTATCAAGCGGTATGTGTGTGCGTGCGTGTATGTGTGTGTGTGTGTGTGTTGCTCAGACAGTAGAAGATGGAGGTGACGACTCAGCCCAAAGCATTCGCTCCCTCAGACTTCCAGACGGGACTGTGCGAGTGCTGTGACGACTGCAGTGTCTGTACGATCATTTATAATTAAACTCACAGCACTTCCTCTCTGTATACCTACACACTGAATCGCTTTTTTTTTTTCGAAAGAAAGAAACAAAGAAATCACAGCGATGACTTTCTGAGCATCATTGTGTAATTAATTAACCAATCAGAGCATTTTGTTTTATTTTAGATTCACATTTTGTAAAATTACAAAATTTTGAATTTTTACACTTTGATTTGAAATTGAAATAATTTCCTGGTTTCTGATTGGCTTAAATGTGCGAATCTGATACTGTGTGCTTTATCGTTTACATTAAGAATCAGAACTTAACAAGCTGGATATTAAAAACGTTGTGCCGCTAAAATCTGAATTTTGCGCATCTGATTATTGTAAAATAAAATTTTTCACTGAGATAAACAATCTGGTGTCTGACGACGACCTCGGCTCCTGCTGTTCATTCTGCCTGAGCCGCTCCATCACATCCGTCTATACTCTAAGTGTCTTTTACTGAACGTCTCTGGTTTTATTCAGTATACTGTATACACTCGGTTGTTTCAAATGATTGCTAGTGATTATTAAACTCTGAGTAGACCTCAGACATGGAGCTTTATTATTACTCATGAGTTTATAACCGCGGTGTCGTCTCGGGGACTTTCGCACGGTACAGGATTAATAGTTTACCGGTTACAGCTCTCACTATCAGTGCTGATGATGATATGAAGCTTGTTAAAGCTCACATGGGGAGATGAGGTGCTTTTTATCATCTTTGGGCGCTGAAGGGTTAAAACTTTCCTTTAGAGTCTTTTGGAAACAACAGTACAGAGAAATGATGTTACTGAGGTGTGTTTAAATGTTCCTGTGTTTATTCTCTGTCTGTCTCTGTGTCTCTCAGGTCTGTGTGGGATTTTCTGCGTCCCATGTCTCGGCTGTAACATCGCCAGTAACATGGGAGAGTGCTGTTTATGTGGACTGGGAATGCCCATCCGCAGTGTGTACAGAACCAAATACAACATCAGGGTCAGTCACAGCATCACGCAGAACTCTCTACCATAAACTCCGCCCACAAATCAAGTTTATGACATCACACACTGTCAGGGTGAAAAAAGGCAGATGGTCAGGGGTGCTGACTGTCTCGCGGCGGATCAAACTCTGTCAGTGTTCGTAGCCCTTAAAGCTCAGAGCATTTTAGCCGTTATTTGTTTTACTGTGTTTTTAAAAAAACAAAACATGTACAGTGTATGGCTCAGGATTGTGCAGTGTACTGTAGCATGATGTGTCCTTTTTTTAGTTCATTTTAAAACAACTATACAAACATGACTGAGCTAAAAATGTAAAAGTCAGTCACACAGGCAAAGAGATATCACAGATACACACCAGCCCTGAGAATCCCAGAAAACTGTAAGCATTGATTCATTTCCCAGCTGACGGGTGAATTTTGAACTTTTTCTCGGTCAGCGATTGAGGATTTTTCCGTTCCATAGTCTGCCGTTTACTCTCAGACTCGTAGTTAAAGATTTTGTTTGCATTTTATTTTAAACTAGCTGTGCCTGTGACTTTGTTCACATGGAAATGAAATGAACACTCATAGTTGATGTACAGCGACCTCTGTTTTGGAATAAACTAAAAATTTTACGTGTTACCGTGAAGTGCGCGGAAGGTGCGAGATCATGTTTATTAAGTAGATTTCAATTGCACGCTCAACTGCGCATATTAAAAAATGTCAAATTCAAATTCTATTTGTCACATACAGTCATACAGTCAAATGCTTATACGACCTCTCATGACCTTAAAAAAAGATTATTAATGAGAAATTAATAATGGAATAAAATAAGAAAAATATAGAAAAACTTTAGCTGTAGAAAATATAGCTATAGAAGATAAGAACAAAATATAAAATGTAAAAAACTTAGCTGTGCAATTATAGAAAATATAGAAAACTTTAGTTGTGGAAATTGAAATAGAATTTACTATAAATAGAAATGTCCAGAGTGTGTGCAAATATACATGTATGTACAGCGCCATCTGTTGAATTTTGGGTCGATTTAATAATAAGGTCTATTTATTTATTTATTACTTATTATGATATAAGGACATTTTCCATTTAAATTTTAAATTAGCAGATCTTTTCTTCCCTTGGGCCGACCGCGATGAAACAAAGCAAAAATGAAAAAAAAAAATAAAATAAACACGTCACTTCAAGCTCAGCCACATACACCTTTTATAAAAATTTATTTGGTAGTTTTTACGTTACGCGTGCACAAACAAAAATTCCCCGTCACCCCAAATTTTTTTCCACAAAGGTCTTCAATGTACAGACACGCCAACTTTAGTTTTATTATAAGTAAATAGAGGATATGGATAGAAATTCTGTTTGCAGATATCCAGGGTTTGAGCACCAGGTACACCGGATATAACCGGATGTGGAATCATTTTTGACGAGTGTAATAAATGTTAATGTAATATTAAAGTAACAGCATGCTTACTGTCCTGGGTTCTGCTTCTAGGGCTCCATGTGTAATGACTTCATGGTTAGTTACTGCTGCTTTCTCTGCGCTACCTGCCAGCTGAAGAGAGACATCAACAGGAGGCAGCAGCAGGGCATCTTCTGAACCTCATGAAGAGAACTGAGCTGCGATTCCCCGCAGGCTGTCTTTAACAGAATCGTGCTTAAAGTATAAACACATCAAAACTAGAGGGATCAGTCACAATGGATTACAGCCTATTTGTGTGTGTGTGTGTTTTTCTTAATAGCGTAATTGCTGATAAACACTTTACAGCAGCGTATCAGCAGCTCAAACACAGGGACATGTACAGCACACACTCTGCTCATAAGAAACAGATTAAATAAATGTTTTTAATCAACTTTCCATGATGTTTCTGTGCCATGTGTGGAAGGAGTCTCCAGTGTCGGTGCTTTTTAACTGTCAGGTTTTCAGGACAGAAGAGATTTCTCAGCACAGGACACACTACATTCTTTATCTTAATAACTTCAAGAGAGATAATTTAGCCAATTGCGGGTGTGTCTCACAGTAATTACTATATATAACTTCTAAAGTTAATTAGTTACATAAAAATAAAATGATGCTCTATTCAGTGTAAGTTAGGTGTGACGCGTTTAGCTTCATATCAGCATCGTTAGATTAGATTAGCAAAGATTATTTGCCTTAGTATCTCTTTATAGGCGATTATAACCCGGAAGGTCGTATAAACAGATGATGAAGGTTCTGTGAAATGAACCTATAACAACCTGTGGTCAGTGTTTCACCTCATGAACACATTGATTTGCGCTCTCATTAATGAACGAGCAGATGAAGCAAAAACGAGGCTGGTAGATTTTACACAAAAGGTTTATTCAGGTGATCTTCACATGCTGTGTCCATGTTAACATGGCGTGAGACTTGAAACCCAAAGCGATCACGGCGAACACACCGTCATCACAGACGTGCTGAGAATCACACCGCTCAGAAAGGAATCGAGACGACTCGCTCAGTTTTCTATTTTGTAAAGCGTCCTTTAGAAGTGCCTCTGTAAAGTGTGACCCGGAGATGGTGCGATGTCGGGATGCGACCCGGTTTACTGGGACATCTGGGCCTCCATCGCCTGTGCCGTCCACTCGGGTGCCGCCTGGCTGATCTTCTCCAGCAGGTTGTTCACCTGGAAGCAGAGCGACTGGATCTGTTTGTCCCAGGTGGGCAGCGGCTCTCGAGCTGACGGGAGAGAAACACAGAGCCGTGAACCTCCTGGCGCGTCACAGATACCGAGGTCAGAGAAGATCGGACTTACTCTCAAAGTGCACGATGCCGTCGATCTGGTCGATGAAGCCGTTCATACGGCCCTCTGTGATCATCTGGGAGGCGATTTTCTCTGCCTGCGCACAGTGATTAATCGGCAGAGTTTACTTTTCGTTACATTGTTAAAAACTTCATGTGCAGGTTTTAACTTGAAGTCACAGAGCATCTGGTAAAAACGACTCAGTTGGGCTACAAAATTGTTTTTTTAATCATTTATGGGCTGTAGGAGACAACTGGGGGCCGTGCCTGGTGGGTTTCCTCCAGGTACGGTACTATTGGTTTTCTCCCACAGTCCAAAAGACGCCGATTTCTAAACTTGCCCATGTGCACTTGTGCCCTGCAGTGGGTCGGCACCCCATACAGGATGTAGCCCAGCTTGTGCCCCGAGTTCCCTGGGACTGTAGGAAAAGCAGATAATGGACAGGTGGAAGCCATGAGGCTCTTCTAGGGCTATATGATGCCTTTTTGGGGCTATGCAACCATTATTTTGCTGTTAAATGTCTCTCTTGTGCCATAAGGACTGGCTCATAGGTTTAGATTTTAAATGTTTTAATGCATTTATTAACCTAAACACAATAACAAAATGAACATAAAGCATTATTTTATGTAAGTTGTTAGAGTTGTTAGAGTACACCAACACTAATCCTACTAAACACAGAGTGAAGGTTGAGAGCATTTCCTTCAGATGATGTCCAAGAGTTGTGGATCTTCTGTGGCACTATATTAATGTCTGCGTGGGCGGAGCTTCAAGTAACTAATCCCTAACTATAAAACAGAACTTCTGTTTGCTTCGGTGTCGGCGTCTAGGTGCCCGGTGTAGCGGGTCGTCCCTCACAGTGTGACAGTAGGCAGTGGCATCGTCACCTTTTATGTCATACCGTGAGGTAATAATATATCTGCAGAAACATTGGAGCAGCGTGAGGAGCGGCAGAGATATGACCGAACACTCCACAAGCGGGTAATGCGTAGCACGCGGGCGCCAGGATAACCGCTAGTCTTTTTTATAACATACTTTCACAGGAGTTCAGTCAATCCGTGATGAAATGCCAAGAGCAGCTCTATTCAGCCCTACCTTTGCAGGTGGAATCTCCAGAAGTGCCCCCAGCTCCTCAAACGTGATGTTGTTGTACAGTTTACTAGCAGACAGAAGGTTGTGTTCAATAACAGCTCGATCCAGGATACTCGAACCTGAATCAAAGAAACAAGTCACCAATGTCACAATGAAGACGTCCTATTACTTACTCACTTCTCTGCTCCATATATATTACTGGTCCCACCCTGATGAAGATTCTTTCCTACAACAGCATGCCACAAAGCGGTTTATTTCATGTATATAATAATTATTTAGTTTTTTTTTTTTTTAAATGGCCTTTATAATTTTTCTGTTTATAATTACAAACGCTGCCTAAGCGACTCGTTTCTAATTCCACTTGCCGCTTCTCTACCACGGTACATACGTCTAGCTTCTACTCACACGGTTCATGTGTAATTTAGTCGTTTCGTTCGTCTCGTCACTCACCATCCGCCGTGGTGGCTTTCTGATGGGGCATCAGCATAGCGGCGAACTCCTGCAACTGGTTCCCCCGGATGATTCGATCCAGGTACATCTTCTCGAGGATGCCGTACGCCGCAAGCTGCTGACATCGCTCGTCCTTGAAGAGCGTCGCCAACATGCGAGACCGCTGCTGGCCTGAGGACGGATCGGAGCCACAGTCAGCCTAAAAGGCATCGTCAGGTCCGATAACGTGTTTAACGTTCTGAATAAGACGGCGATGTCTCACCTGCTGAGGCCAGAATCGTGCAGTGCAGAGCGTGCTTTAGAGCCTCCAATCGCTCGCTCTCGTGCACTATGGATTTGTACGAAAGCTCGTTGTAGCGCTGAGCTGCTTCTATAAACTTCCTCCTGTAGTCCAGCACTCTGGCATAGCACACCTACGAACAAACAAACAAAAAAAACATTGTAAATTACTTATAATTACTCAAACATCACACACTCAAACCCTGGTGTCCTATAAAGGTGACCTAACAAGAATAGTGTGCACTATGTAACTACACCTCAGCTCTACTCTGTAGAAATATCCTGAGGCTGGATTTTAGTGTGGTGTAGTTTGCGCACCTTGTAGTGGATCTGCAGCTGCTCGTTTGTGGACTCGTTCTGCAGTAGGGAGGCGCGGTTGATGTAGGCCTCCGCCTGAACCGGATCATCATCCTCCAGGTAGAGCCGAGCGATCTTCAGGTACGTGTCTAACTTATAGTCAACGTTGTACTGTCTGAGGGAGAGAGAGAGAGAGAGAGAGAGCGAGAGAGAGAGTGAGAGTACAGGCCACGCTGTGGCGCTCCATCAAATTACACAAGACAAGAACTGGTTAATAATAATGCTTCAGAAATCAGACCTACTTCTGTCCTGTCTCGAGTGGAATGCCCACTAAAACCTGCGCAGCGTTCCTCCAGTCCTCTTCTTTCTCATATATAGTGGCTAAATGCTGTCTGATCGACGCCACCTGCAGGAGCGTATAACATTTAACATGTTTTATTCCATCACTGGTTTATTTTAATGCACATCTTATCACACTGATCTTTAAGAGAAACTAAACCTCAAACGATGACTTCCTATTTACTGCACATGCTCACAAGACACAGGGTGTAGCAACAGTCTGGGACTGGGATTAGTACTTATCTGATGGAAAAGCAACTCTTTATTAGAACATCACCTGCTCTTCAAAGGAGATGACTCGAGGTTGAATCTTCTCGAGGGTGAAGTGGTAGACGGATTTCGCCGTGGCGTCGGGTAAGTTTGGGAGGTGCGTGCAGAAGTCAGTCAGAAGCTGTCGGGATATGACCAGACTCACATTCTCATTGACCACTACACAGGAAATAGAAAAATAAATAAATAAACACCATGACATCATCCAATCTCCTTCTCCAGTGTCATGAAAGTGAAATCTGTTTTCCTGTTTTACAGTGACTTAAGAGTTTTAGATCTATAATGCTTTTAAAAAAAATAAAAATAAAAATAACATTTTACTAGCTTCGACTATAACAAGTCAAAAACTAGGAACAAACTTTTGAGCACATGCAATATAGTCCTGAACGAGAGATTCGGCTAGTGTGATATTTGTGTCTTATACATCGTTAAATTTATTTCCCACATTTTTTTAACAAAAAGGGGGTGTAAACTTTTTCACACCATATCCTCATATCTTATTATGTTAGTGTTTGAGAACTTACTAGCTTCCACGAACGCTTTCAAAGCCTCGAGCTGCTCCGTGTCTGTTAACTGAAGAGCTTTCTCCAGAATCTGCCGATACCTGCAACACAAAACACCGAAAACGTCTTTAATTTCAGTTCTCCATGCTCAGCGCTCTGGGCGAATCCGTTCATTTATACAATTCTATTCAAACGTCTGCATTTCTAAAACAGCGGACTGTGGTCAAGATACCTCACAAGATGTCCCCGCGCCATCTGAACACACCCGAGCGTAGACTAGTGACCAGTTTCTAGACAGCGAGACGCTGTGTGTGTTTGAGAGCATGGAGTATGTTTGAGACACGAGGTGTGTGTCATTGTTACCAATGGTAACGGGGACCTGCAGGGTCGTCACCCAGAGACATGTGACATGTATAAGTGGGAGATACAATGACATCACTGAGTGTAATGACATTTCTCCTCAAGTCTGCATCCACATGACCACCAACTCACACTCTCTCCCAAGAGCTTGTTTTAAGTCTGAAAAAGGGAGTGAATGTGTGTGTGTGTAAAAACCCATCAAAAACACCTATTTACTGCTACTGAGCTGATACTGATAGACAGACACGCCCAGAGGGCGGGGCTTACACACTCTAGATACGAATGTGGATCTCGAATTTGATTGGATGAACACTAGAACAGTACAGGATGAGTCACGAAACTTGCTGTTTTGATATTTTCTCTAAATAAATACACGGTCACACTAATGCTATACCGCAATATCTCCGATACGCTGATTTAGATCACAAGAAAACTTAAAACATACGATTCTTCTGTAAAATCAAGCTCCATGTCGCATCTTACAGCTGTAATTACTTCGACCACAACAATTATCAGCTAACCAATTATCCATTTAGCATAAGAGTGCTAATAAAACCTGCAGAGTCATCCTGCTAACAAAAAAATGTTCTCTAAAAAAGAGAAAGCCATTTAATATATATGTATTTTTTAAATAAATCACCCCTCCTTAAAACGCTCTCCGAGTTCTTTATCAGCTGCTAACAGAGAGCTAAGCGTTAACGGCTAACAGTTATGCTAAGCTAACCGGCAAACTGTAGCTAACAGGACCGCTTAGCCAGTTTAACAACAACATCTAGCTAGCATACAGCGCCATTCTTTTGCGCTACGTCGTCACAGACTAGCTAAATTACCCCAAAATCTAATAGGATGTAAAGTGAAAGTATAGACATGTAAACGCAGCACCACATACTTCCCGACTAGATCTTTGTGAGAGCCGGTAGAGTTCATGAGCTGCGCGAGCTCCTGCCTCACGCCAGACGCCATTTTCCTTCCAATAAAGAGACGCTACTGAGGGCCGCGTCCCAAATGTCTATTCTCCATCGTCCATAGTACACTACGTAGTCCGCAAAAGCCAATAACCTAACTGTCAAAGTAGCGTCCCTAACTAGTTATGATAGAGACATTTAAAATTCAGCCTATGGTTTTTGACAACTTGCTTAATCAATGGCGAGATATTTAGAGAGCTCGTAAGGATTCTGGGGAATAATTTATCTAAAAATGTATGTCATGATTTATTTAATGAAGCAAATTAAAGACAGAAATAAATAAATTAAAGATAGAAAAATAAAATAAACTATATAAAGACCTGCTCCTCTACCTTATAACAATCCATTAATGAGTTCCATCACATAATGGTTTGTTTAATGGTTTCCATCATGTTCCTGTATGACGTCATTAAATACTTTTTGGTTACTATTAAACACAGAAGGAATTTAATTTGATTTTCTGTCATTATAAAGTGATTATAAAGTTTGACAACTACCCATAAACAATTAAGAAAATCCTGTGCACTGTACATTCCACAGACTTCTTTAAAACCTGAAACCTGTCAATAACAGTTATTGTTACGTTTGTAAATAATTTCATTGTTTTATAATTAATTTTTGCATCCCTGAAATGATTTTTCATTTTTTCATTTCTGAAGTGATTTTTAATTAGTTTCAACAATATCTTGTGTGGAGTTTATGTATATATTTATAATAAATTTTATAATTTATCTATAAATAGAAAACATGATCATTGCACAATGGTCATGTTTAGTCTTAAAATCTGCAAAACCTAATCACTAAACCAAACTAATATCTTTATTTATCGGACATGGCGGTGTGCATTAATTAAGTTTAATAATAAAGTCAACACCACCACCAACAACAACAACAACAACAATAATAATAATAATAATAATAATAATAATGTGATAGATTATAGATTTTATATTTTATGCCTCTTCTTATCTTCTTATTCTATCTCATCTTTTCCTTTTAAGTCATGAACATTTCACTGCATATCATATGGTTATAGGTCATATCTGTGTATGGTTGTGTATGTGACAAATAAAACATTTTATTTGAATAATAATAATGTTTGGTTTTACAGGTCATTGGACCACAGTGGACACACACACACACACACACACACACACTGAACCAAAGGCAAGATTCGAACCCCACAACCCCGAAGATATGAGGCAACAGTGCTGTGATGATACTACTACTACTAATAATAATATACAAAATTAAGCTAAATGTAAATGCTCCCTGTTTTATGTGTATTGTACTGTTTGTTTTGTTTATGTCTGTGTGTGTATACATACAACAAAAGAATGACATTAATAAAAGTGCATTAAAGTGGACAAATTCATGATGATCTATAATCTATAAGATTATATCAGAATCTAAAATATTATAAAACTATTAAATCTCATTTTCTAAACAGTTTATTTTTATGTGTGGGTGTGTGTGCTGTTTACGATATAATATATTTTTTTTAACTGAGTTTTTTTAAAATGTTTTTTCCCCTGAACGGTGATGAAGGCGTCAGCGGAAGCAGCGCGAGAAAAAAACAACCCGTTATTCGAATCGCTCTAAATTAATTAATAAAGTGAACTTGAAGTGCTGTGAGAGTCGCATCTCTGCGTGTAACATAGGAAGCCTAGCTAGTGACTAGGTGGTTGTTTTGGATTCAGCCCTCGCGCGTCGTCTCCTGTGCAGGCGGGGCCATATTATGGGCTGTTAGAGGTGAAATGGCGCTCGGCGCGGTATTTTAAACAATCCTGCTCGTTTCCGAGGCGAAGCTGTGGACGATGTCGCCGCGCAGAGCTGGCCTTATCCGCGCATGAATGAAGCTGAAAGAGCGCTCACATTTCCAGAAAGCGGCTGAGACAGAGATTTCGGAAGAGTGTAAGAATTGCGTTGTGCTGCTCTGTGTGTGTGTTCAGTGCCAGGCAGTATGATGTTAGCATGCTAGTGCTAAAGCGGCTAGCGGGATGAGCTAACAGCTGATGGCTAGTCAGAGGCGCTAGCGTTTTAACGGGTTGTTCTGGAGAACTTAAAACCGTGTCACACAACAAAACACCCGAAGGAAAGTGATTATAAGCTGTTGCTCTGTCACACTGAGTCAGTTTTATAATATTTGATTTTTTTTATTGGTTGTTTTTGTGAAGCGCAGTTCGCTAGCTAGCGCAGGTCTCTGATTAGCCGCTGATGCTAACTTGAGGAACTTTGACAGTCAGGCTAATGACAGCAGTGTTGTTTATCACAAACATCAAGTTTTAGATTTATTTGGTAATCCGTAAAGTGTATATTTTCGTGCTGAAACACGTGGCTGGTTCGTGTTTGCTTAAGCACGATCGGGTATGATTGTTTTCGTTATAGCGGGACAAAGTGATGATAATTTGCATGTTTTTCTTTTATAGTTGTATTTCTGAACAAAGCGAGGTAATGATCAGTAATAAAGACCACTGGATTTATCGTCATGATGTTGAGGTTCATCCTTCACACACACACACTCGGACAGTGTTTTGCTGTGGAGCTGTAAGAGAAGCGTTTAGATCATCTTTAAATTCTCTCTTTAAGTCCATTCCTGTTTTTTTCCCCCAACAACAGCATAACAATATAAAGATCAGAATAAAAAGTGTCCTGAACCTCATCACAGTGCCCCAGGTCCTGTTTATGATCAGAAGTTCTTTATAAATTAATCTGCTCCCGCTAATAGGATATTTATGGATATGTATGTACATATTCTAAAGTTTATATTAAGTGTGTTATTTTTGTACGAAGCGCTCCCTGTGTGTGTGTGTGTGTGTGTGTGTGTGCGCGCGCGCAGTGTGTAAGTGTGTGTAAGTGTATGTGTAGGTGTGTGTGTGTGTGGTGCTTTCTGAGCTTCATGCCCGCACATGATCTGATGACGGGGTGAAAATGGCGGATCTTTCGAAATCCAACCCCGGGGCCTGAAATAGAGCGGAGAACCGCAG
>JAQMYG010000009.1:27075473-27097217 GCA_030014215.1 Clariallabes teugelsi | reverse complement strand
TTATAATTCCTAAAATTATATTATAGTTCCTAAAAATTTGGGTCGCGGCTTGATGACCATGTAAAAATGTGGGTCCCCTGGCCAAACCAGTTGAGAAACACTGCTCTAAAGTATATCTTGTGTTACACTTAATTTATCCAACTTTTTCTTTTTGTGGAATGTATTTGGAGTCTGTTTTGCATATTTTTAAAAATGTATTTATGTAAAAAAAAAATTAAAAAAAAAAAACATTTTTTTTTAAAACTAATTTTGAATCTTTATTTCCTATGCTAAATAGATCAAAAATTAATATAAGGAAAATAGACGTTATATTTTTATGATAAAAAGAATATCTAAAAGAGTCACATTTTCATGTTAAATATTTTAATATTACTAGGTAAATTCTATATACATAAATGTAAGAAAGAATGCCCAACATTTCCCATTTCTAGGTTGATTTGAGAATTTATTTTGAAACATTACATGGACTTTTTAGCCGGAAGGCAGTTAGAGCTATGGATGGATTTAAAGAACTAAATTCCTCCTCTCTATTACAATTATAGATGTATAGCCCTCTTGTTATCTTCTTATTTTCATTTGTATTTCATTTTCCTTTCGATTAATTAAAATGTGAATATAATTTTTGTAATGCTTTATATGTGTTTGTTAAATGTTAAAGAAGATGCAATAATAATAATTAAAACGCATGAACAGCTGAAAAGAAAAAAAGAAAAAGAAAGTAGATCAGTATTAACCTTTTTGTCCGCTAGGTGGCAGTAGGCGTGCTGTAAAGTAATTCATATGCTTATTAACGCGTCCGTCCGCTAGATGGCAGTAGGCGTGCTCTAAAATGAATCGTGTGCCTATTAACGCTGTCGTCCGCTAGGTGGCAGTAGGCGTGCTCTAAAGTGAATCATGTGCTTATTAACGCTGTCGTCCGCTAGGTGGCAGTGCCAAACAAAAATTCACAGACGAAGATGAGGAAGAAGTTACAGACCTGAAAACAAAGCATGATTCCGAATCTTTAATTTATTCTTTTTAACTCATTTATAAACTCATTAAACCTGACATAACCGTTAACGGAGAAATAACGATGACGTCAAATCCTCCGGGACAAGGTACCGAGACTTTAGTTCAGAAAATCAGTTTTATTCGAGATGTTTAGCTAGCGAGCTAACTCTTAGCGCTTCCTGTGATAAAACCAGTGTTTTAAATGTTTAGATATTTATTTTTATATTTTATATTCATAAGTGTTTGGAATAAAACATGGTAATTCTAAGCTGAACTGTTAGAGGGTTATAATGCTGACTTTAAGCGTCCTTTAGTTCTGCAAAAAGAATTGCTTTTATAATTATTCCATAGTTTTTAGTACTTAAGCATTCTTTATTCTTGTTTTTATTCTTTAATCTTATTTTGAGTCAGATTATTATTGCATGGGTGTTCAGGTCAAAGCGGGACTTTTGATTGTACAGAATAACAGAACAGTCCTGAGAGTAAACACTCCCTTTATGTCTCTATATAATCCCCTGATACACTAATGCGCTTCTCTCAGGGTCTCACTAGAGCCTGGACACCATCAAGGTAGAAGGTTTTTTCTCAGTACACCGGAGCCACAATCGGACTGAAACGCCGGCCTCCCAGGAACTCCTTTAATGTTATTTCCAAACATGTGGTGATGTCCTGTACAGGGGGGACGTGACGATAACTACCAGACGAGTTTCTGTAATGTGCGAGTGGTGTTGGTGAATGAGTGTGTGTAGATGCGTCTCTTCTGCAAGTTGATGTTGATTTTCAAGGGTCAGATGTTCTACCTGCATCGTTCAAATGTTTCACTGCGACTAAGAGTCTCATCACCGTACTGTGCTTGAAGTCTTCTGTAACCGTCAATAGCTTTTACTCCTTCATTCAGCAGACATTTCATCAAAAGTCCCAATTTGACTTGAACACTTCTCGTATTATTATTATTACTAGTAGTGTGCCGGTCCCAAGCCCGGATAAAAAAAATGGAAGGGTTGCGTCAGGAAGGGCATCCGGCGTAAAACCTGTGCCAAGTTGTTGTGCGGACTGGATATTCCACTGTGGCGACCCCTTGTCGGGAGCAGCCGAAAGAACAACAACAACAGTGTATAAGCCAATAAATCATGTAAAATGTTCATTATTAAATTCATGCCGTGTAAACGTGTGCTTTTTTTTCCTCCCCTGCAGGATTTCAGAATAAAAACCGAGTGGCGATTTTAGCCGAGCTGGATAAAGAGAAGAGACGCCTGATCCAGAGTCAGTCCATGAACAATCCAGGGGCCAGGTGAGAGTTTACACATCCTGCTATCTTTTACAGCCGAGTGAGAAAACTACACACCCTTATAACAAAATGAAGAAGATAGAGAGAGTTTACACTCCTCTTTCTGCACGTGATTAACTGTCTCTCATAAGCTGTTAGCGCTCGACTGAGACTCGGAGCTGCTTCACTGCACTGAATCACAGACTCACCGCATCATAAACACCAGGTTTATGTGACATACGCAGTGCTGTAGATTTATTCATGATGATGAAGGGATTCGTTTCTCTCAAAGAACACAGCTTGTCGTCAAAGAAGCGTCAACTTCTCTGTCTTGAAAATGTGTGAGAGCTTAAAGTTCCAGCTCTGTTACACAGCACTCACACTGAGATTCCTTCCATACATGAGCACATTTCTCCTGACAGATTGTAGACTCCAGCAGCTCTTTGGTTTAGTCAGATTTATTCTGCATTCTGATTCTGAAGCAGAATTCATTCTCTCTCTCCCTCAGTATTCCGCTTTCCAGACCGCCAGTGAAGGAATTTCGGGATCACGCGGAGCAGCAGCACATTGCCGCGCAGCAGAAAGCAGCTTTACAGGTAACGTCTCAGAGCTCAGGTGTTTACTGAGCGATGCTGAAGTAAACATATGAAAGAGTGTAAATATGCAGCAGCTAAATAACTTTGATGTTAACGTTTCAGCACGCACACGCGCACTCCTCTGGATTCTTCATCACACAAGACTCCTCATTCGGAAACCTGATCCTCCCGGTGCTGCCGCGACTCGACGCAGAGTGATGATGGAAAGAGGAAAAAAAACAAACCCACACACACAACCAAATGAGACCTGTTTAAAGACATTGAGGCATTTACAGAAATGAACGCGGTCATGTGATCACCACATCAGCTTTAAAACACTGAAAATCCCCTCTGGTTCCACACTGACCAACCAACTGACTGAGGGGGTTTACTGGTTGTACTGGTTTTATATTTCATATAAAATAAATAAAAGTCAACAAAAGTTGCTGCTATACATCTGTATCATCGTTGAATGGCAGGACAGAGTGTATGTGTGTGTAATTTTTCTTTGATTGACTTATTTAGCAATTCACTCAGCTGTTTGACTGATGACAAAACACACATCTGTTCTTATTTGTTCATTAAGTTAATTTTCTGTGATTAAACCCTTAATTTAAAAGCATGGATTAACCAAAGTGTTCGTTTAATTCACAATCAGGTGAAAAATCTGTTTTCCAAAAAAAGGTTATTGGATCATGAAATAAAAGAACCAATCAAATTTGAATACACACCGGTCCATTACAAGAAAGGGGTGTGGCTGGTAGACTTGTGGGTGGGGTTATAATATCCAGAGGTGTTGGGGTTTGTTTGTTTGTTGAACTGAGACACAGGAACACACACGTTCACACCTTCGTCAGTAATAATGTTAAAGTTCCTCTGTGTTAAATTCATTTTAAATTAAAAAAACATGGAGGTGGTGGACAGTCCTGAGAAACTCACCAGATTTACTTTATATTTCCACTTATTCCACTTTAGAACATCAGCTCCGCTAACGAATGTGGGTTTTGTCAGGCGGCTGCTCTCTCATCAGTAATGCGGACCGTACAGACCCACTCTCACCCACGCTGAAAATGAGCACAGCTGTGTATTTTATCACTACGTGCCGGTAAAAGCACCCTGTGTGTCTGTGTTGAGACTCAAACACTGTAGGATAAACTGTGCTGTTGAAATCAATTTAAAACTCTGGAGTGTGTGTGAGGAGCATGCAGTGAAAACTATAAACGGTGAGTGTGTGTGTGTCAGCACTGGTCCATGTCTGGCACAAAGTTTACACGCGTCAGAAAACCATCATCTCTGTCTGATACTGTAGTGTAAGTATTCATATGGTAGACTAAAACCGTGTGTGTGTGTGTAAGTTTGTGTAAGAGTCAGGGGTAACTTTAGTGCTCCTCCACACCAGAAAGGGGCGCTGGAGCATGAGAGAGCGTGTAATGTTTTATTTGCTGACGATGGGTAAAAGCTCTCCCTTGGCTTTCATGGCTTTAATCTTGGCCTTGATGTTCTCATCCATGGCCTGCCTGCACCTCACGGCGTAGTGCGCCAGTGTCTCCTCCTTCTCGTCCCATGGAGGCAGAGCGTGGAAAACCTCGGGCGCGGCCAGACTCAGCTCAGCGATGGCCGCCGTCCTGGAGATAGTGTTCCGGTCCACGCCCACTCGGTCGAAGGCTACCTTCATGGAGACGCTGCGGCGGAACTCCTGCAGCGCAGTCATGTAGCGTGCGATCACGCCCACCACGTTCTTCACTGCGGGGAACAGACCACAGCACGTGTTAATGTGCCGAGCGCAGATTACCATCAGATAATTTCCCTCGGCAGCATTACACACATTTACACACACACACACACACACACACACACACACACACACACACATCTGAACGAGATCTACACACTGGTCACACAAACACACAACCTGTTGGTGGAAACAGAGAAAGAGAGAGAGAGCGGGGGCGTTTAGAATGTTGGGATCTGACAGACGTGGGGATCAAAGGCTTTCTCTAACACCGCGTCTGCCCCCTGGTCCTGTGCCTACTAAAGCCTCACGTACTCCTGACGCGGGTGTTCTCTCCATCCCGGTTCCTCTTAGAGGAGATCTTGATGGTTCTTGGTCGGTCTAAAGGATGAACCTCGACCTCCTCAAACGAGTCGAACAGCGCCGGAGACTCGAACGGAGCACCTTCGTCAGGAAATGAGGCGATCAGCTGATGAGAACTTCCTGCCTCCATCTGATTGGAGGGATGAACTCGTCTCTTATCTGATGAGGACACACAGGGGGGGACACGAAGGTCACAGCTTTAGACACACATCTCATTACACTTACATTGTTTCCCCATTACATCATGATGTAACATGGAAAGAGGGTAACAGGGGTAAAATGATGTAAAGCGGTACAAGAGTAGGATAGTGTAATGATGCAGTAGGGTAACGGGGTAAGATGGTAACAGCACTGTTACCCTATTATTATTATATTATGATACGGTTACATTTGCATCATGACAGTGTTATCTGGCTGCATCATTAATGTTATTTGTCATCCTGATACACTGTAACAGATTCATATTACTTTAAGTGTTCAGGGGAAATAAACCTCTTGATTATTTTCCATTACTTGAATAGTTCAGGTGTGTGTACCTGGCCGGAGCTGGTCCTGGAGGAACTCGCAGATCAGCTCAGCTTTCTTGGTGAGTTCCTGCTGCAGCAGCTCTTTATCCTGCTTCAGGCTGCTGATGGTCTCTCCCAACATCATGCTCTTATTCCTCTCCACCTGCAGGAGCGCCTTCAGCCTCTCGAGCTCATACGCTGTCAAACACACACACACACATTAATAAGCTATACAAAAATGCATAATGTTTAAAATATTTAATCATTATATAAAAATAATTCTCCTTACAATGGACATCTACTTCAAAATACACACACAGAATAACCAAAACCAACTCAGATTTTTTTCTTCATTTATTTTTATTAAAATATTTTATTAGAAAATAGATCCTAATGCTGATGATCCATCAAATATCAAAAGAGATTATTTACATGTCAAAAATAAATACAGACTGTAGCACGAACTCAACTTCACTCATTTCCATGTAGCACGAATAATACGGAATCACACGTTCGACACGTCCCGCTCTACAGCTCACCACAATCTGAACTTTCAGTTTCAGATGGATAAAAGTACAGCCAGAACGTAGAGGTGTAATATATTTCTCAAAGTAAAGAAATGAATATATATAAAATAGTGTAATGCAGCCTCTAACCATTGATCATCTGATGTCGGCACACACACTAAACACACACACACACTGGGATTACAATTTACACAACCCCTGTAGCTATAGGCCGTCTTTATACAAAAACATCATCATCATTAAAGGAACGAAAAGCATCAGTGTGACAGTTTGGTGATCCGTCCCGAAGTCTCTGTTTCTCTGTACAGCGCTACAAAACAAAACAAACGGATCCGAAGAACAAAGATTTGGGAAAACGTCCTCGGAGTTTGTCGCTTAGAAATGAAATCTGAAATAGTTACACCATCAACACTATTCCAAGGTGTTTTACAGGTCATAAAATATGACAAAATATGCTACAAAGGTCACAATGGAACTTTATACAAAGGTAAAAATCACAAGAGGTTATCTTTTTATATTGTTGTGATAAAGTACTCGAAAGCTCAGAGTGATTCGTATTAAAAGTCCACATTAAACAATACTTAGTTATTTTTCACTCTCACTTTTAACAGGGATGACAGAAAGCATAAGACCGCCTTCACACTTGTATTTATTTCATAATCCTATGTTTCAAATGTCATCCTAAGGAAATTAAGTGAGTGGGAGGGGCATAGCCACTCTGCCCTGTCAATCACATGGACACTAACCAGTCGTGGACACCTGTGAGGCCGGGTATGTGAAAGAGGGCAGAAAGTGCTTTCCTCAGTGTGTCTCAGAGGAAGAATGCGTTAGTCCTCACTCTCCCTGTTTAGTAGCCAAGACCAAGTCAGGACCAATCATGTCACAAAAAAATGAAAGACAAAGTGATTATGACAACCGGGTCTGGTTAGCGAGCGCATCTGTGAGGAGATTTATGATGTTCTGATTACGTAGTCGTAGGGAAATCATTGGTGGAAAACTAATCTAGTTCTTCTTGTGTGTCTAAAATACTGTTTAATACACTGCAAGCAGGAAGATAGCTATTGGAGAAAATCAATTTCAAACATTTAACCTTGCTGTGACCTTGACCCTGTTCATCTGCTGGTTACAACAATCACTCCATATCGATAAAACAAACATCCAAGCATCTGGACTTAAGATATCCTGAGCTTTATCCAGAGTCTTAAGTGGATGAAAAACCTGAAACCACCTGAAAGATGTTCTGCTTTAATTCTGGTGTGAATTTCTGCCTTTAAAGCTACAGTGAAGATAAATAAACTTCATATCACCAGAGTTAGGCTACTTAGATAGCTGACATTAGCTAACTACAGCTCGGACGTTGTGTGACATGATCAAGAAAAAAAAATTCAGTTTGAGAGCAGAGGAAAATCATATTATAATGAGTCTTCTTGTTCCAAAACAGATCTATATTTTCTCTAAACATTTTATGAAATTTTTATGAAACTTTGGATATGAGAGATTTTGATTAGTAACTTGCTACGGTTCCATACTAATCTGATAAACATATTATTGAAAGCATTTTTATAAACAAAACAGCTGTTTAACTTAGTGATGTAGAAAAGAAATCCAGTAATTTTCAGTCCTGTGGATCTCTGAATGATCAGCACCAACACCACAGCAACGCTGCACAGGGCTGAACTCAGATATACGACGGGCCGGACTTGTGGAACAGATACGGCCCCTGCGCCAGCTTCTTCCTCTGGCCAATTCTCAGTCTGCACTTGTTGATGCAAGCTTTCTTCAGCTTTGCCGACTCCACCGGCGTCCATCCATCCAACGTGGAACACCGCAGAACGTACGCTGTGAAGAAATCCAACAATTTTATTAAAAGAAAAAGAAAAAAAAAACCTCATTCTGATCTGATCACCTCTAAAGTGCGTCCCTGTGTATCTCATGACCCAGCTCCATCTTTCCGATTGGTCAGAAGGTGTTGATTAATTCTTTAGAACATCTCTGACAGTATTGCAGCTTCATATTAATGCACTCATTTCTATAGCAATGGCTCATACACAGGGGCACGTACAGCTTTACACTTTTAGAGTTTTGTTTCATTACTTTTAAAAGAGAAAATAAAAAGAGGCTGGTAAGGGAATGAGTGTTTATAGCTGCTGTAATGTTTACAACTGTTTAAAATGGTTCACAACTCCAGCTTTTAATGTGTATCTTTTAATGTGTATCTGATAGAGATGGATGAAAACTCGTTTCAGCTGCATATTGCAATTCTGTTGCGTGGCAATTCATGCATCGCCACACTGACTCCAAAATCGACTTTCTTTTAAAACACTTTTTAAATGTATACATGTTCGCAATTAAAGTGGTAAAATGTTGCAGTTCCGATATAATCACACAGGTGGTGCACTCTAAACTATTCTGTGTGGTGAAACATAATCAGAAAACAAATTAATATGGGATCGGGTTATTTCTAAAATTGAGATACTTACAGAATTGCAATACGTGAAATCGTGCAAAAAGCATATTGTATCGGGAGACACCTGGTGGTTCCTGTCCTTAGTATCTATACATTTTATCATAACTATATAATTACATGGCGTGTAACTAACATAACTAAAAGTTTAATATATAAAAAAGTATAATTAAGAAGGTATAAAACACTTTGGGACATACTGTTAGAGGACAGTAATCAACAGCAACAAACAGCACACCCTGACATCATTTATTCCTCTTATAGGAGGGCAATTTACCAAAAAACTACAATTGTAGATTTATTAAAGAACATAATGTCAATTGTTTATAGTTCTTACAGTTGTAAGCAAAAGTTTAGACACCTCTCACCAATTTATCCATTTATTATTATTATTAATAATAATAATAATAATAATAATCTGCAAATGTTAATGCACAGTTAAAATTAAATTAACTTAAAAAATAAAAAAAAAACATGCAAATGTAGCATATGAAAAGGTTTGGACACCTCCTGGGTGGGAAAACCTAAGAAATTCATTATTTATGTTTTTTTAATATATTTTTTAATATAAGTAATCTTCACCTTATACATTACATTAAACCTTTATACATTTTCCCCTGTTAAAATATTTAAAACCTATTTATTATTCCAATAAAAAATGTATAAAAGCAACTGTACTACTGCAGAGCGACTGATCCTAGTAAATTCATCAACACCTTCTGACCAATCAGAACTCGGCAGTGCTGATGAATCACTCACATATAATCCCGTCAACTTTTCTTCTGTCCAGGATTTTTTTCCCGTCCGGTACTTTGCCCCTTTTCCCGAAAGCCACGGCTCCTATGAGATCCTCCTCGGTGAAGAAATGCTCGAACAGCAGGTGGAAGAGCCGCATGCTGTCCTGACGGGACTCCTGGTGAATACAGGCCAGTTTATACGGCGGGAGAAAGAGTCCGGACCCTGGAAACAGTTCTTGCTCTCCGGGACAAGGAGGGCTCTGAACCTGCACGCGGGACTGCTCGTGGAAGCGGAGAACCCGCGAGATGACAGTTTGGAGGTTCCGTAACGTTAAAGGATCTGTCCAAAAAGCAGACACATCCTTAGTGTCTTAAATTAATTCATTTGGTTCACAAATTGAATATTTTTTGTGAAGAGAGATGTGAAGAGAGATCTCACCCACGCTGGTGATGTACTCCTCCAGCTGCTTTCTCTCTTCGGAATGACTCTCGGCTTTTGGACAGAGCTCCGACGTGGACGGCCAGAACGGTTCCTCCGAGTTCAGACATCCTGCGATGAAGTTTAACACTCAATTCAGCTCGTACTGTGTTACAGTGACATTAACCACAATTACTGTGTGAAATGTAAACACGACAACGGTGTTGCTGAAACATGTGCATGTGAGATGAGACAGGTTTGCTTTGAATCTTTTGTCTAACCCAATTGCTCCGCAGCATCCCTTACTCTTACAGAGCACTCGCACCAAATCCACCTTTACATAGCGTACTAGGATAATTAAGTATACACCAAGTTAAAAAAAAAAAAAAAAAAAAAAAAAAACATTTTCAACAAAGAATTTGGAAATGTTTTATTTGCAATTATGCAAAACTTCATCCAAATTATTTCCCTATAAATACAAAAGAGCTGATGACATCGAGTACAACAAAAATATAACAAAAAAAGTCTTGCACAACTAACCCTGAGAGGCATTCAGGAGCTTTACGCTGTCTTCTTTTCAACCTGTAAACATCAGGAATATCAGATTTTACCCACAGAACAAACACAGTTCAGATTTCATACAACAAACTCAAAATATCCATGCAAAAGCTACAGATGTAGCTGAAAGACAATAAAATCCACTCACCGTTTCTTAGCTCTCATCTCCTTATTGTAAAGGAAGCCGTCCATTTTCATCTGGATTAAAATCAAAAACGTCCACAGAGCGTCTTGAGGGACAAAGTTCTTTATTTCAGAGAGAGCAAGTTCAACAGGTCGACTTTTTTAACTGACCAACTGCTTGATACTCAGCGTCGTCTTCAGGTTTTCAGTAACAATTACTGGCGCATTTAATATTATTTAACATAAACACAAAATTAATATGAATGAAGTCACACTTTAGTGTACATTTGAACGTAGAAAATTTTATATTGTGGGAGCTCACAGACTTGTGTTAAATTAAAATGTTACTGACTGATGAATTTCGAGTCTCAAGGAGGCATTAATTAGAGTCTTAGAGAATAAGTTATTGTTGTAACGACACCACCACTCAATAGCAGATTTTTCATAAATAATAACCTGGAAAATAAATAGAACATGACTAAAATTATACATTTTTAATTGCAATAAACCCAAACCTCAGTACAGTTGTATTATCTGGCTGAGAAACCCTTTCACTCCGCCCCCATCTCCGTCTGAAATCAGAGAGTATAACCCCAATATAAACTCAAAAATGACAGTATATTGACCTTTTGTATGTGACATCATGACTTCTCTCCGCCATGGTCCCGCCCACGTCTGGATGGCAAAAGGGACATTACTTACTGGATACCAGTTCCAAAACCCACATACAAAACCAGTCACATAGGCACTTTCTGCAACATCTGATAACGTTAGGTCATCTTAAAGAACACTTTGAGTCCTTAATAATCGCTTTTAAGTCGTTCCAAATCTCCTCTGAACTGTCCATGTTTTTTATTTACGGCTACAAAGCTAACAAGCTTCTAACACAAGACTGAATCCCAAATCCCTCTCTAACCCCTGATCAAGGGCACTACATGGTGTGTGGGACACGGGATTGTACACCCTACATAGTGCACTAGCTTCCCATTTAACACAATTTGGAATTCAAAGTGTGGAACAGTTAATTAGAAAGACTGAAATGTTAATGTCACTATTAGTTAACGTTACTTGCACATCATTTTATGAAGGAGAAAGCACGGCGTATTCCACAGGATCGTCTCATTTGCAGCAGAAGCACCAAATGAGCTGAAGTTAATGCTAACACTAGTAGACACCAGGAGGAATTTCAGATCTGTACAGCATCGGAGGTAATCACGCTAATCAAATGTGTGCAAATTAATATCCTTATTCCCTTCTTCATCCATTTTCACACACTTATTTCTCTGTTGAATAAGTTATGAAGTCCAACATAACACACCGCATTAAAATAATCGGCAGAACAGAAGCCATCTGACGTCACATGACTGCAAAAGGTCAATAGTGTTGACTCAACTTTTATTAAACTCTCATTAAAACACACTAAATTCGAGGAGCCTATAGTACAGAGGTGGGGATGAGGGCAGGGTCAAGGAGTAAATAAGTCTTATTCATCTGTACACATTTATCCACCAGAAGACTTGATAAATCTTCCTTAAAGTAATGGTAAACGTTATAATAAGAAGAAGAAGAAAAAGAATAATAAAAGTGTTTGTAGAAATGAAGCTGTAAAAATGTTCGCAGAAAATCTTCCTTTTTGGAGAACAAAAAAAAAAAAAACTCTTTTTGAGGAAGCTGTGTGTCTCTAATGACCTTCAGTGAAGTGTAAAGTTTTACTGCACTGCCGCTGTGGTGTGGGAACCTTTTTGTGTGTGTGAGAGTTTGGAGTAAACAGACTTTTTTAGGTTCATTTTGAAATCCGAATTTGCACAGAGACACCAAGGAAATGTCACACAGCATCTACCTTTTTTTTTGTATCTTTAAACCGGTCATCATGTTGTAATACTCAGTTTGTTTAAACATGAGTGAAGAATGGGACTCAGGTTTGGTTGAATGGACACTCAAACGACTCATTCGTCTTATCAATCAAAATGAATCTTTTTTTAATATCTCGTTTCACATGAACAATTCAAATGAATCACTTAAGTGAATCAATAACTACTCAAATGAATCTTAAATCAAATCACGTAAGTGAAAACACTTAAATGATTCACTTAGTTGAATCACTCAAATTGAAACTTAAGCTATCTGGTGCATGATGTTAAATATTGGAACCTTTTATCAGGAGACAATTTATTTATTAAGAAGAGTTAAAGCTATTAAACCATTAAACTTTGCCTAAAGCATAACATGTCTTTACCTGTGTCAGCTTTGGGCTCTGCGCTGAGACTCTGTGCTGCTAAAATGTCCATTTCGGGGTGCACTACCCCTGAGGGATCCTCAAAGGGCAGACTGAAATCCCCGTTAGGAAGCACTTCCACCATGTCACTGCGTCCCGGTTGGCTTAGAGACGCTGCGCTCTGATTAGCCGCCATGTTCACTTGCGAGTTCATGTGTGTTCTGCTTTGAGAGCCGCTAATCGGAGTGTGCGTGTGTTTAGTAACAGATAACGAAGCGTTCTCCAACGGTGATGAGGACATGCCCACCAGATCTCCATCCTCTAGGAGCTGTGTGTTGTGTAGTGCTGAAGATCTGGATGAGGGTCTGACCTGGGAGGTGGCTTTGGGCGACTGTGAGACGCTACACGATGGAGCGCCCTCTGAGGCAGCTTGTGCTTGCGCGTTTGCCACTGTGTAATAGTCTTCAGCTCGCTCCTGCTTGATTTTCTTTGCACCTGGATCAGCAGAGTCGTCCGAGCTCGGGCCCTGGATGCTTCGTTTTCTTGGCGGAACCCTGGGCTCGGAATCACCCTCTTCGTCAGTGGCTGAGGATTCGCACACGATGTCAAACAGGTGTTCCTCTGCGTTCTCGTCCATCTCAGACTGCTCGCTGCAGTTGGAAAAGTCGTACGAGTCTCGGGTCTGGTTCGAGTCGCCTTTGCTGGTTTTGGCCGCGCTGCTCAGGAACCTCTGCGTCGAGCTGCTCTGCATGGATGCCGCTCCCTGTATCAGAGATTCTGAACTGATCCCTCGGCTGCTTCGCTCATAGCACATCCGATCTTTGTGCGCCGTTTTACACGAGGACGTTAAGGGCCAGTGGTAGGCGTGGCCGGCGCTGCAGCCCCACAGCGCCGTCAGGTTTCCGTGAGCTCCTTCTGTCAGCAAGTGCTTCAAGCTCGGGATCAGCGTGCAGATCGTTCCATGACTGTGAGCCCATTTCACCAATTTAGACAAACTGTCAGCCGAGGTGTGTAAGCAGTCCCCCATGATCAGCGTCCTCGCCTGAGAACATTCAGAATCGCATTAAATCTCAATTAAATCACAGCTGCTATAATGTCAAGGTTAATTTGTTTCACAGACGTTCACCAGCGTTATACAAAATAAAAATTAACAAAAAACTGTCCTTATCCCGAACTATTCTCTGCGCCTGTTTCCCTGTGATATAATGGTTCCCATAAATGTAGGAGGCATTTCTCTGGAAGTTTTCAAAAAATAAAAAAAAACATTTAGACAGACTTGTGTCCAAACTTTCGACCGGTACTGTAAGTGGGCATGTGAGGAAGTAAAATGTTGCCATTCCACAAATTATTTGCTAAGATTGTTTAGAATTGTAACAAAATCTAAAATAAATAAATAAATAATGAATTGGGATATTTATAAAATCGTGATAACTACAGAATTCTAATATAAATCAAATCAGCACCTGATGATTTGATCGTATGTATCGTCTGATCCCTGGTGATTCCCGTCCCAATCAACATGTCCTGTATGTTACTGTTTCTCAGTTAACAAATCGAATCGTAAATGAGTGTGATCCCTGCGTTTGTTAGAATATGAAAGCCTGAAACTGCACCAAATCTTTCTGGATATTCGCTTTATTTGTCTCTTTCTTAGTGAATCTGATTATTTGACTCTGCTGATGAATACGAGTCGATTCTTTCAGCTTCCAAATGGACCATTGCATTTATTTTAAGTATTATTATTATTATTATTATTATTATTTGAGTGTCGGACAGTTCTTTTTTTTTTTACCAGGATAACACTAATTTTATTCATAACAATAAGTTTTATTTTAAAACCATTTTTAAAATAAAATATAATGGTATAAATAGTTGTTAAATGACCAGATGTGCTGTTAGAGCATTTTGTTTGCATCACACAGCAAGACTCACAGCAATGTCTACATCTAAAAACTAAAAACACAGAAAAATAGACAAATAACTCGTACATAAAATAAAATATATAACCTTAAACGAACCGAGTCAAAGAGCCGATTCGTTTACGATCAAACGTCAGAAAAAGAAGATTAGATGGAAAATACCCGAGCGATTAACTAGATGACATTCAATATTCCTGAGCTTTATCAGATTTATAACTTTATCCTGTGGATTTTTGTGGATTATTTTGGCCATTGTGGTGTATTTCGGATAAATCTGTCATCTGGACAGAACCGAGTCATCTACCGAGTTAGCGTTAATGTGTGACGAGACATTAATCATTAATGCTAGCTCGGTAACTATAACTATGTGGCGACACTGTTAAATGATTTATTGTGCATTTCCTAAGATACGAGTGTAGATTAGAGGGAAAAATCGTGTCTTTATTTTAAACCTGAGGTATAAATACTGAGTCTGACTCTACCTGAGCGCACAGGTGACAGCTTAGCTACAGTGCTAATCACATCGCTCAACCCAACAACACCAGCCAAGCTAACGTGCTCTAACGTGTCAGCTAAATAAGGAATATTGAATCTAACCATGAATTCGAAAATGAAGTGCATCGGAATAAAGTGGGCTAACGTTAGCCAGACACCTAAGCTAGCTTATGAGCTAATATCACCGCGTTCAACAAAGAGCGCTAGCATGAGAGCTAACAGAGCTGTTTACCTTCACACAGGAGATTAAACACTGACACAGCTCACATGTGGTGATGCGTTTATATCCTCTGCAATGTCAAACTACACCTGACTCACACTCATCATCCCTTTATACAGTTATATTAAAAATGACGGATGTTTTTTCTTTAAAAAAAATTTTTTTTATCCCAAACTAAAATGGATTCTTTAGCTCTTTTCTTCAGGATGAGACTTTTATTCAGCATCACTTCCGGTTAGGAATCGCGGTAACATACATCTCATTATTCATTTTGAACATATTTTTTTATTAACAAAAGGGATAATTAGATGATAAGTGGTTGTTTTTGTTTTAATATTCATGCTTTATTAGATATGGTGCGTCAATCATAAAAATGGCCAAATTACTTCCTGTTCTCTATACACTGCTTATGGCTTACTTTTACAGAATTAGTATAGTATAGTATAGTATATCATAGCACAGTATAATATAGCATAGTGTAGTATAGTGTAGTGCAGTACAGTATAGTATCATGTCATATTGTATAGTAGTGTAGTGTAGTGTAGTGTGGAATTGCATAATATAGTATAGTATCATATAGTGCAGGGCAGTATAGTATAGTATAGTATAGTATAGTGGACTACATGTCTCCAAAGTGTAGTGATTTTACAATGTAACCAATGTCACAAAAAGGGAACCAGACAAAAGATCAACTCTATATCAGGTAGGTATAATTATAATAATAATAATAATTATTATTATTATTATTATTATTATTGTGTATAAGCTACTATACATTTACCTGTATTAAACAATTATGAAAAAGAAGAACTGTAGTCCCTAATGTTGACCAACAGGTGGAGACATCAGCTAAAAGAAGCAGATAGTGTATTATGGACAAACTCACCTGTCTCTACATTCAAAGTATTTTGTAATTACAGTAATAAGATAAAAGAAGTACTGTACAAGCTTATTTATTGATACTATCCTACAAACACATTTACTCATTACTCTTTTGACAATTTTCAAGAAGATGATATCTGTCACCTTTATTGGTCTTGTGACCACACAAAGAGGTTTTGAAGTTGCGTCATGGAAGTCGTCTCTCATTTTTCCCCACCAACTCCCCTTAGATTTGAAAATGTGTTTTTTTTGGATATATTCATTTTAAGAATAAATGAATTTTTGTTTAATTTCTGACTTTTTGTTTATTGTTATTAATTTGGTTCTGCTTTTTGCTCAATATCATATCCACAAGTCCAAACTGAACAGAAACAAGTTTTCATTCCCTGTTTTCAGGTAGGATATAAAATTAGACTAAGACTATTAGATTATTGACATTATTTCCCCTAGTATAAACAAAAAGGCCATAAACTGTTCTTTTTTTAGTTAATTAATCAATATATATTTGTAATATATATTTGTATTCTTATGATTTTCTTTTATTTATATACTTTATTTTATTTTATTTCTTACCTATTAATTAATTAACTCACCTGCTCAGGCAGAAATAAACAGTGTTATACTATAAATGTTAGATGAAATAATATAATTATTGTACGTACTATACAATCTCTGCTAAATTATATTAAATTTTTACACTAACAAACATTTTCCTGATGTTAAACCTGGCCAACATTTTAGCTAATTAGCTAAACTAGCATTACCCCAAACATCTGTATAAATATGAGTGGAAAATACCTGAGTCACTGTACATCATTATTCTACTTAAATACGTAAGTGTGTACTCGAGTATTATGTAAATTTAAAACTTTAACTTCTGTACATTTTGTTTGTGAATAATACATTTCAGTTGCTCTGTAATGTTAATTATAAACACTAATAATAAAATGTTTCAGTACTTATAGCACAATTAACAACATGAAACAACTCTTTGTTCATCTTTCCTGTTGACCCTGTAGCACTGATTTCACTTCCTGATTGTTAAAAATTTCCCTCAAATCCAGGTCAGTAGTTTAGAGCTTTCTGTATTAGTCTAATGGACACCAATATGAGAATGTCACTTCTGAGATGTGGAAAATAGTCTTATAAATGGTAAGATTTAATGATTCGTCCTGCGCTAGTCATCACACCCATACTGCATGTTCCTGTAGAATGCCCTTTTCCAGATCTATCCCCCTGTGTTTGCTGTTATGAGCGCTTCACACACTGTGAAGGTTTTCCAGATGTTGGAGTGTGTGTGTGTTTGTGGGCTCTGTGCAGGACAGTCAAATTCTTCCACCCAAACATACTCTTAACATGTCTTCATGGAGCTGGTTTTGTGGATCTGACAAGAACATTTTCATGCTGGATAAAGGTTTGGTTAAGCTCCTTTTAGTTGACAGAAGAGAAACTGTAATGGTATCAAGTAATACAGAGGCGTTCTGTAACAACTGTGTGCTGAAGAACTACATCTGGATGTGAAGGTCAGGGATGCAAATTATTTTGTTAGTATAGTATATCTTTGTTTTAATATTTATTTACAAAAGTAAATGAATAGAAACAGCTACACAATAATTTTATTGGAATTTGGTTTTTATTTTCATCTTTAATGTCATTCCACAAGGTCTATTTCTTCTCATATTCTTCTCATATATACTCACACACACTTATGTTCAGGTGAGGTTGAATTCAACAAAATGTACTTTACTGTCTATTTTATTAAACTTCAACAATAATTTTATTTATGACAATGAAGGAACATCTGTGAAACACAACACAGGCATGAGTGACTTCACAGTGGCCATGATGTCATCTCAGTGTGTGTGTCTCACAGCTGTGTATGTTGACAGCAGCTGGGCGCCAGTCAGAGACAGGACATACTGGCACCACTGACACCCTCATACACATTTATACACATTTATACAGACGCATACCCGCGCTCAGCTTTGGAGACTGGCACACACTGTCCATGACAGAGCGTCCTGTCCACCGAGGAGCATTGTGTGCTATAAATGACGTCAAGCTAAGACAATCTAAAAAAATATAAAATGTGAAAATCATAGTAGTTGTGCGTGATATGATCAAGTTATTCTACTGTATATTGTACTCATTCATTCTCTATAGCGCTTATCTATGGAGCGTTTCCAGGGGACATGGATGCTGTGCCATTCCATTGCAGGTCACAAATACTCTCGCTCACACACTACAGGCAATTTGGAAATTCCAATTAGCCTAATCTGCATGTCTTTGGACTGTGGGAGAAAACCTGAATACCCAGAGGAAACTCACCAAGCATCTGGAGAGTATGCAAACTCCACACACAGCCACGAGACCAGAATCAGACCCTTGACCCTGGAGTTGCAAGGCCACAGTGTCTATGTCACCATGCTTCTGTATATTATACTACAATATATACAATACACATCTATCTTAATTCTATTTACATTTTTCATTTCTATTGCTTTAGCAATCTTGTACATATCATACATTTTCAGCTAAAATTTTGCCATATTTGTAGAATTCTCTCTATTTCATACTTTATTTCTCTATTTGAATGCTGTATTTTTTCATTAATTGTACTCGTTAGTGCAATTCATCCTCACAGAGAAACTCTTCTCTTATGACATGGCTGGTCATATAAGCATTTTGCTGCATACCATACTGTTTATGACAGTGTATGTGACAAATAAAATTTTAATTTAAATTTTCCTTTTTTTTTTAAATCAAATTCTTTTTTATTGGAAATTTAAACAAGATACACATACATAGCACTATTTTTTTTTTTACCCATTCCCCCTCCCCGCACCCCTTTAGAAAACAACAACCAGTCAGTGGAAAAAGAAAATACATAAATAAACATTACACAAATTATCACACTAAATAATAATAATTAAATTTAATTATTAAGAAATCTTTTATGAAATATATAATTCATCTGCATCTATACTTTCAAAGTGACTCAAAAATGGTTACCAGATATCATAAAATTCCTGAGTGGATCCCTTTATGTAATAGCAAACCTTTTCTATAAAATTAAATACAAGATGTTCCACTGAGCACCCATTGGTGGCAACAACAATTTCCACTTCAACAGGATCATTCTCCTAGCGAGAAGGGGGCTAAAGGCTATCATATTGGCCTAATAATTGGCCATAATTAGAAACAAAAACCCATTTGCATTTGTGGGTAATTTTCTTTTTCCAAGAAATTAAAAAAATATTCAGAAAAGGGTTAAAATATTTTATGATAATGTTACGGTGACATTATGTCATGCAGTATATGTGAAAAATAAAAGATCAAGCTCGCTGTTAAATGGAAAGTTTAGGGTGTGGCATAAAGAAGGGTGGTGCTTGTATGTTAAAAGTGCTTCAGGTGATAAAAAAAAAAAAAAAGAAGAAGAAGAAGTTAATATTTGTTTTGTATGGTGCTGCTGATGTGAGTTTGTGATAATTTTTAAGTTGCATTTTGCAGTCCTAAACTTACCAACATCAGTCTTGTAGTCTGGCTCGTGTAAAATGCAGCATTCAGTCATCAGTCGTAACTAATTAACATCATTTAATGTAACTAGATAATTGTGTGAGCTTTATATTTCACCCTGGAGGTCTCCTCATCACACACACAAATTAAAATGTACAGAAAAGCCCCAAGGCGGTTTGTCACTTCCGTGTCCTGTGTGTGTGTGTGTGTGCATGCGCACATGTGGTGGCTCCTCATTTGACTTTCCTGGGCCCCTCGATCATCCTCGGTCCTCCTCACGCTCCACATTAACACATGAATGGCCGACTGCAAAGGGCCAGCGTGCTACGGAGCGCAACAGAAGGCACTGGATTTGCAATTCATTATTCAATCTGCTCGACCCTCAGTTAGGAGAGAGAGAGAGAGAGCGAGAGACTTAAATAGTAAAGCATTTGAATCATTTAAACATCATCTATAATTTAAAAAATCTTTTGTAATTATAACTATTTAGCAATTAATGTAGCTGCCAGATGAGATATTATTAAATAATATTCTTTATTGACTATGAATGCATCAAAAGTTTCTTTATTATTATTATTATTATTATTATTATTATTTATTTATTTATTTATTTGTATAGACTTTTGTACATAAAAAAGTATTTAAAAGGCCAAACAATATGTGGTATAACAAGTTTAAATAGTTCTTCAGATGATCAAATTATTTATGTTAATTATATTTCCTTTAGTGCTGTTTTTTTGTGTTGTTGTTATCCATCCTTAATGTTGTATTTATGTTGTAATTATTTGTCTGTTAATTAGTTAATTGATACGCTAGTGAAAAATTAGCATTTTAGGCGTTATCGTCACGTGTCACTTATTCGTCACTTCCTATGAAGCGAGTAACTGCTTCCGGTTGAGGAGACCGTCATGGCGGCCCCCATAGCGATACATCTGGAGTTTGGGTTTGTATGATTTCACTACCTCGATATACTGTTGTAGTTTGTTTATTTGTTGTTTTAGAACACGTGACATGTTGTTTATGACTGTCTGGACACATGACCACGTGGTCACTCCTGTAACAAGCGTTTGTTTGTAGTAAATGAGGCGTTTAGCGAAAGCCGCGTCCTCCTGCTTCAGCACTGCGGCTGAAGCCCAAATGCCTGCCTTAGTGAGCATGTAGTGCACTAAACAGGGTGCGGGGACGCAGTCGCTTATATCCGTGTAAGTGCCCTATTATAGGGAGCAGGCGGAGTTTCGGGATCAACCCAATGTCGAGTTTTACATTTAACAATTCGTGTTGTGTTTATCTCACGTTTCTAATCTCGAATATTTTCATGCATTTATAAAAAATTTTAATAAAAGCGAAATATGTTATAAGCTAAAGTTTAATAATCAGAATAACTTTATAGTTTGTTTACGTAAAAGCGACTTTATTTTCATATGTATAAAATATAGCCACATCTCTTTTTACTGACTGATTTAAAAAAAATGAAGACAATTTATTTACAATAGTTTTGTTTATTTAAACAAAATTTAGTTTTATTTAAAAATATATAACACTGTCATCCATACTCATAAAATAAATTAATATTAATATTAAATTAATAAACTCAAGTTGTAATAATAATAATAATAATAATAATAATAAGCAGAAGAAGAATAAACAGACCGAACAGTACAAAATGTGAGGAAGAGGAAAATTAAGATGGATAGATTCATACTGTATTGATCCCAAAGGAAATTTCAAACTAGTAAATCTGGAATAATTTCCAAGTACAAACCTGAACTCTTTTAATTATTTATTTTGTTATAATTAAATTATAATTTATTGTTAAAAGAAAATGGAGGGAAATGAAATATAATTAGTAATAATTAGTGTTTGGGGAGTTTTTTTTTTTTTTTTTTAATGTACTGTATATTTATTTCAACAGCTTTAAAGACAGTAATATTTGACCCCAGTTATTGTTAGTCTTTTGGTTGTGCCCATGGAGGGGTCTCCCCAGCGGCCCTTACGATCCGCATACAACTCGGCACGGGTTTTTTACTCCAGATGCCCTAACTGGCGCAACCCTCACATTTTATCCCTGCCATCAGGGAAGAGAAGCTCCATAGATCTGATAACCTGGTGATTCAGTACATTCAGGTGGTCAGCTGACTTCATTTTATTGCCCCATAACGCTGCTGAGTCTCGACCTGAGCAACTGAAACAACCCCAGATCATAACACTGTCTCCAGAGGCTTGTACAGTGGACACTA
>JAQMYG010000009.1:26963707-26974743 GCA_030014215.1 Clariallabes teugelsi | reverse complement strand
ACACACACACACACACACACACACACACAATCATCTTCAGGAATAAGACTTTAAACAACATGATGCTGCACCATTCTCGAAATTTAAATCCCACTCTTCTACCTCAGATTAAAGATGCGACCTTGATATTAATAAACACAGATGCTTTAGCATCGAGGAGTACACAGGAATTCTGATAGAATTATATAGTGGTTGCCATGTTTGCAGATTTCCAGTAAAATGGGGGAATGTTTGTCTTTCCTAATACACTGGGTTTCTTTTAATGATAAAATTTTGCACATGTACATCAGCGTTCATAAAGACAAATTGGTAACCTAACTGGTTATTTAATTAAAAAAAAAAAAACTACTTCTATTACTACTATTTATAGTAATAATAATAATAATAATAATAATAATAATAGACTAATTAAATGTAGTGAACTAACAAGAAGGTGTGAAATCAGGAAAGAATAAAAATAACTACACATGTAAGAAATATAAATAACACATTGTGTTTAAATAATAAAATAATTTACTACATTTATAGGCTTTCTTTTTTATGAGAATATTATGCAACTAAATGAAAATTATGTATGATACTCGTAAATAGTTAATTCATTTTTTTCTTTAGAAATAAATAAAATAGTGACCATACCATCTTCCTGATTTTTATTAGACCATTCTGTATATGTAATATTCAGATACAGTATATCATTAATATCATAGTAAATTCTTTCAGGAAACTTTTCTAAGATGCTATAAGTTGGAAAAATTCTGTTCTTTTTTTAACTGGTTCTAGGAACATCTTCTGTAGGATTCGACACTGAACTGATTTCCTACTAAGATCCACTAAGTGAACCTAAGAACTTGCCTGCTAATGATTTCATTCAATTTAACAGATTCTAAAACCTAACCATCTCCTGATGTCCTCCACCCACACACTTGCTCTCACCCCAAAGTAGGACTTGTGCCCATCGTTCCACAGAAGCATCAGGTCGGCGTTGGTGGGTTCCCCGCGGTCCGACATGCCCAGCAGAACACCGTGGCTTAGCTCCTTGACCCGGAGCTGCATGTACACCTCCTGCTCGGTGTAACTGATGTTCCAGGAGAGCTCCATCTGTCCAGCGGGGTCCAGGGGCATGCGGTAGGGTAATAAAGGTCTGGAGGGGCCGCCTGGAGCCTGGAAAGACGAAGAAGGGGAAGAAGCATGGTACGGGGCCACCAGGAGAACCACCAGGGCAGCGAGCAGGATCACGTAGATCAGTGTGACATCCTGCAGACGCAGGTCTTTGTTCAAGAGACGCATCACTCTGTCTGGATCAGAATTTTAAGAAGGTCCGGGACGGGTTTGAGACGTCTCAACAAGTCTCACAACCTTCCTCAAGTCTCCAAGAAAGAAATCTGATCTCAATACAGTCACTGGTTCATGCTGTTTTCATGAAGTTTTTCCTGGTTTCTCTAACCTTCTTCAGTCCCAGCGTGTCCTCTTTGCGCAGGTCCGTCCCTCCGTCCACTGGTGGATCTCCTCTGGATCTGCTCATCCTCTCTCTCCTCCCCAGGCGTCGGCTTTTAAGAGCACGCCAGTGACAGGCTCTACTTTATTCTGGCTAATTATGTTAGTTCTGGTTAACCAAAATCTAATTGTTTATTTAGCCTCTGGCCAAACTTGTTTCTTTCTCCTCTTTTTATTTTTTTCCCAAAACATCTGCTGGTGCTGGTCTCCTCCAGCACCAGAGATGCATGATTGGTGATATTTGTAAAACAAAACACATTTAACTAAACTAAAATTGGTTTGCATGGATTTTCAGTTAATTGTGAATTGTCAGTGTTCGAGTTGCAGTCATGTTTAATGACCTTTATTGATCCGTTAGGGTCAAGCTCATAAACCAACCACCAGGCTTCCCTTATTAAACTCTGTGGTGTTGTCTGTGGTTTCCCAGAAACTAAAAACATGGAATTAATCCAGGCATAAATCTTAAATCAAGGGGACATACATGTTCTTACCCAAGCTGTTTTAACTGCACAATAAAATGTTATTATTACTGTATGTATGATATCCATGTTGCTTCTGAAAGCCAAGTGACAGTAATTGTCATATGTAAAAGCCAATTAAATGCCTTCTATGTCTGTATCTTGATCACCATAGGACCTGTTTTAATGTTTTAATGCTCTTTCCAGGTGACGGCACAGTCTCAGCTCAGGAACTTCTTCCTCGCATCGGAGCATCTTTCTCATGCTTAAGCTAAACTCCCGGCTCTCCTTCACGCTGACGCTGACATGAGAGGAATATTTAACCTTTAACTCGCCTTGGAAGGAATTAAAAGAGTATCAGGATAAAATCCACTTATCCAGAGGGAGTGTAATAGAAAGAGCCTCCTGCTGCGGTGGTGATGACCCGAAGGCACCGTGACACACAACTGCAGCTGTCGATGGTGTCGTTTCAATCAGGGAAACATGGACACCCTGTTTATGAGCAAAGAAGAAGGCTAAAAGGTTATCTAGGTCCCTAGGGCTATGGAGTGTGCTGGGGAAAAAGAGGGATGGATGGATGGATGGATGGAGGAGGGGATAGAGAGGAAGAGAGACAGAAGAGCAGGCCCGGGTAATAAAATAAAGGCCTAGAGCAGAAAGTGAGACGTGACTGCTGGTTAACGCACTTTACCATTGTTTGTATGACAAGCTTCTAACAAAACAGCAGCAGGATATCATCACAAAGACGCCTCACAGAAATCCAGATGAAGATTCAGATCCCAAATGAACAAGTCAGAGGCCAGAGGGACACAAACCACAAGCCAATCTGTGTTTCTTGATATATGAATTATTTATCAAAAAATAAATGTTTCCGTGATCTGTACTGTATGGAAGGAGTCTCCAGTGTTAGTGCTCTGTAACAATCAAAGGTAAAGCTATAGCTTTATACATGGATGTTTTCTGACGATGAAGAAGAAGAAGATGAGGAGGAAATAGAAGGAGAATTGATTCCATGATTCAGTAAGTGGAATAAAAACATTACACGAATTATGTTTTATTGAATATAGGGTTGATTATTTCTCATTATTGTATATGTTTTCTGTATTACCTTAGAAAATGTACCTAATATCTTTTTTTTACTGAAGTATTTTTGGTTATTAATAAGAAATTATTTAAATAATAATACATAATATAAAAATATAATAATTTAAATAAATATATAAGTAATATTTATATATTTTAATAAATAAACATTTCAGCATATTAGCATAATATCTTGCAGTCATATTTTGTTATAAATTACATTATTATTTGTAATAAAGCACAATATGCTTTAAGAGCCCTTTAAAAACCAAGACCTATTTTAAAGTGTTATCACTTGTACATTACATTATGTAGATTAGTCAGTTTGTTCATTTATTTTGACATAAACTATAGACAAACTGCAGTAATTTAATCAAACACAAAATGGCTGCTTTTATTTCCTCACAGTGACACCTGTCTCTCTCTCCCTCTCTCACACACACACACACACACACACACATCATGCATGCCGTTCACACTAGTCGTACTCATATAACAGATTCGCCAGATCTTTCAAACTCAAAGAAGAATTTTATTGGAGATCCTACATTCAAGATATTAACTGGCATAAAGCCTGGCGTTTGCCTAATAAATACTGCATCTCTAACAAAATAACACATGTTTATTTAAAGATTCTCCACAAGATTTACCCTGTAAACTCTGTTTTATCCAGATATCTGGAGGTAGAGAATAAATGTTCTCTCTGTGATTCATTAAATGAAACTTTGATTCATTTGTTCTTTGAGTGTGAGAAAACATAAAGATTCTTAATTCTCCTAAAAGACCACCTCAGTGTGTCTCACACCTTTATTACCAAAGACATCATTTTTTATTATGAGAATTCCATAAATAAACCTCTTGAATTCTTCAATTGTAGTTTTAATGCAAAATACTTTATACATAAACAAAGAATTAAAAAGGAACAATTATATTTCCCCCTTTTATAATGGAAATGATCTCACTTTTTAATTCTAGAATTAAATTTTAGAAGTAATGTGATGTACTGTAGTCTCCTGCTACATCTTTTCCACTGTTTCTACATCAGGACTATCCTCTCGTGTCTTTTACCTTTACTTTGGACTGCCATCTTTATAATTCTTTATCCTTTGTGTTTGATTTGTTGTAATTAATGGTTTTTTTGTTGTTGTTGTTGTTTAACTGTATTTAATGAGCTCTGTATTCTATTTCATATTGTTTCAATAAAAATAAAAAAATAAATGTATAAAAAGCTAGTCATACTTATGCTAACCTTAGCTAGTTTAGCATTTGAGTAAGAAAGGTGCTGACAGAACATCTTGCTTCTATGTGTGTGTGTGTGTGTGTGTGTGTGTGTCTGTGTGTGTGTGTGTGTGTGTGTGTGTGTGTGTGATTCTGTTCATTGTGCGGAAACCTCTACAGTTAAAATCACCTCAATGCACTCAGTGATTATGTCACTGCTATCTACTAGTGCAAACAGCTACTGTAGCTAACGGCAGTCAGCTTGGTTAACGCGTCAGTGGGAAACGAATCAACAAACTTCTGACGCAGTTAAAAAAAGAATTGAGACTACAGCTGTTTTTTTAAATCAATTTAAACTTAATAATTGTAGTCGAATCCTCATTTATTTCTCTGTCTCGCCACATTCAGGTATTTGGGGTTTGTTTCTGGGGTGTGAGTGTTGTGAAGAGTTGTTCGTGTGCGAGTCGGTTCAAAGATTAGACTCTTTACGGTCGGCGCTGGGAGTCGAAACGTCGCTGTAAAGAATCGCTTGTGTATTTAGACAGCTAAGAAATAATTCTGATTGTTTTAAAAAGTGCATATTTTGAATAAATTCATTTTGGAATTCAGATTGGGGGACAGGAAAGTCTTAATATTACAGGATGTTAATATTGCAGTAAATAATGAAAGTCTGGAGTAATTTATAGGGGAAAAATAAAAGATTTAGAGTAGTTAGGGATTTGACCTCATAGTATTCTGGTGACTAAAGGCTTTTCAAATGGAGTGATTACCTGGAACTGTTCTTCTCCTATTAGCCATCAATCCAGTAGTAAAGGTTGCAGTGAAGTGGTTTTGGTTACTGGTCAGGATTGGCCCTGGTATTATATCATGTTACGTGATACACTGAGTGTGTTTAAGGACTACACAGACGGTTTTGTCCTGAAACGAACCGAGGTTGTCCTTGAAGTTCTGAGCTAAACAGGGATGAACAAAGCAGTGGACAGGCAACGCCGTCAGCGAGTCACGATGAAGAGCACAGAGCGGCTCTCCTGCGGTTTGTCTGTACACAGACTCGTGCCTGATGGCTTTACACACTTTATACCCAAGAAAATGATAAGAGATCGAGTCACACAACCCTGAGGCTCACACTGACATTATTCACACATAAACACACACACAAACACACACACACACACACACACACACTGTGATATAAACTGTGCAGTCTATTTGAATATCCATGTAGAAATTTTTACTTTTTGCACTCAAACACACACACACACACACAATACACTCATTAACCATGTGTATGAGTCACCAATTCAGCGTGATCACATCCCACTCCGCGGCTCATTCATCACCGTCTGACGTGATGTGACGTCCTCACTTTTTTTTTAAGCTAACCATATTATCGCCACCTACGCTAGTCAGTCACGCCAGTTACGGTGAAAAGAGCAGAGTTGAGACTAAAGACAGACCACAAACAGAGCGGGTTACCGGAGGGACGTATGGAAGGACGACAGGGAGAGAAATAGCCTCACTTCCACCCGTCTTCCTCCGTCCATGAATAATTCAGAGCCGTGTCACTACCGCACAGGCCAATCTCAGCTTCGTACTATTTGTAGACTTAATAATTGATGTGATAGAAAAACAGCTTTTCACTTTTATTTAAACTTTTTTTTTTCCTGGATGAGTCAGAGAAGGAGGGGAGAGAGAGAGAAAGAAAGGAAGGAAGGATGGGAGGAGAAAAATGGCTGGAAATATCAGAACGGATGGGGAATCAGAAAAGGACGGGCAGATGGGAAATTAGAAATGCAAGAAATGCAGGGATAAAAAAACAGAAAAAGGAGATGAAAGGAATGAAAGGACTGAAAGGGGATAAGAAAAATAAAAAAGGATGGAAGCACTGCGAGGGATGAAGGGATGAAGTAATTAAAGAGATGTTTAGGTGAGAGAACACAAAGGAATAAAACAATCGGGAAAATAGAATGAGATTAAAATGAAAATGAGGAAAGGAATAAAGATGAAAAGACAGATGCATGGATGGAAGGAGAATGAGAAACATATAAGAGAGGGATGAACGTACAGGAAAGAATAAAGGGATAGGTAAATGAAAAATATGGAAAGAACAAGTAATAAGTAGAGGTGGAGAAATGTGAAAAAAATGAAAAGGGAGAGAAGGATGAAAATGAGGAAAGGATGAGAAAAGAGCAAAAAAGTAAATGATTGATGAAAAGGTGATGGAGTAATGGAAAACAAAGTAACTGAAGAAGATGAAAAAAAGAATGGAGGAAAGAGGAAATAAAAAGGGATGAAAGAACAGGTGCAGGGAAGTAAGCAGAACGAGAAACGAACGGACAGAAGGGAAATTTGACTGAGGGACAGAAAATATGATGATGTAGGGACAGGAAGGACTGGACGGATAAGTATATAAATGGTTGGAAAGTTATTAAGGGGGAGATGAAGTAATAAAACGAGAGATGTTGAGGTGGGGAAAAGGAATTAATAAAGAATAGGAAAATTAAAAGGGAGGGAAAAATAAAAATAAAATCAACATTTGAAAAAGACAAGAAGACAGTAATTAGCGATGAGTAGTGAAAGTGAAAGATCTAGGAGACAAAGTCATGGAGGAAAATTAAAATAATGTAGAATAATAACGGGAAAAAGGACAGATATAGAAGAGGGAAAGCAGAATACAGGTGCATAAAAGAATGGAAAATAAAAAATTAATGAAAAATTAGAAAGAGACATTAAAAACAGGAAGGTTGAGAGGAGGACGAGAACAGAAGAGACAAGTACATAAAGGAGTGGAAGAGCAGAAAGAGAAATCAGAAATGATGGAAAGATAGAATGAAACTGTTCCATGGAGAAATAAATGAATGCTGGTCAGAAGGAGGGATGGAGAGTTAATGAAATGCAGGTGATACGGGAGGCCTTGAGGGATGAAGAGAGAATATAAAAAATGGATATTGAGGTGAAGAAACAAATGAATAAATGAATGGAAGAAGAAGAAGCGGGGGCGGGTTAGGAAATAGAATGAATGAGATATGGGATCCAAAACTCCTGAAGGTGTGGCAAAATGAAGTGCTACAGCTTTACATCTCTCTTTTAGGAAGCTCTGACACTGGAGACTCCTTCGGTATTATATAACGATGACATATAACGATTTATCATATTCATGCAACATAATCATAATAATAAAGAAAAAACGTTTGTGTGTCTCTGGGCTTTTTTATTAAATATATGTTTGGGTGTAAATACACTCTCAAACACTATGGCACGTCATTAATGAACAATATTAACTAGATAAATGACCCAATTAATAAATTAATTTATTTGTTTCTACATGCAGGGCATCAGGAGGAGTGTATCTTATGCAGAGACGTGACATATCTCGAGAGATGTTTAATTTCTCTGTAATGTAATAGATGAGCGATAAGGTCTGATTATCCTTCCAACCATGGGCATGTGTTCTTCACAGCAGGGTGTGTACTGCATCTGAAGCCTGGATCCTGACAAATGTGTTTAAATATTAATGTCAGATTTCAGTGATATACAGTTCACATATTATTAATAATGTTTTTGTTGTTTTGAACTCGGTAAGACTTGCTTTTAAAAATAAAACCATAACCTGTAATTTTAATTTAAGAAAATTCATCCTAAGTACAAATATGAAAAATATAGATTAAATGTAAATTAGGCCAAGCATGAAGCATCCAGGACCTCCAGGGAAGCATAATAAAAGCACCTCCATCCCACATACGTGCACATTACAATTTCATGGCCTTGATTTAGTACCTTGTGGCTTCATTAAGAGACACAGAGACATTAAGAAAATAAAATGCCAATAATATGATGTACTGGATCAAGTGCTATTCTATAATCTGCTGAATAATGAAAGCAAAAGCCATGATGTTAAAATGATCCGAATTTGCAGTGGGTGAGATGGAGACGGGTCTAAACCTGAACAATGATCTCACGGCCACAGGGGCGCCTTCCAAACAGTGAAGATGAATTAAGGAGCCGTGTGGTTGCTCCGTTTGTCCTAGATGCAGGTCATTAGCATGCTGAGCGGTGCAGGCCGTACAGATGGACTCGTGCTTGTGTTGGCCTCCGTCCATCTCCAGATGGATAGACTCGGGGTTTGTGCTCCATTATATGGTTAATTTTATTGATATCAGCTTCAGAGGGAAACCGCAATGTTTGTTACTGCTGTTTAAACAAGTGTGTAAATGAGGGTGAGGAAGAACAAGAGAGAGCGAGGGAGAGAGAGATGGAGAGAGAGAGAGCGAGAGAGAGAGCGAGAGAGAGAGAGATGGAGAGAGAGAGAGAGAGAGAGAGAGAGAGCGCACCAGAGGAGAATTATTTATGTCTCCTGTGTTGACCGTAAACGCCCACTGGTTCCATCAAACAGTCAGACAGGAAACCACTGCCACGCTGATGGGAAATGAGACTGTGACTTACCGAGCGTCTTACTGCACTTCAGAACATCAGACACTCCTTCTGTACAGGACCACAAAATACAAGTCTTCTTGTGGAACCCCAAAAATTATTAACATGACAGCGCTGTTGAATTCTGGATCCTGATTGGTCAGAAGGTGTTGATTAATTCTCTCTAAGAGCAGCTCTGACACTAGTGCAGGTTTTTATTAATGCGTTCACTGCAATACATTATCGTTGCTATAGTAACAGCTCGCTCAAAGGGACGTGTCCAATCGCACACTCCATGGAAACAAATTTTTAATTGGTGTCACTGATATGTAAGAGGTAACATTTATTTTAAAAGAAGAATACGAGTTTAAGCCTTGCTTTTTCTACCTTTTTCTACCTGTGTATTTATTAATCTTATTAACTTCCAGAGAGAGAAAGAAAACAGATAAAGACTGGTGAGTGGAAAGTGTTGTTGTTGTTGTTGTTGTTGTTGTATGGGTGCTATGACAACTGTAACTGGAGTGTTTTCACACAAAACATGTTGCACAACATTAAATTTATAAAAAGTATTCGTTATTAAATAAATACAGTAATCAGTAAATTGCTGTGGCGTACGGGTAATAAAACATTTCAATATTCGCTGTTATGGGAAAATAATTAACTTTGAATAATAATGTAACTTTGCTTGTAAAGATTAAAGCTCATCTTTTACACACACACACACACACACACACACACACTGTGCTAATCGTCTCCTGACCTTCATCAGGGTCAGTTTCTAATTGACATTTGGACATGATATGTGGACCATTTCTCAGCGCTGAGGTGACACTGGGGAATTTAAAGCATCAACAACACTGCTGAAGCTGATCCATTCATACCAGGACACCACACACACACACACTCACACACACACACACAACTATGTCTTGGTCAACATAAATCTCCATAAATCCGGTGATGGTTAGGTGAGCAGGAGCCAAAACTTTTGCACAGAACACCAAATGTTTTGCGTCAGTACGTATGGGACTAGAAAGATAAACCACTGGCTTCGGCTTCAAACTAATCAACTAATCCTGCTGTAAACACTTAACTAGTTACATCACAGCTCTTCCAGGTGAGCGTGGAGGAGTTGCCATGACAACCGCATGCATGGAATCACTGGTACCCAGGAAATTCTAAAGTCTTGTGTGTGTGGGTGTGTGTAGTGTGTGTGCCTCTGTGTGTGTGTGTGTGTGTGTGTGTTTGCACTTGCTTGCTTCGATATATGATAACGGAGAGTCAGTGCACGTGATCAGACGGTGTGTCCGTGCAGTACAGCAGGGCTCCCTGTTGCCAGATTGATGTTATTTAATCTCCTTTAGTGGATTACAGACAGAAATGGTGTTGTTAAGACACAACTATTTTCATATTAACTATGTTAATTATTTTAAAAATAAATATATAATTTTTATATGTTAAAGTCTTTTGAGCCACTCTAGTTACATCATTGTAAACACATATAACAAATTCTTCCTCCTCTTTAGTTTTCTTGTTGACTCTTTTCACAAAATTAACTTGTATCGTTGTATCGGTTAAATGTTATTTAAAAAGCTTTTCTTAGAGAAATAACGAGACAAAAGGCCTTTACGTGATGGACAGATCTTAGAAAATTGTAGCTCCTACTGTATCAAAAACTCTGAAATGTACAGAAATAAAAATAAATCATTGGTGGTGATATTAAATATTAAATGTTTGGGCTAAAATTTAAACTCTACCGATACAGATTTTTTACTTTTCTCCTATATGCCTCTCCTCCAAATGCATTCTGGGGAAAAGGACAATCAAAAATAAATAAGTAACTTAGTAACTAACTAACTAATTAAATAAATAAATAACCCATCTCACGTTGATTATTTCTCGAGTCTCTTCTCGATCACTGCTGATGACGTGTGACAGATCGAGGGGGCGTGTCTCTCTCTCTCTGTATGATCACATGATCCAGGGCTCTTATTGTCTACAGTCTGGGCCAGAAAGAAATCAGTTGGAGGTGAAAGAACATGGTGGTTGAAGGAATGGTGTGGAACTGATTTTTTTTTTTTAATAAATAGATAAAAGTAGGACAATTTATTCTTTCTTAAATTTTTTTTAAAGAATCTGACAAACTATCAATCAGACTGCCTTGGTGTGAGAGGAATAAAACACTTGGGGACGTGCTGTTATAGGAGACTGATCAAGATTGTAGCTATTATTTTAATAGTTATGTTTAATTTTTGTAGATTTGTTTACTTGGTTTATGGTTTAGAGTGAATTGTTGTAGGAGTAAACCATGCGTTCCAATCTGGCAACCCATCGCTGGTGTGTGCTTTCTGGGGGGGGGGGGGGGGGGGGGGG
>JAQMYG010000009.1:26931640-26944800 GCA_030014215.1 Clariallabes teugelsi | reverse complement strand
CAGGGGGATGCGGGGACGGAGGGCCGCGGGGACAGGTGGACGGAGGGACGGAGGGACAGGGGGACGCGGGGACAGGGGGATGCGGGGACGGAGGGCCGCGGGGACAGGGGGACAGAGGGATGGAGGGACAGGGGGACGCGGGGACGGAGGGACAGGGGGACGCGGGGACGGAGGGACAGGGGGACGCGGGGACGGAGGGACAGGGGGACGGAGGCCTGGGTGAATGTAATCACACAGCAGCATCAAGATCATCTGCATCACAATAATCACAATACACACTACTGAGAAAATAAAGGTGTCGCAATTAACTTTTTTTTTTTTTCTATTTGTATTATGTTAAGATTTTAACAGGATCCTTAAAATTTTATAAAATATATTTATACTGTAAGTAGTTAAAAAATTAAGAAATTCAATTTAATAAAGAAAAGAATTTAATATTAGAATTTTTGCATTTAGAATTTAGTTATTTAACATTCAGTTGAGTCTTGGGGGAAAAAAATCCATTCCCTGCTTTTTGTCTACTAAAGTGTCTTCTAATGTGACCTCATATAAGAAGAGCCCCTCCCCCGGCTTGTTCCTCAGCTCTGCTGCTTCCTGTTACACAGGACATGATGTGTGTGTGACTGATGGTACTTTGTTAGTAACCCAGTGTAAAGGTCCATCCAATGACGGGAACTTAAGCACGTTAGTAAGTCACTCTGGATAAGAGCTTCTGCCAAATGGTTAAATGTAAATGTAATATACGACGTGTGAGGAATAAATAAATAAAGGATCTGAGGAGTATTTCATCTGGGACATTAAAACACACACACACACACACACACACACACACACAGGTGCAGCTCTGAGACTAGCATTCAATTGTTAAAGAAGTAGTCAAATACAGGACCTTTAAAGTACATTAGAAATGTACTGTATCCATCATGACACATGTTTATATAATATGATGTTCGTTGCCATGACGCTCATCCTTATGATTGATCACATGATGCTGATGTGAGTAACAGCTCCAGCTGTGTGCTCTTGGTTAAAAACACAGTCCCCCTTTTTCTCAGTACTTGTTTTTTCCAAACATTGCTAATTTTTATTGCTATCTCATGCGTATAATTTTCTGCATTCAAAAACACTCCGAAATACGAGATCTAAGCTGGTCTGAGTTAAGGATCGAGTCAAATCATCCCTAATCCCGTCCCGCTGTCGCAGTAATCCGCGTATGAGGAACGTCGCCTGCGCTCTAGTTACAGTACGTGCGGAAGATGTCGAGTCGGATCTGCGCGTCCTCTCGAGCAGACTCTCGAAGCTGAGAGCATCATCACGCGCTGTGGCCAGGGGTAGCTCAGTGGTTAAGGCATTGGACTACGGTTCGGAAAATCCCAGGTTCAAACCCCACAACCACCAAGTTGCCACTGTTGGGCCCTTGAGCAAGGCCCTTAACCCTCAACTGCTCAGATGTATAATGAGATAAAAATGTAAGTCGCTCTGGATAATAGCGTCTGCCAAATGCCTAAATGTAAATGTAATCTCCACTTTCACGCCAGAACCCCAGAGCACGTCCTGTACAAGTCACGGGTTTCTGTTACTACACTGTAAATGAGCCATTACCATGGAAACCATACCCCATTACTGTCAGAGCGGCTGTTGTAGAAAACTAATCAACACCAAGATACAGAATTTTAAAGAGGGCGTGTACTAAACTCCTGTGTTTTCATTGTGTTCTAGTATTATTGCTGTAAGAAGGAGGAGTCCGAGTCGGAGGAGGAGGAGCCTGACTTTGCTGTGACGTCCCGTGTGCCACCCATACACTCCAACCACAACATCCTGGCACCTGCCATCTCCGCGGCGCCCACCCCCAACGGGCCGGCCCTGTACACGCCCCCGCAGCCGACCCGCAAGCTGACCCGCTCGCAGACGTTCTGTCCGTCCTGCACGCACTACGACATGCCTTTCTACCTGCAGCAGCCAGACGGCCTGAGGAACGGCGGCGAGCGTCTGAGCTTCCGCAGCGTCCAGCAGCACGACCTGGAGCTGCCCACGCCTCTACCCACGCCTCTGCCCACGCCGCTGTCCACGCCGCTGCCCACGCCGCTGCCCAACTACCACAAGCTCAACCTGAATCGCTCCGTCACCATGAGACAGATGTTCACACGCAGCTGCAGCATCAGCACCGATGTCTAGTGCACGGAGAGCACATGACCTGCGCCCCCTGCAGGCCTGGAGGTCCAAACACAGGCCGGTATGGACACTGGGATAGAGTTTGGGCTCGGTGGACACTCGGTGAAGTGTAATAAAGTTTTACTACACAAACAGACGAGATGATTAAGGTTAAACGTTAGAAACCATAAATTAACATAGTCCTGGTGTCGGTTTGGGGAACTGAAGGATGAAAAAGGGCTTGGGCGAGTCGTTTCAGTTTATTAAAGAGAAGCCAAACGCTTGACGTCACGTTCTTTTGTACATAAAATTTATCTTGTCATTTTTGTATCATCTGTGTGTGTGTGTGTGTGTGTGTGTGTGCGCGCGTGCGCATGTGTGTTTACGGATGATGTGATTTTATCAGGATTATATCTTAAAATAAAAATGGAAAGATATATACCAGGCAACAGAAGAGAAAAAACAAGCTCTAATCAGGGCTGCAATAAAGTATTTGAAGTAAATGTAATGTAAAAACAAATTATTCAGAATTAAAAACATGGACGTTCATTTAATTTTCTTAAACTAACATTACAGTTTGACATTACAGTTAATCGAGAAACAGATCAATGTTTTATCTTTCTCTTATCGGAAAGTATTTCTTCTGTTTATATAAAATGTACTATTTATCTGGAACATGTTCATCTTTTCTTGCTGGAGAGAAGCGCAAGCTCGTGGAGGTCACGGAGGTCACAGAGGTCACGGAGGTCAAGAGATTCTCCAGACGTCCTGATCGCAGCTCGGACTCAGATGGAGTGAAACCGCTCGATCAGGAGCCTGACTCTGTGTGTCGCTCTTTTCTTCTTTGATGTCAAAGACAGAACGACTGACGTCCACTTCTGAATTATTTTGTATAAAGGCCCTGAGTTACAGAAATATTTAATTTTTGATATTTAATATTTGTTCTTTTCAGGTTTAACAGTGAGGTTGCTTTTGGTGATAATGGTGACTATCTGACTTTTGCAAGCATCATGTAGTCGTACTGTGTGTCCTTTCACACACACACACACACACACACAAATACACACGCACACACACAATCTCTCTCTATCTTTTTAGGCCATTTAAGCAAACAAGTGCAATGAATTTAGGAGAAATTAGTTATTATTAGTTATTATTAGTTATTATTATTATTATTATTATTATTATTGCTGCATTGCTGTACATTATTGCTGTTTTTGGGTTTCATGTTCCTGGAGTGAGGTCACGTTTTAATCTGTACAACTATGAACACAATGTTGTTAATAAAATTGGAGAAAGTCTAAGATTATTCAATGTCTATTAAGCAGATTAACAGCGATCGATTGCAAAAGAAATATAAACAATAGAGGCAGAGTCTATTATTAGGGCCCAAGTACTCTGACATCGGCACAATGACAACATGACTATTACATCATCGTCATTGCAGTGATAGTGACAGTGTCTGAAAGTGCTGATATCATAGTGTGTGAGGGCCCTTTTGTTCTTCTAAGGATTATTATTTTATTTGAGCCCAAGCACTAAGACCCACCCGATCAGCACTATGTCATCATAGTTTGTGAAGGACCCCTTTGTTTTTCTAAGGATTCAAGCAACAATGTTAAGCAAAGATGATCAGCCCAAGCACCTGCGCCATCGCCGCCCGGGCGTGCCAGAAAGGAAAAACTCCCTGAGATGGTAATAGGAAGAAACCTTGAGAGGAACCAGACTCAACAGGGAACCCATCCTCATCCGGGTGATAACAGAGAGCAGGGATTGATCTGCATATGAATAGCCATATGAACTAGTTTTACGTTCTAATACTACTGGACTTTTGCCTTTTTCCGTTTTTTTGCGCTTTTTTTTTTTTAGATCTCCTCATCTAAAAACAACAATCGGAATCAATGTAATATTGTTAATATACATATATAATTTTTTTCAAACATCTGGGCCCTTTTGGGGATCTTAACATGCCCAAAAACTCATGGAAATCGGCACACATGTTGGACTCTGCGAGTCTGGGTCCCGGGCGTGGCTCGAGCCTTCACAGAAGATTTTGTTGCATAGCTCATACACACTTGCATATATACATGTCAAACCCGGTACACTTCTAGATCTCATTGAGCTGAACAATTTTCACAGCACCTGCGCCATCGCCGCCTGGGCGCACCAGAAAGACACGTCCAGCCATGATGATGCCTTAAACTTCTGCCATATTCAGTGACATCATTGTCCGGGGCTTTTTAGAGGTCTGAGTGTGCTCAAAGGGCACACAGGTTGTGCGGTGCAGCAGCTTTGTTTTTGAGCTTTTTGTATTTTTTCTGCTGTATCACCTGTTATTGAAATTTAAATAATTCACGGTATTTCAATGACCATAATCTAGTTCATCAGTTTTCAGCACAGATTAGAATATATATAGAGATGAGAAATTTTATTTATTCCAAACTCACTTGAATGGAAGTGTAAGAAGTATGGATGTTGAACTAATGCTGAATAAACGTTAATCACACAACTATTCTACAATGTCCAGATGCGAGAGAAAATCCTTCCGACTCTGTCCTTCCGGATTATTGTCTTTGTTTCTATCGTCCACAAAGACATTCTGTGTCTTTTAGATGTTTTAAAGGCTCTGTAGTATCCGTACGTACTGAAGACTCAAAAACACAACGCGGAAAAGTGCGAAGAAACGCTCACACGGTGCAAATCTCTCCTTTTGAATCATCTCCTTCTTGATCAAACCGTACTTTGGTTCTATAGTTCGTAATCATTTAGCATCATTTATATTTCTAATCATTTAGAGATGGGACGATATGTTTTTCGTTCTCAATAAGATTTCATGCACAATATGATGTTTACGATTCGAGACATTCTCACCATCCAATTAAAAGCTCAGAAACATGACAGCTTCAAATTAAAGAAATACTTAGCATTAATGAAATGCATCATTTCTTTATTTGGTGTTAATGTTCCGGCTGATATATTAATCTCTCTGTGGCTTTAAACGTGTTTTTGAATCCTGCGCATGACGGACAGTATCTGAAAAATCCAAACAGGATGAACATCTTCCGGTCTCTGATTGGCTGGTTTGGTCTCACATGTCACACTGTGTTAAATGGCAGGGGAAGCACAGAGGGTTAAGGCTCCGAGTTACTGATCAGAAGGTTGGGGGTTCAAGGCCCAGCTTTACCATGTTGTCATTGTTGTGCCATTGAGCAAGGTTCTTAACCCTGTGTGCTCCAGGGGGCGCTGTGTCACTGACTGACCCTGAACTTTGACCCCAGCTCCCCCCACTGGGATAACATACCTGAAGCACATGCAAAAATAAAAAATAAATTAAAATTATATATATATATATATATATATATAATTTACAACTTTTATTTAATTTATAACTTACAAACATGACCGTGCCCCAAGAATCCAAATGTTTATCATCACTGGAACGTATTCTAAAGAAAGGCTCAAACGTGGGCGTGGCCTAGACACTGTTTTACTTTGTAAGCAAAGAAATAATAGAAATACAGGTTGTCTCCTACTTACGAATGAGTTCCGTTCCGGCAGCATGTTCTTAAGTCGAATTTGTCCTTAAGTCCGACAAAGCGAGTCTCATACGCCTTTGACAGGAATATAAAACGTAAAGCATACCAATCCACTTGACTAAGTCTCTGTCCCCTTTCCCCAAACTGCCATCATGTGGCCAAGAACCTTAACCGCGGAAATAATTCTCACACACTGAGATGTCACACAGTGTTGTCTCTGTGCCTTTAAAGGGGATTCCCGGATTTGTCTTAGAGCTGTTTTCCACTGTATTGGACTGTGAACTCATCACCATCAGGACAGCTTTACAGGACAGACATTTTCTATCATCGTGCTCCCGGACAGATTCATTTCCCCCCGCACACACACACACACACACACACACAATATACCGGAGTTTAGACATTTCAGCGGCCCATTCGTATTTGCGGAAATTCGTAACTCCAATGTTCGTTAATCTGCTCCAAGGGGCGCTGTAACATGTCTGACCCTGCGCTCTGACCCCAGTTATGCAAAGAAAGAATTTCACTGTGGAGTAATGTAGATGTGACAAATAAAGGCTTAATTTAACCTTGTGTGTGTGTGTGTGTGTGTGTGTGTGTGTGTGCACAGTGAATTCTTTGTTCTTCATATATCCCAGTTTTGTTAGTAGGTCAGCGTGCAGGGTCGGCCATTATAAGGAGCCCCATGATAAAGGGCCCAACCGCAGCAACATTGCGGTGCAGAGGCTCGAATCGCCGACCTTCTGATTAGAACCTTAATTCAATGAGCCAAGGCCCATAAATGATTAATCATGATTTATAAAAATTTATAAAAGTTATAATCATGATCCCCTTCAGACACTTGAGGAACGGTTCCTGCATGAATGTCACAAACTGGTTGAGTGATGAATAAAGGGAGTAAATTAATCACAACACACATACGGAAGAGAGAGAGAGAGAGACAGATAGAGTACGTTATTAATCCCAAAGGGAAACTGTATTGAAGTTCAGTACAGTATATAATTAAAGCTAGATCGCTTCCTTGGTCATGGTCCTTCACCTCGAGATGCCGGAATCTGATTGGTTAATCCTCCATCTCACCCCACCACCTCATGACCAATACAAAATGATCTGTTTATAATACTCTTTATAGAAGATCTTTAGATGTTCTCCTGTGACGGAGCCGTGCACCAGATCTGCAGCAGATTGAGATTTCCTCACCCTGACTGCACTATTCGATTCGTCCAGCTCTAACGATGTTATATTAATGAGACAATTTCACCTCATTAACTCTAAAGAGCTGATACAGAGGCGATTCATTAGCACGTCCTCATCTCTGATCTTCTCATCTCCGGAGCTGATCAGAGGATCAGAGAGGAGTCACGTGTCCGTCTGAGACCCGGAGTTGAACTTTAAACACTTCAGGCGCAGGAAAGTGAAGTAGATAATGAAGCGAGAGAGAGAAAGAGCGAGAGCGAGAGAGAGTAAACCAGTTTTAATTAATTAAAGAACAGAACTTTAGAGTTTTGTAGTCACATGATCCAGAATTCACCAGCAGTGTGATTTCTCAAAGCATTTAATGATCATTTTAATGAAATAGATTGGAAATTATTGAAAAACACACACACACACACACACACACACACACACACACACACACTTTGTACTGCTTGTCTCAGGTACCATGGTCAGTTACTTTTCATTTGCATCCATCATTAATAACTATATAGTTTTTAATGCTTCTAATAACCATATAAATGTTAATTTAAATTCTAGATTTATTTCTCAAAGCTGCAAGCTGGTGTGATATTAAACTGATTTTCTTTGTGAATTCAGATAGAGATTCACTGCAAGTATAAATATTTCTTTGATAGAGTCATAATTCTAGAATAAATACCTGCGGACTCACCTTGTGTTCAACATGACAAGTTCGGGCGTGTGTGCATGTATGTGTGTGTACGTGTGTGTGTGTGTGTGTGTGTGTGTGTGTGTGTCTTTCTTCCAGGAAAAGCTTGGCAGAGGAAGGAGCTGTGACTCAGAGTCGAACCTGGAGCAGAACGAGATGTTCGGAGAAACTTTTACATCCTAATTATGGATTTGGATTACAGAACTGTGGAGATATAAACCCACCCACACACACCCACACACACACACCCACCCACACACACCCACACACACACACCTGAAATCTTCCATTTTTACATTCCATTTGTGCAGGTTTTTCTCAATTTTCTACATCAGTTCCTCTTCATCTTTACTCTACTCTAGGTTTGGTTGGTTGGTTGGTTGGTTGGTTGGTGTGTGTGTGTGTGTGTGTGTGTGTGTGTGTATACTGTATATATAATATATCAAAACTTCATCTTTAAGGTTTATTGTTAGTTGGCAGCCATCTTGTAGGTGCATTACTGATACCTGTACTGTTAGAGTCAGCAGGACCATCCTTCAAACATTCTGCTACACCTTCACTGGAGGTGTCCTCATCTTCTTCTTCATGTGTTGGTTTCATTTCATCAGACTCCAAAATACAACTCGTTTGCAGAACAAAGTCAAGGTGTGTTCCAGAACATTTGGACTACCAGTCAGAGCCCTCTCCACCCTCTGTGAGCAGCTGGCAGGTTTCTACAGGAGCCCACTCATGTCCTGGTCCCTGCATGTGAGGTGTCTCCCATCAGGACGACGAGCCCCAGCTGTGGGACTCAGAGGAGGAGAACAAGTTTTGTTCCAAGGGCTGTTCAAGTCCTCAAGTCACAATTATCAGTAACCACCATTCTCCTCACTATAGGCCACATTATAACACTCTTCCACCCCCAAAACACACACTCCTCAAATAGACTCACAGACTCTCAATACTCACAATCTGGGGAAAACATTCGTGTAAGGAACTGAACTCTGTAGTGACAATAACTCTAATGCTGCTGCTACATACCAATGTCTACATCCTGCACAACTCACTTTAAGTTTAATTTATTGATATATGCATCCATCTATTTCCCCAAAGGCAGTACCTATTTCACTGTCTATACAGTTTATATTTATTTACAGATATTTATTCATATGTTTACACAAAGCTTTTTGCACTTACTGACTTTATTTCCATTTACCATCATTACAACAGCTGTATTTTATTCATGTTATTCTATTGTATTTTGTACTTGCACTGATTTTTTTTGTTTGTTTGTTTTTTTAACAACTACTCTGCGTGCCTTAAATTACACCATGGGGATAAATAAAGTTTTTGTTTATTATTTAATTGAATTTAATTGAATTGAATATGCCCTGCTGTTTCCTACCCATCCAAAGCTATAGTAGTTTGACTTACGGTGTTCCCAGCATGCATGCAGGGTGGCGTTGGTTGGATGTACTGTATGTTATTATGGCTTTGGTGGTGTGTACAGTAGGTCAGCAACTTAACTTGAGCCTTCTGATCCTCAATGCCGTTTTTCCTTCTTCAACCTGCACCGCTGAAATTGGTGTTGTTTTAAAAGAAAAAGTTCGGAAAGCTTGGGCTCAGTGTCCTGTTTTATTCAGCTCTGATTCTGCTGCACATGTGTACATTACAGCCGCTGACTATAGTTGCTCTCATGAGGGCATAATATATGTTTATATAGTGACATTTTATTTGCCCACCAATCTTGTCCTGCTAGGCATATTAGCATGGTGTTGGTTTTTTTGCACTTGTTTTTGTTTTCTTGATGTGTCGTTTTCAGTTAAGTTTTCCATCGAACAGCACTCCTATCTGGAATCAGATCACTTTAACTTGTTCTACTGTTTGACTATATAATGTTAAATTTATATCTTTATTTAAACCCCCATATTATTTTTGTTTAAACCCCCATTTATTTGCCCATTCTTCAACTCTATCGACTGCTCTTTGTATTTTATTCCTTATGCAGTCAAAGTTCTTCCCTCTAACCCAAAGAGCTCCATCATCTGCATGCAGTGAGTTTCCGACTGTTCTTCCAATGGACTCAAAGATGTCACTTATCATTATTACTGAAGAGCATCGTGCTGCAGACACGTCCCTGCGGTCTTCCGTTTTCAATGTTTTATGTCTTAGAGTGTTTTGTACCGACCCTGACCTCTATCGTTCTTCCATATAAAAAAATTCTGTACCCAATTATACATTTTGCCCTCGATGCCTAATTTGTTTCTTTTTAATGAGGAGCCCTTCTTTACTTAGCATGTCATATGCTTTCTCAACATCAAAAAAGGCTGCTCTTACCGCTTCCTTGTTGGTTTGTGCTTTTCTAATTTCAGATTCCAAACTTAAAACTGCATCCATTGTATTTCTTCCTTTTCGAAATCCACTTCAATAGGGGGATAAAAGTTTATTGGATTCATTGTGTGAGTCTCTCTACCACCACACGCTCCATGGTCGTCCCTAGTGGTGAGGTCAATGCAGTGGGTCTATAACTTGTTTGGTCTGATGCGTCCTTGCCTGGTTTTAGTATTAGTATTAGTATTAGTATAAGTAGCAGGTTTCCATTTTCAGGATGGTGCCTGTATCACACATTATATTAAAAAGCAGTGATGTGTGTGTTTGTCATTTGTTCTAACATTTTGTAGTGGACACCATCTCTCCCTGGAGTGGTCTGCCACGCCTTCAGTAGTGCTTTCTTCAGTTTGAACATAGTGAATAGAAGATCTAGATCCTCACCTAGACCTGATGTCTGTTTGTTGTGAAGTTACTATGGGGATATTTTCTACGCTGTGTATCATTGTGTATCTATGTGACTGAATGCTGTTTGATTATTATTATTGTTGCAGTACCGGGATCTCGTAGCTACTTGTTATTTATTCTACTCATCTCCCTAATCATGTTCCATATACTGTAGATCTGATAACTGTGTTTCTCTGCCTATTGTATTACAGTATTGTTTCCAATACGTAAGTTTCGTAGTTCTAATGGTTTTCCAGACTATCGCGTGAGCTCTTTTATATTGAATTATTTTTTCCTAGTGAATGCTGTGCTTTTAGCTGTTTAAATGCTTTGTTTCTGTTTTTTATCGTCTGTACAGCTTTGGACAGTTTCTTGTGCTGTCTGATAAATGATTTTGACAAATTTTGTTATTTAGTTTTTCTATGTCTGACGTTTTAGTTATAAATAGCACCTTGCGTCTTAGTTCACTCATTTCTTTAAACTGTACCCAGTCTGCTTTCTCTAATATTCACCTTTTGTATTCTGTCTTTCTTTTCTTGATGCGATTTCATATTAATCTGTGTTTCGATGGGATAGACGTCACTCCCTAGTGGTGTTTGATTCAATCCATCCCATCTGCTGATAGCTGCTAATTCTTTAGAGACCAGAGTGATATCTCTTGCACTTTCTGTGCTTTGTGTGCTGTTATACTTAGTCCCATTGGTTATGCAGAGCAAATCTTTATCGGTGATGTACAGTACAGTAGTCCTCTACCTCCATTCCATGTGTGTGTGTGTGTAACCCTGCTTCCCCTCAGTGTGTTATGTGAATTAAAGTCTGCGCACCACACTACTGTCCCCTGTGTATTTCCCTCTACTGCTTCCAATATGCCACTAATTAACTTTTTACAAGGATTATAATTTTATTTTATGTTACTTTATTTTATTTTATTTTACGAGGATTCTACTCTAACTAGTATAACTTGTGCACACATTAATTATGAGCAGAAACAACTTTGTTCTCTCGATGGTGCAATATGTCTGACAGTCATGTTTACACTGTTTACACTTTACTGTTTGCACCAAGATCCAGATCGCACTTCACATCCATTACATTGTGCATATTGTTATATTTATTTTATTTTAGTGCAATTATCTTTTGTTTATTCTTACATTTCTTATTGCTGCTGCTCTCTGAGAGATACCAGACGGGAAGTGGGATATAACAAAAATGCGTTGTATAACTACAATGACAATAAAGTCTCTTTATCTTTTAAAAATTGATGATTGTTACGCTGTCTTTTTCTGTCCGTATTTAACTATTATTGATTTATACTCTTTTTCAGTATTGATCACCCTGTACAGTATCTGATCCGTTTTTCTCTACATGTGTCTACTCCTCCACCATTCACTTTCTCCCGGTCATTCCTTACTGCAGTGTTTCCCTGCAAGTTAAAATCCCATTGTGGTTTTCTATCATGTTTAATTTATCAGGTCATTTTTCCACAAACACTTTAAATTCTTGTCCATTTGCAACTAGACTTCTTGCATTTCACTCCAATATAACTTCTTTATTGTTGTGAGCCAGCAGGTCCGCCGTTTACCCTCTGATTCACCGTCTCCCGGCTCAGACCTTCTACTGCAAGGTGTTTTTTTGCCTGAATGGAAGATAATTTTAGTTTTCTCTGTTTTCCTGCCCGTTTGTGCTGAGCAGTTAATTATGTTACACCACAGAGACAACAACGTCGTTTTTGCTGATAATTAATGTGTCTCCCCTGGTTTTATTGCAGTTCACTTGTGGTTCCACTCTCTTCTTCTACACATGTATACTTTAGGGAGTCTCAGGCTCTCCTGCGTCTGCATACAGTATGTTAGTCCTGCATGGTTTTAACTCTCTGAATCTCCGCTGCTCTCTTGCTACCTTCACATCATCCATAAGCTGCGTTATGTTCACCTCCACACCTCCAGCATTTAAGCTTCTCCTGCCCTACATTCACCATTCTCATGTTCCTCGGTTCATCCGCCACACCTTTGTCTGGCCCTACAGACCGCTCCGTGTCCATATTTTTGTTATTGAAACACCTTAGTGTTGGGAGCCGTATGGTTTAACATCATAGCTCATGTAGCCAAAAACATTTAATTTCCTTCGATTTCGAACATTCTAAACTATCACGTCTTATGTCGTTTCTAGTCGTTTTACGTTTACTTCTTCTACTTTGGCTCCTGTTAGGTTTTATTTAACATCATTGACTGATACGGTTCTGAGGATTCCTAAGGTGACTTTTGCACTCTTCATATCTCCTTTTAGTGATGTTACGGCTTTAGTTAAATGGATTGGGTTCCACTGACCACACGCTGCTCAATCTTGTGTAAGTTTGATGATTATTTATTTTACCTTCTTCTTTCTGTCTGTTTCTTCACTGTATGATAATTCTCCTGTTTGTTTGTGCTATTTTCAGGTTTCATCTTTCCCGCCACCTTCTTCCAGTCGTCATTTCATTCTGCCGTCTCCTGTCCATTTCTATGTCTAACTGCTACCAACCTCGTCCTCCCTGATTTCTCTAGACCACCTGACTAAAAACTAAACCACATTCATTACACACTAATGGGTGATTTACAAGTTTTAGGCCCACTGCTTTTTTCCCTTTACATGCTTACTCTGGGCAACATAATCCGTAAGCATGGTATTAGTTTTCATTGTTATGCCGACGACACACAGTTATATATCTCAGCAAAACCTGATGAGAAAAAACAGTTTACTAAAGTTGAGCAATGTGTCCAGGACATAAGAAACTGGATGCTAATTAACTTCCTTCTGCTTAATCCTGATAAGACAGAAGTTCTAGTCATAGGACC
>JAQMYG010000009.1:26877370-26880274 GCA_030014215.1 Clariallabes teugelsi | reverse complement strand
TCCTTCTTCGCATATCCCAGCGTAACTGGGGTCAGAGCGCAGGGTCAGCCATGATACAGCGCCCCTGGAGCAGTTAGAGTTAAGGGCCTTGCTCAAGGGCCCAAAACTTTACCACTGCGCCACACGGAGGCCCCTTTTCTATGCTTCTGCATGAAATCTACGCCATAGACCTCGCACAGCCGCGCACCCTGCAGAGTACCCTAATCTGCTACCTCCCTGAAAATGTGTCTATGTCGCAGAACCGACCCACTTTGACTGATCCACCTGGTACCATCACATTTATGCGTATTTCTTCCAATTCTTTTTAGGGTTTAGGAATTAGGGTACCAGGACTCACTCTTGTGTTCACAAGCAGGCATCTGATGATTACACCACCCACGTAGGCAGCTCATGCTCATCCTGAAAGAGTGCAATGTTAGGCAGGTGATGGATGACCGAATGGGTGTCTAAACAACCCAGACATCAGCATAAAATCGCACTTCCTGGTGGAGAAAGAGCTCATGATGGTTCCTCCTATTCATTCCATTAGAATTCCACTAGATCCATACATGGATCAACACTGGCCAGAAAAAAAGTTAGCCACACAAACATTTTGTCCAATTGCAAAATGTGTTGTCCAGTTCATGTGTGAAAATGACTCCTCATGCTCCCAGACCCGCTCTTTCACACTCTGAGTTGTGGAATATGGCCGTCCCATAACGTTGCTGAGTCTAGACCTGAGTAACTGATCAACTCCAGATCATAACACTGTCTCCAGAGGCTTGTACAGTGGACACTATATATGATGGGTGCATCGCTTCATGTCCTTCCCTTCTTACCCTGACACGCCCATCACTCTGGTGTAGGATCAGTCTGGACTCGTCAGGTCACATGACCTTTTTCTATCACTCCAAAGTCCAGTCTTTATGCTCCCAAGAAAACTAAAGTATTTTTTTCTGATTAGTCTCACTAACAAGTGGCTTTATCATGGACACACAGCTGTTTAGTGACAATCCTGTGAGTTCTCATTACAGTGTGTGTGTGTGTGTGTGTGTAAATTGCTCTATTAAACATAAACATAGCTCTGATTTTTTTCACCAATTATAGATGTGTACACTCTGGACTCCGTGTCTCAGCTGTGATGTCATAAAGGACATGTGACCTTCACCTCAGTTTATGACCTAGATTTCGTTAAGAGGCGGTGCTGATTATTATCATGATGAAGGTGAGGAGCATCGCGTGTGTGTGTGAGTGTGTGTATGTGAGTGTGTGAATGTGGGTTATCAGGTTGTTAGCAAAGTGGTTGAACAGGCACACTTCCTTTCAGCATGTTAAAACCGTTGAGACTTACGTGATTAAATACTAACCAAAGTGCGGTGGGTTTGTACGTCTCTGGAGACGTGAGTGTTTCCCCGACCTTGCTGGAGGAACGAATAAGAATCAGGGCTGTAAAGAAAAAGGCTTTCATTGTTGAGCTTCCTGTGGTTTGACAACGCAGCACTCGCTCGCAGCCCTGAGCTCCACGCTTGGTTGCACGCCTTGTTTTGCCCGCTGGCTTTCCTTAAACACCGTCCACAAGCAGTTAACATTCTCATTTTCAACTGTCTGGAACACAGAACAGCACCATGGGGGAGGGGACGGGGAATGGGGGGGGGGGGGGAAGAGGGAGGAGGAACGAAGGATGGTTTCTGCACTCCACTTTCACCCTGCACCCTCAGCGTCCCTGCTGCTCCAGAACTCCACTGTGTCGAGACATTCAACTCACAAAGAGAAGGAGAGAGGAGAGAGAGAGAGAGGAGTGAGAGAGAGGAGGGAGAGAGAGAGAGAGAGATCTGAGTGAGAGAGCGGAGAGAGAGAGAGAGAGGAGTGAGAGAGAGGCGAGAGAGAGAGAGAGAGAGAGGAGTGAGAGAGAGAGAGGAGTGAGAGAGAGGAGAGAGAGAGAGAGAGAGAGAGGAGTGAGAGAGAGAGTGAGGCATAAACGTGAGAGAAAAAGGAGAAAACAGTCTCTAACAGCTGTGTCTCTCAAACCCTGGTTCTTTAACTGTTCCTTAGAGGAAACCTTAATGTTTCTAAGCAGAATCTTACAACACAATGAAAAGCTTCCAAGTGTAATCTTAAATTTAGAAATCTAGAACCGTTCACTTTCCAAAGAACCACCAGAGAACCTTTTTTCCCCTGTAGTGCATTAACATCTTGACCACCAGAATCCTACAACAGAGCAGCACATTTTAAAAACAGAACTATCTACAGATACAGTATATGAACTTAAAGCATTCACTCATTCTCTATAGCGCTTATTCATGCAAACTCCATACACACACACACACACACACACACACACACACAGACCCAAGGTGAAACTCGAACCCTCGACCCTGGAGGTGCGAGGCCACAGTGCTAACCACTACGTTTTCCGAACAACACTTCTTTAAGAGTCTAGAACCAGATACTTCAAGTGTGAGTTTCCAGTTTAGAAAATTTTCCCAGCAGAACCTGTTTAGGAATCTAGAACCCTTAAGAGTCCAAGGGACCCTGCAGGGCTCCAGATTCGAGGTTGAAAGTGTTAAAAAGCAAAAAATGCTACGTATAGAGCATTAAACGGTTCTGACGGAACCCGGGAACTCATGAATGTTCTAAAAAGAGCCCTAGATGGTGTTCTGTAATTGAGTTCCATCTAGAAGTCAATTAACTTCTAGATGGAGTCTCAAGTCTCACCAACGCAGTGTTTAGGAATGAGGCATAACAGTGACGGAGCGACACACAGCGGGAAAACTACAGCAGCAGTGATGTGTGATTTGTGATGTGTGTGTGTGTGTGTGTGTGTGTGTGTGTGTGTGTGTGTGTGTTCCATCTGGGTTCTCATTCTCCCTCCTTACACAGAAGGCAGATGCCACATGGGCCTCTGGGTCACGCCGTGCCACGACT
>JAQMYG010000009.1:26862370-26874870 GCA_030014215.1 Clariallabes teugelsi | reverse complement strand
TGAGATGTTCTCCACATGCATGCTGGGAGATCTGGCTACCTGCTCCAGCAGAGCGGCGAATAAAAACCTCGTGTGTTTTTACCTCCATGAGCGCCGCGATTCAGCTACAAGTTACAGCTCCGCAGGTGAGCGACGACGCTCACGGTAAATCCACACCGGCCTGAGGTTCCTGCTAAAGTGTCAGGAAAACCTCCTAGTCAGAGAGGAGAACGCCGAGAGCTGGATCTCCAGTTTTAATCTCCAGTTTTAATCCCGGACTGTAAATCAGGAGGAAATCAGGAGTCCAGGAGAGACGAGAGAGAAGATCTTATCTCTCACTCTCACACACGCTGCAGTAAAGTAGATCCGCTTCTAGACACTTTTCCTGGAGGTCTCATAGTGTCCGTACGCCGTCAGAGACAGATGACCGCCGCGAGAAAAGTAGCTCCGTCTACGTGAGGAGCGGCTCGACACGTTCACGGCTTCACGAAAGAGTGGAAATGAAACATCAAACATCCGAACTGAGAGGTTTATTAACTCAGATCTGTTCCTTACTCTCTTACACACACTACAGATCCAGTGTGTGGAGATTAGAGTGAATAATTTGGACTGTAACTTTACAGCCGTGACCTTTCGTAAACTTTCGCATGCCTTCCAAGTTCCTGTAAAGATCAGAGAGGAATGCAGTGCAGTAACTTACAGTCTCACTGGGACTCGCTCTGATTCAGGAGTTCTCCTTTCACCATGTGTGTGTGTGTGTGTGTGTGTGTGTGTGTGTGAGATGTCTGCATGAGTTCACTTCTATAGAATGTGAGGATGCGTTAACTCGCCATCTTGCCACTTCTTTTTTCTGAGAATGTTTTAACCTCATGATAAAACACAGAGAGATTCCCATAAGTGGAGGAGTTACGTCAAAGTGAACATCAAAAAAAAGTGTAAAAAGTGTAATTGTGTGTGTGTGTGTGTGTGTGTGTGTGTGTGTGTGTGAGGTGGTGGTGGGAGACACCTATTTACACATTACAGGAATTTCTCCCCGTGCAGAAAAGCGTGTGCATCAGAGAACAAGTTTCTCCCCAGATGGCAATAAACACCTTAAAAAAAAAGAAAGAAGAAAAAAAAAGAAAAGTGAAGGAATCTGGTCTTTAAAGGCAGAATTACCCACAACCCCCGGCGCTCTTTTATCCCAACTATGAAAGGCGCAGGGAGAGACGAATGACAAAAGGAAAGAAGGGGAATGTGGATGGGGTCAGGGAGGCCCTCGACTCTCTCTTTTCACACGGAAAGAAAGAAAAAGTAAGAAAGAAAAACAGCGAAAGTGTCACAGTCACACCTTTTTTAAAGGTTTAATCATTTTTTTCTTTACTGGCTTGTACACAAACGTACAAAACATTTTACAGCACTCCGTCATCTGAGCACACGACAAATCACAGTGTTACAAATGTCCATAAAACACAACACACACACACACACACACACGCAAATAAAATAAAATCACTCAAAATTTGTTCACAACAAGTTGGTCCAAAAAAAAAAAAAAAAAACTCATTCAAATTCAGCTGACTGAAAAATAAAAGTGGTCGCTTCGGCTCTCTGTGTCATAAATGTTATGACAAAAATCAGAGCCAAAACAACCACAACAACAACAACAACAACAGCAACAGCGTGCAACTTTTAACAGCTGATTCATTTTTTTAAACAATGATCTTACCATCACTTGTGTTCTTTATTCCCCTCATATTGGGAGAGCACTTCGGAAAAGAAAGCGCCCTGGATTTGATTTATTGATATATATTTCTATACATATACACATAATATATATATATAGACACAAATACACAACAGGCGACAACAAGAACCTGGAGCTTTGTTGTTGTGTTCCTTTTTTCCATTTTGAAATTTTTTTTAATAAATGTTGACGCAAAAGCCAACGAGTGAACAGTCATCAGTGCAATTTTTTATTAAAAAAAAAAAAGTTATCAAGTTCAAGAAATGCAATGCATATTTAAACTTTTACTCAGATCGCCTCGGACTTGCAGTGTTGTTTGTTACTTTCTACAGGGTTTGATTTTATTTATTTAATTACTTAAAGAAATGTTTTTAAGACTAACCAGGGCTTATGAACGGGGCCAGGCAAGCAAGAACCAGTTCAACAGTGGTATGCATTCAACACACACACACACACACACACACACATTCAGGAGGTTTGACAACTTTAACTGCACCTTTCCTCCTTTTTCCCTCACTGTTGGATTTCAAATAAAATTAAAAAAAATAACAGACAACAATAATGTAACTGAAAGCAGCATTGAAACACATCAGGCTGAAACTCGAACACAAACGCAGGTCTGCTCCGTGTCTGATTTGTTATCTGTTGTCTTTTCTTTTCTAAAATCTGAAGATTTTTTCATCCCTGCAATAAGTCACACAACAGTCTTTCTTTAACAGTATGTGAGTTGAGTGGCGCTCAGTAGTCACTTGATTTTTCTCTCTTTCTCTCTTTATGAAGCTTGAAATCCTGCAGTTGCCCGAGCAGGCACTAGGGGGCGTGAAATAAAACGTATAATAATAATAATAATAATAATAAAAAGAAAAGAAAGGCTCCGTGATTTTTGTGCAACAAAATTTCCCTGCATATAATAAATCAGGCCACTTTTTGTAACAAAACAAACAAGTGACACACAAAGGTGAGCGTTTGGCTGACTTTCAAATAATAATAATAATAATAATAATAATAACAACAATAATAATAATGTGAATCAATATGGTTTTGATTTAATTTTGGTTGTCGGATGATCTGGAGTGAAAATTAACATTTCAGAGAATGATGGAATTAAAAAGAATCTATCTGTATATACTAGAACAAGGGAATGATGAAGGTTATGAGACGGATCACTAGAGGCCTAAAAAAAAGAAGAATACTTTATGTCGAGGTAGCTGATGCAGAGATCCATAACACACACCAGAGGGAACGTGTGACGGCTTTACAGGATTTCAGGAGATAAATACGGAGATAAATAGCATTCTGCCGTTCCAGCACACCTGGGCTGATGTCATGGTGACGTCACACAGGTGCGAGGGAAAAGCATGCACGCGGACTACAGCTTTAAAAACGAAACGTTTAAAAAGAGTGCAAGGATACAGAATGCCACAAAGTCACAATTTAGAGGGGATGATGAGCAGCTTATTTCCCCTAAACTCCAATTTAATCACGGACTTTAAAAATAATAAAACATAGATGCATCATCATGACCATCATCATCATCACCACCAATGTACCTTCATAAATAAGAAGCCCAGCCTGTATTTCACAGTGATGACCAAGATGGTAAAATTAAAGAGTAGAAAAACAACAAACAAACCAAAAAATACTGAGAAATTGCTAAAGTGTACTCCAAACGCAACTTTCATGACGTGAAAAGCTAAAAGCAGCAGTTTTTTTTAGTTCTCTCTCTCTCTCTCTCTCACACACACACACACACACACCTCTATAGCATTTGCTGTAGGTGACTGCAGGACGCACTGGACTACTCTGATTTAGAAGTAAAGCTATGATGTACAGTACTTTCACTTGAACTCCACGTGCTGTTATTTATAGACATTTTGTTCTTAATATTATTTAGACGCGTTTAGAATTAAATGCTTTAACTGATTGCAAAACAACGAGAACAACAACAGAACCACATGGCATTTCAGGTTCTCAGGAACAGTGTTGACCCCAAAACAAGAATAAGTTCCCTTTTCCAGCATACCTCAAGTGCTATCCATCCATCCGTTTTTTTTTTTTTTTTTTTTTAAACAATGTTCAGTAACTTTGAGGAGCAACGGGTCATCCATCAATCCTTCCAGAAATTTTTTTTAATGAGTCTGATGTTTCTGGAACAATCAATCAGGGCGATTTCAAAAATTCAGAAAAATTAAAATACAAAAGCTTTAGTACCAAACCGATGCACGGATGATTTAGGAGTTAGTTAGAGGACATGTGATCCGTTTGAACCCCAGCCGGCTCCATGGCGCTTATTTGGTTTTAGGTGAATAAACTGAAGCGCGCTGTCTGAAGTTTTGGCCAGAAGGAAAGTCTGTGGTTCGTCTTTTTGAGAGAAAGAGAGAGAGGGGAGAGGGAGATCCTGCATGCATCACCGCGCTCCGTTCGAGTACTTGGCCTTGGTGATGAGGTACAGCACGATGTCCTGGTGGCCCCCGAACGCGGCGATGTGCAGCGCGCTCCAGCCCTCGCGGTTGGCGAGCCGGATGTCCGCCCCGAACTTCACCAGCAGCTTGACGAGCTCCAGGTTTCCGTCGATGACCGACTGGTGCAGCGCGGTCTGGCCCTCGGGTCCGAACGAGTTGACGTTGAACTCGCAGCTGCTCATGTTCTGCAGCAGGGAGTGCAGCTCCTTGGTGTTTCCGCGGCGCACCGCCTCCTGGAACACCCGCTGCGGCGCAGAGCAAGTGGACACGTCCGCCTGGCTCATGGTGCAAACCTGGGGCACGGGGCAGGAGGAGGAACACGAGGGGCTCTGCGCGGGGAGAGGGAACTGTGCAGGAACTGATGATGATGGAGGAAGAGTATAGGAACGTGATGTGATATATTCCTCAAAAAAATATAAATATACGTGTATTATATATTATATATATATATAATATGACACCGGTGGAACCCCGATCCAGACGCGAAGCTCCGCAAAAGTGTCTCAATAGCAGCACCAGGTTTATATGGCAGATTAATTTATTTAAAAAAAATCTTAGCAGCAGTAATGTAAATGTAGTTTATTTCCAAAAAACAAATGATATAATATATTAAACGCACTCCTCCGTATTCTTCTTCACCGCTCAGCTTGCAAGCAGCTCTTACATTCCCAGCCTGCGCCACAGAAACAAACAAAAAAACACATAATTATTCAAGCACTTTAAAAAAACGTATCGTATTAGTTAATGAACATTAACTACCTGTAGCCTCGTTTTGTTGTTGTTGCTGTTTCGGCTTTCGCTCGAGCGGTGCGACTCGTCCCCATATACCTGTGCGTGTGTCTCCCCGAGCGGGTCCCAGCCGACGTCTGACTATCCAGACGCTGCGCGCGCGCGATTATTTCAGAAGCGCTCATTTGCATAACAATGAGCCTCTACAGGCGCGAGGGGTAAGGAGTAGGAGGAGCCGCGAGAAGCTGATTGGACGCGGGCTTCCGCTTGCTTTCGGGGTGGGCGTGGCTTGTTTGGGTTTAAAACCCCAGAGAGGCGTGGCTAATAGTGGGGAGAAAAACAGCAAAGCGGGGCGAAAAATATTCCCACCAAATGAAAAAACAAAAATCAGAGACCTAATGGACGAATGACGTGTAATAATATTAATAATACTAATATTAATAATAGAGAATATGCACGAGATATTTATTCCAGCTCTTCATATAGCGTAGTGCAAATGTTTTTACACCCTTAAGAAGCATTCATAAAAATATCATATATCTTTCTGATTTTGTAGACAAACTATAAAGAGCAGCTTTTGATCACCTAGAAACTTCACTTTACTAAAAGTTGGTGTCTGTACTGGTTCCTTGTTGTAAGAGTTGGACCCGTATGCACGTGTTGTACCTCCTCAACCTGAGAAGGTGCATGAGGTCCAGGGGCATCTCCTGAAGGTCCATGGGGTTCTTTGTTTTATTCAAAAAGTAGAAGCAAGGTAGAAATGCAGTAACACCGCTCAAGTGGTAAGAAAACACAGTTCCCTTTATACCCGAGGTTGCACGTGTCATCAGAAATAGTGTTAATACTAGAAATACACACGTGCAGGTGGAACTTGGAGCAGAACTGAACCGGGACAACAAAGACACAGTTGCAGTTTTTAAAAAGGAGAGTTTATTTGCAAAAAAAAGAGAAAAGATAGATCTGTTTCGTTGGTTTCTACAGTGTGTGTGTGTGTGTGTGTGTGTGTGTCGCAGCTGTTTACACTCACAGGAACCTAAACAACAAAACACTTGCTCGGCTTCCGGTGCGACCACAGGCTGAGGTGCGCGCACAGTCACGCGCTACCGTGGGAACAGGACACACACGCATACACAGACACAATTTGGCGTGGACCACTACACACACACACACACACACACGAGTGCGCGCCGTTTGCTCCGTGTGGCGGTAACCGGCTCAGATCCTCAACCGCGGGAGGAAAAAACGCGACTTTTCTCTTCCGGCCTCATTAAACTGCTCGAGCTGTAAAATCTCTACAGCAGCAGAAACTCCGAGCCGCCCGCCGTCTGCTCTCTTGAGTCACACACACACACACACACACACACACCTCTCAGAGCCAGAATCACTGACATCAAAACAGCACATTTTAGGGCTGTGTGTGTGTGTGTGTGTGTTTGTGTCTTTGTTCTATGTTCTAAAGGCATGTGTAAATGCACACACACGCAGTTTGTAACATTTGCAACAATAAATTTCTTCAAACATTCAGAAAAAAAGAGTCCTTCACTTAATCTGCACCTTTCCTCGTCACTGAAGTGCCCTAAAGAGTACACACGTTCTGCTTTTAATATTTCTGTAGAAATCTCCATAAAGGTGCACTTGTGCTCTAACAGGTTATAATGTTCATTTGTAAAGGTCGCCATCACTTTTCCAAGTGAAATCTACAGCTCCATGGAATGGAACACTTTATTACAGTGTTGTAATGTATTGGCTACTTGTGGAAAATGTTAAGATTCATCATTTAATCTCAATTAAGTTACATCTTCCTGCATCACTCATTACTCACATTGTGAGAAAAAAAATAATACTGTACAGGAAATGTACAATAATGAAGCCATTTGGAGTTTAGCTTTTGCTTCCCAGCTTGAGCAAAAGGTGCAGGTATCTGGTCTGACCAGGAGGTGAATGAACAAGTGAGAAAGATCCCTCCCTTTTTTTTTTTTCGTGAAAATATTTTCCAACATGCCACTACAGAGACACAGATTAGCAGACAGAGTTTTAGCGCTAATCCTGATGGGTTGATGGAATTCTCTATAGTGCAATACGAGTTCAGAAACCAGTAACCTGCCTCAAGGCCTTCCCCTTCCATCCTTCCTGTGATGCATTGTGGGTTAAGTTAGTGCAAAAATAATCTAGCGCTCCACTACTTTCAAATCAACATTTAGAAATGTATATATGATTTTCATACATGCAAATTATTTCACTACTTAATTTACATTGGTTTAAACTCAATTTATTGGCATATTGGTTTATTTTCATTTTGGTTTCTGATCATTACCCACTATGCTGTTCGACTACCTCAGTCTCTCTCAGTCCTTTAGTCGTTCCAGCTCGCTCATTTAAAAAGCTTCTAAACTTTCAGGCTAATCCCACCTTCAACACCATCACACTAGTCACCTCACCGACCGCTAACTAGCCATGTCGCTAATAACTAGCTCATGTGTCTGGAATCTTCAAAATGCTAGCTGCATTACATCCTGCAACTATGAGTCCAGGGTTTGCACCAATGTCAATAGGAGTTATTTATTTATTTATTTATTTATTTATTTAAATTTAGGAGCTAACAATGAAATCTAACTGAGATAGTTGACAATGTTTCTCCTGTAAAACCTCATTATAACAGGGCTAGCAATAACAATGACTTTAGAGCAACACACAACTGCTAAATTCTCACAGAACTAACAAAATACACAGAACTAGAAAATAAATCAACATTTAGACATATTAACAGAATCGCTAAACACGTCACAGACATTTAACAATAAACCTATTTACTGTGGTTCAGGGTGGAGTTTTGCTTTAATTATTTCAGCAAACGCAATCCATCACCATTTAAGAAGATTAGATGCGTCTTTGTCAGCATGAGCTGAACAAACAGCTACACAATCTGAGACAGATGAAATGAGACAAAAGATATAATGGATTTTTTAAGAATTTCGTGCTAGGGTTCTACATTGTTCAGTTCTCATTAATTTTTAATGGCTAACAGATGAACGCATGAGTGATCGTCCATGGAAAAACAACAGAGATGTGATCTGTATAAAGCAGAAATGCTAACCTAATATGTTATAAAATAAATGACAGCTCTCATATCACATGATTAAAAAAAAGTCCCGAAGTCAAGGACAAAGACGAGCTATTAAAAATTCATAAAGTTCATTACACAGCTGTTCTGGTTGCTTTCTTTTGCCACACCTTATTAACTTCAGTTATAACGTTTCAGGGCTTTATTTACTCACCACCCAACAGACCACTGATGTTTTGCTTTTGTGACGTAGTAATTTAGTAATTAGTATCCTTTGTAACTCATATTCTATAAATACACACCCACTTAGGTTTGAAAATGCAGTTGGAAGGATGTGATATTTTTTTATTAGGGCTATGTGGAACAGAGCGATGGTCATTTGACCCTTTTAAAAAGTTCCAAAGTAGCTATACATCTGTAGTTTTTCGTAAAAAAAAAAAAGGGTTTTACGAAATAAGCAAAATTATTTAAAAATAAAGTAACAGGGTTTAAACTGTCATCAGTGAGAATCTGGGCAGGTATTTACAGTACGTAATTTTTATGGACAATATTGCGTGATATTAACTTCCATGACTTGCTAACAATATTAGCATTATAACTCCAGTGGAAAACTAATAAAGCATGTTTTAGGTTCTGAACATGTCTGTCTACATCTCAAAGTGTTGTGGGCCGTAGGTTCTTCACAAAACTGTGCATACCTAGAAGACAGAAAAGAATGTTGTAAAAAAAAATCCTACGTAGTAACATAACGTGTGCAGTTCTGTTAAGTTGTGGTTCTCAAGGTTTTACGATTTTCTTATTCAGTTGAAGTTTCTGCAGGTTTTGGTTTGTGGCCGTTGATTACAGGGAGACACTCTTTTGTAGAATCTATAAAATTTCTGAACTTTACATTTATGTGTAGTAAAGTACCCCTATTTAACCTACTTCATAATCACAAAGATATAAAGAAATGGAAATATGATAAATGCTTGGCTTGTTTTCAAGTATAGATAAAATAAGACAAAAATATTCATCTCTGGGACTGTGAGGGTACAAAATAAATATGACACAGACGTATAAAAGTTACATTTTTGTTTTGAAATGTGCATGACTTGCGGCATCGCAAGAAACCAGAAGAATTGCTGAAGATTACTCTCACTCACTCATCTTCTATACCGCTTTATCCTGTATTCAGGGTCACGGGGACCTGGAGCCTATCCCAGGAGGCTTAGGGCACGAGGCAGCGTACACCCTGGACAGGGTGCCAATCCATCGCGGGGCACACACACATACACACACTCATTCACACACTACAGTCAATTTGGGAACACCAATTTGCCTAACCTACATATCTTTGGACTGTGGCAGGAAACCGGAGTATCCGGAGGAAATCCACCAACCACGGGGAGAACATGCAAACTCCATGCACACAGAAATCGAAGCCTGGCCGGGAATCGAACCCGGACCCTGGAGGTTCGAGGCGACAGTGCTAACCACTACACCACCGTGCCACCCTTGCTGAAGATCAATTTATACAAAAATATATGAAGTGTATAAGAATTATATGATCCTTCTTTCAAACTGCAGTCCTTTATGAACTAGACTTTAAAAGTGTTCAGTGCCACTTCACGTGTTTTAGTTTACAGAATTCCTTTTTTTTATTTTTATTTACTGTTATCTTTGACTCTTTCACATTTGTCAGAATGTTTCATGTTAAACATGACAAAATATTTGAATTCGATATACTTTGTTAGCCATTAAAATGAGGTAAAATACACGCTGAAGACATTTTTAAGAAAGAACAAAGACATTTTTAGCTATTTGGGATTGTTGAATTGTTGAGGCAAAATGGGTGAAGCAAAACCTGTGTCGGTTTATACGTCCAACGTAAACCAGTGTTTAATATTAAACACTATATAGCAAGAAAAAAAGTCAGGTGTCGTTAAAAAGCATTTATTCCCTAAAATCCGCCATTTTTAAGCGCCCCCCCCCCTTTCCCCCCTTCAGCGCGGGAAGAGCTGGAGGGGGCGTGGCGTAGCGGGCGGGGCCTCCACGAAAACCGACCTGATATCGAAAAGGATTCTGAGGAACGCGGGTGACGTCATCGAACATAGGCGGAGCCCGGGAGCCACCACGTGTAGCAGGAGCGTGGGAAAGAGGCGAGCTTTTCTTCCCAGTGAAGAAAGAGAGAGGATCGGGTGACAACGGCGCAGAAAAAGGCCAGGCTGATCCGGGACAGGGGCTGAACCGAGCTCACGACACACACACACAAACACACACACACATCTCACTAGAGTATTTCAGGCATGGTGTAAGAGATACAGTTACAGCAAATACTTATATTCAGGTTTAAAGAAGAGGAATGTATAGGTTGAGTTTTTGAAAAGCTCTCTCTCTCACACACACACACACACACACACACACACACACACACACACACACACACACTTTGGAGAGAAAATCAGTGTTGAAGAATCTGCACAGCCCAGCCTGCTTTCCTGTTTTCAAACTTGCAAAACAATCTGGCACGAGTCACGAGCCAAATGGCTTGAATTCAGCTCTTACAGCAGTTAAATAAACACAGAGACCATAAATAATTCAATACCTGAGGTTTGTCTTTCAAATCATAACCCAGTAAACACGCAGCTAATTGAATTGTGCTGTGAGGAACATTATACCATAGAGAGGAGGAATGTAGATCTCCGTCGTTGCCTGAGCTCTGATATTAAAGGGTTCTACATATTATATTTAAGGGTGTTTTCACCCCCCCCCCCAAAAGGTCTACGTTCACATTATTTTTGTTCTCCAAACTCGGGTACATTTGCGTATTTACACTCTCCGACACAGCAGGTGTCAGTATGCACCCACTTGGTTTGTGAGCTGCCATCAGACACAAAGAGAAGAAGAGAACAAAGAAGTTAACTTTGTGCATTGCCAAATATTATTGATATTTCAGAAAAAAATATATAGCGATGCTCTCGTGTGCCTTCCTACTGTATCAGATATGGCTGTGAGATTGGTGATTTTGCACTGATGATGCCACGTCTAAACTATGATCTACTTCCACTCTCAGATATGATTGACTTCCATATCTGATTCAATCCTTGCCCAAGGACACGAGAACGCCTCTTCAAGGGTGTTTTCATATTATGGTCCCGGGATTGTTTCCGAGAACACTTGACCCGAAGGTCTGAGTGATTTTGATCAGCGAGAACATAATCGTCTTGCACTCGAGAACCGTGCACAAGTCCTTTTGAAGAGGACAGATTGAATCAACTGATTGTACCCGAGAACGAAAGTAGATAACAGTTTAGACGCAACGCCATCAGCGCCGTCTGTCTCCTCCGAAACCTCAGTGTTCATGTAGCAGTCGTCAATCTTATCAATAATATTAGGCGTAGCGTGAAGGTTAGCTTCCTAGTTCTCTTCTTCTCTTGTGTTTAATGACTCGGAAACGACCTTGGGGTCCTAATGTGAAAATGCCCCAAGGGTTCTCATGGAGGAACAAAGGATCCTAAATACCCATATTAACCTTAATGTAAGGCTTAAAGCAGTGACACATTATCAATGTTAAATAAATCATTTGATGTGTAGGTGATCAATTTATGAGAGTTAAACATACAACAGATCAACATGTTCGAAGTTTTGGAAGTTACTCACGTTAAACTGCTACATACAAGTAAGAATCCATAAAAAAAAGTGTACAGCTAGCAGTAAAGAAATGTATTATTTCTGTGTTATGTGTTAAAAATACAGATAAAAAACAGTTTATTTTAAATGTCTAATTACACTGCTGTATTAAAATGCTAATAATAGAGTCAGTTTTCTGTGTAATGAGTGTGTTGGCATTATTATTATTATTATTATTATGTGACTTACATCAAAGGTGTGTAATTTTGTTACATTTTCCAACACCTTGCAAAACGGCATTTTTTTTGGTCCTTTAAAAAAAAAAAAAAAAAAAAAAAAAAAACTGAAGTTCAGGCGATTAGCTGATAAGATGTTCTGGACGAGTGCTAACTGCACATTGAGCTCAAAACCGTTTTGTATAAACAGAAGAATGTGCCGAAATCATTTTTGTCTGTGGGAAGAAGAACAGGCCAAAAAATAAAGAAATAAATAAATAACGTAAATAATGAAATAAATCAGGATAAAACTACAGTCAGGTTCCCATCGAGCACAGCGGAGACGCGGCCCTGAGAGAAGTTCTCTGTAACACAGAGGGGAATAAACTCATTAATTCATTAATCCGGGAGTGAAAAGGTGTTTGTTTTTACACTAAAAACTAAAATATGCGGTTAAAATCTGTCTCATGTTTCATGTCTCAACTCTTATTTCCTGAAAATATTTTGCCCAGAGCTAAAAATTGAGGAAGGAATTAACATGTAAAGCTATATTTATGATTACGCCACAGTTTGTGTTGCAAACCGCATCGCGCTACTTTCTCACACATGCTTGAAACCAGAACTCTGTCACGGACGCTGCTCACACAGCTATCCATATTGCTTAACTCTCTCTCTCTCTCTCTCTCTCTCACACACACACACACACACACACACACACA
>JAQMYG010000009.1:26845791-26862270 GCA_030014215.1 Clariallabes teugelsi | reverse complement strand
CTCTCTCACACACACACACACACACACACACACACACACACACACACACACACACACACACACACACACACACACCTACAATTTTACAGATTTCACCAAAATATTGAGCCATTGCTCAAACACAGACCCTGGCCAGTGTCACTCAGAGATAAAGCTGTGCTTTAATTGCACGCGAACAAAGCGTAACAAAAAACACATGTGAATATTAAAAAAAAAAAAAAAAAAGGCAATTGTAAAACAGTTTTATAAAATAACGAGTCGTCAGTAATGATCCGGTGCATGCGGAACGACTGAGACACACCCGCAGATTATTACACACGTGAGCTGGTGTGGTCGAAAAACAGAAACCCAGCCTATAAAAACAAAAGTGAGGAGAGCTACACCTTACATACAGGATGGAAATATACAGAGAAACGCCGACGTGGTCACATGGTCACGTCGTCAGGCGTAAGGTGCAGTTCTATAATCTCCACTGAACTAATACAGAGCTGCAACACGGAAAAAAACAACAACAGAATTTTATAATAAAACATACGTCTTTAGACTTCACAGCTACTTCTCTTCTCCAGATGTGTGCCGTGACAAAGTAGGAAAACTTAATATTTAGCAGCTATACCTGCTTTTCTTTAACTGACTCATTTAAACAATCCTGCAAGATTTCTTTCTGGTTTCTACCGACTCCCAATTTGACCCAAGAGGTCAAAGTTCACCCAGACAACCCCGAACGCATCAGAGTCCTTTCCCCTTCAGTGAATCTGCTTTTCCGTTTGATGAATTTACTGTCCGTTAAAGCCTGATTTAAGCTAATCCTCTGTGTATATATACTGTATATATATATTCTTTGGCCATACTGGGACTTGAACTCACAAAATCCTGGTTCTTGGTGTTACTTTTCACGAGTTCATGCTTGAGTGTTTCCCCTGCCCGCCCCCAGGCTCAGTGCCTCCTGGCGGCCGTCTCCTCGTCTGTGAGGTTCAGGACGTCCTGGAACTGAGCGAGCGCCCGGTCGAAGTGTGTTCCCTCCCAGAACACTTTCCCACAGCGCGTGCAGATGAAGTACTCGGGGATGCGATTGAGCAGGCCGGGAGGAACCGTCTCCAGCTGTACCTCAGCTCCGCTGCTGAACCTGAAGGAGTGAGCGTCGAGGGACGAGCGAGGGGCCCAGCGGCTGTGAGGGGCGAAGACGGGGCCCTCCGGGGCCCTGCAGCGGTTAGAGTCCACCTGAGCGTCGCACTCGGACTCCCAGTCGTCCCGTTTGGGCACCGAGTGCTGAATCAGGCCTGAGAGAGAGAGAGAGAGAGAGAGAGAGAGAGAGAGATTTCATTTTCCTCCCTTCTTTTTGTTCTTTTCTTTCCTTCCTTCCTTCCTTTCTCAGTCTCACTTTCTTCCTCCTTTTATTCCTTCCTATTACAAAACCTCTTTATTCTTGCTTGTTTTCTTTCGCCTTCCCTTTCTTTCATTGATATTCCTGCTTTCCTGTCTTGCTTTACAAAACTTTATTTTCTTGCTTTCTCTTTCTTTCTTTCTTTCAACATTCCTTTTCACCTGTCTGTTGTTTTTGCCATTTTATTTTTTCCCTTTTTTCTTTCTTTCTCAGTGTACTGTGTATCTGTTAAACTTTATCTCTCCATCACATTTTTTAAAAACACAAACATTATTATATTTAATAATCAAGGCTGACGTTTTTATCACCCGGGCTGTTACACTCTCTCACTCTCTCTCTCTTCACAGATCCTCAGCTTGATTTTGAATTATTTTGTAACTCTAAACTCGAGTCTCCCTGTTGTAACCGTAGTTAAAAGTATTGGCACCCTCTTCTGCTATTAAAACAAACGTTTGCATGTTGATTAATTCTCCTTGTGAGGACCGTGTACACACACACACACACACACACACACACACACACACACACACACACACACACACACACACCTCTGTTTTTGCTGATTCACAGTAGTATTTATTTCATTATTAGACTCCGCCCATTTTCATACCAGTTTTCATATCAGGTCACGTTAACAGGACTAATGATACGCAAACAGTATGCAATTATTTACAGAAATAACTAGGTTTATTTATTAAAATATCCCCTCTCTCATTAGCACTAAACATCTAGCATGACTACTTGTTTATTTTATTAATATCTGGAATAATAAAAGCATCTTGCTCTTGCCCTGTATTATTACTGCCTGCGTTTAGAACCTGTTCATACACGCTTCATGTTTGTCATTTCTACCCTCCACCCTAATTACCTCATCAAAGCATGTTTACCAAATTAACGAGCGCTTGCTAAATGAGCTATCTGGAGCTGTCATTAGTTTGCAAGCGCTTGTTTATATAAACTCACCTCGTTCGTTCATCATGCGAGTCATGTCTTCTCTCGGCAGCTTCAGGTACTCGTCATTATTACACGCCTTTAAAGAAGAGAAATGAAAAAGACACACAAGTCACTCTGCTGAAGTGGGATTCAAAATCTGTCCTGGTGTTAATCACCATTCATTACAGAAATGATTCACCTACAGTGAAAGAATCACTGCAGCCTGAGATCCTGACATTTTTATATACTTTTCTAAAGTAGTAGGCGTGCAGACATCACACATTTTATGTAAATTCTTTGAAGCAATAATTTAAAACCCTTAAATTTATAACTGTGATATTTCAAATAGAAAAGTTGAAAATGGAAGAAGTTTTAAATGTACATACATTTTTTAAATTGTGAAGTTTAAAGTTAATGTTTAAAATCATGATTACAACACAGAAGTTTTAAATTGTGATGTTTTAAAGTTTAAAGTTGCAGTGTTGAAAACTGCAATGATTTAAATACAGATGTTTAAAATTGTGCTTTTAAATACTGAAGGTTGAAATTGTGATGTTTAAAGTTGCAATGCTTAAACTACAGATGTTCAAAATGTAAATTTTTTAATACAAATGTTTAAAATAGTGAAATTTAAATTTGTGATGTTTAAAACTGCGATATTTAAAATATGTAACATGATTTGCTGTGTAAATCAGCGGCGTGTCGGCGTGAGAGCAGAGTCAGGAGACTCGCACTGTGAACTGAGTCACATCACACATTTCTCACAGTGTTATAAATCTCTCTCGCTCGCTCTCTCTCACACACACACACACAAACACACACACACAGTAGAGGTGTGAGGGTAGGGGATGTGTCTCAGTGATGTTAACACCCCTGTGTAGCTTTTGTCTCGTCTGTGGAGTCTTCAGGCTCCTGTGTGAGAGTCACACACCAACAACCAGTAACACCCCCCTTCGCCCTCCGCCCCCCCACACCCACCCAAAAACACCCGTCCAGCCTCCCAGCCCCTGTAATCCTCACTTAGCTGCTAAAAGCCTCGTCACAGCGTGTGATTCCCACCCTGACACTTACAGTGTCTCTCTCTCTCTCACACACACACACACACTCTGTTACTGTCTTTTTCACGATTACAAACCTATTCTTACTTTCTACCCATTTCTCATCTTTGTCTTTAACAATTATAACATTATTCCTTCTTTTATTTTTATTTTGTTCTTTCTTTTATTCATTTCCCAATGAAATATGTAAATATGTTAAAAATAATAAACATGAGTTAAAAGTTATGGCTATAGACAATTGGATTGTAGATCTCTGAATTGTGAGGTTTTTTTGTTCTGTTGCAGTTTGGAGAAGATAAATGATATTGTGAAGATCTCTAACTGAAGTGAAGATGTTTATCCAAAAATGTTAAATGCGATGATGTTAAAAACCTCACTTTGTGCATCTGAGAGCAGGCAGGTGAGGAGAGTGAGGAGGAGAGGAGGGTGAGGAGGAGAGGAGGGTGAGGAGGAGAGGAGGGTGAGAGGGGTGATCAGTAAAGCCCCATTAGTGAGAGTCCTGGGTGTTCAGTGTGATACGGAGACGCAGTGATAATTAAAATCAGGATCATTTCACCTGATCCTTATTAACGCACTAACAGCATCACACACACACACTTTTATCAGAATCATGAGCTTTTATTCCATTCCTCGAAAAAATAATCGATTAGTAACCCTGGCATGAACTCAACACACACACACACACACAAATAAGGAATAAATAAATATATTAATAATAATAATTATTATTAAACATAGATTTTAGATTATTTTGGGGCTTCTAGAATTTTGTACCATGCAACTGATTTTTCGTTTCATTTGTGTGTGTGTGTGTGTGTGTGTGTGTGTGTGTGTGTGTGTGTGTGAGAGAGAGATTGTTTATCTTAGCAACCTGTATGTCAGAGTCCTGGACAGCATGAAACAGATGTACAGCTCAGTCAGTCTCATACACATACACTAATGTGAGTGTGTGTGTGTGTGTGTGAGAGACTGAGTGTGACTGACACAGGTGCCCTCTGAAAGCCCTTACTGCTCACTCTCACGCTCTCCCAATTGCACCTTCAATGATCCCTTCCCACACACACACACACACACACACACACACACACACACACTGCGGTGGTGGCGCAGTGAAAATACCGGCAACTATTTACCCAACTCCTGAGTTTCCCATGCCAGCACAAGTCAAAACCTGCTCGAGCCACACAGACAGCTTATCCCAGTCCTGCCTCACTTTCCACCCTGTGTGTGTGCGTGTGTGTGTGTGTGCGCGTACATGCATGCATGTGTGTTCACTTTGAGAAACACACACACATACATGTGAGAAGATCATGAATAGACAGATCCCCTGAGAAAATATGAGACACACACACACACACACATACTATGAAAGTTATGCATGACATCATAAACAATATACACACACACATACGTAAAGCGTGTATGTGTATGAGATGAAAGCGGAGGTCCGTGCCTGGAGAGCTGACGTGTTAAACCTCAGACGTGAATCTCAGCCAGACTTTTACACGCGGCTGTGCGTCTCACACACGGCTTTAATCAGGAGAAAGTTTTTCTGAATAAGACGGTGAGAGAGACCGCAGACGGGCCAGAGGGTGGGGGTGCACAGGGAAAACAGTCTCTCTGACTCACACACACACACACACACACACACACACACACACACACACACACACACACACACACACACACACACACACACACTCTCTCTCTCTCTCTGCCGCTCCCATGGGAAAATGCAGGACTGTGGCACACAGGAGGTGGGCCTGCATGGGAGCCAGGTCATGTGACCAACCAGCCAGCCAATGGTATAACAGAGCTTGAATTTAAATCATACACAGGATCAGGTAGGACGCCGGGGAAGTGTGGGAAATAAAAATAAATCAAGCATTCTTGGTCTGGGGGCACAAACTTACGCTCAATTAAAATCTATTTATTGGATGTTTTGGAATAAACAACATTTTAATGATCGGAGCTTTTACTGAGTTCAGCTCTGGAATTTTCTGTTTTATTCACAATATTAATCGTAGTGTGACATCAGATAAAGAGGAATATTCTTATAAAAATGCTCACTTTTCATTTTTCTGCCACTCCTCAGAAAACAGTAAGGTAAGGTAAGGTAACTTTCTTAGGTTTATATACAGTCCTGTGCAAAAGTCTTTAAACCCCCCCCCCCCCCCCCAAAAAATAAATTATTTTCAATTATAAATTATTATTAATTAACCTCTATTAAAGCACAACAAATGTTATATTTATAATATTATATATTTTTAAATGTTTTTATTAAATAATATTTAAAATTTTTTGTATTATTATTATTATTTATTTATTTAACTTTTTTAGTTGTTCACAAGAGGTCTCGAGCTGTTAAGTAGGAGATATTCTGGTGTCATTTTATTGCAAAACCAAACAAAAACCAAACAAAAAACCTTCAAAACCTCCTGTGAATAAATATTGGCACCTATGAAGCACACATAGCTGCACCACCAGCATCGCCTCAATTCTACTTTAACCTGATAGTTACACAGATTAGCACTAATGTATTTTTCTAAACCCTCCAGCTACGAGGTTAAAACATGCAATGCAACACAATCAATCTCACAAACCTGCCCAGAAAATACATTTTGATGCAAAAAAAATTTTTTTTAATTAAAATTGCAATGCTATGGTTTTAACCTGTGCTTTGTTTCGTTGAATAACAGCTGGACAGATGTGTGTTTGATTTATAATAAAGCAACATGTGATCGTTTAGCAGCGTAAGCGGTTAGCAAACAAACGTGTTTGAGGCTAGCGCTTCCTCACTGGTCCAGGACGGCTGGCACAAGGCTTTTGAGTTTCCATGTGATTTTAACTTTAACAATGATGTCTGACTAAACATGATTACACAACAGCTTTGGGGAAAAGAAATCTAAAAAAAAAAAAACAACAACACTACACTGCTTACATATACATGATATTCTCAAGATATTATTTGGAATCTAATACTAAAATCTACGTTTAAGTTATGTGTAGTAAATTATTTAACATAAAAAATACTCTCTTGAGCAGGTTTATTACTGAAGCAGATTACACGGAGCTCCAGGTTAGTTTCATCTTGAGTTCAGTCTGATCTATTTAACACGACGCCACACAGAACCCTAAACAGGACAAATGATTAATCAAGGTTTTTTTTCCCCCCAACGGATACCCCAGGTGTGTCTCTCGTACCATGTAACCCAAATTCTTGTCTTATAACGACTGCTTCCAGGTTAAAAACTCTGGCTTCACCACATAGAAATGTTTATCCTGACCAGATGAATGAAGTTGCAACACTAACCACAGGACTCTGGCCCTAGCGTCAGACGTCTGTGTGTAACCGGACGCTGGAGCGCTCGTTTGTTTGCAGTGAAGCACTCAGGGTTGACCTCCTGCCTCCTGGGCCACATCGCATTAAGGTGGTTTTCATTAGCAGTCCTGTCAGCGCTAATAGCATGTGTGTTATTTTTCACAGTGTGTGTGAAAGCGAGCGAGTCTCGGGTCCTTATCTTCGGTAGCGGGTTGCTAGTCGGCTGGTCACAAACCGTCAGGGGAACAAAAACAAGAAGAAACTTAAAAAAATAATAATTTAAAAAAAGGAAAAAAAAATCCCTGTAGCTGTGAAGATAAACGCTGCTCTGGAGCGGAGCTACAGGAGAACTCGGGATGGACTCGAGGTCACGGCATAGCAAACAGCGGGAAGTTTGATTTTAATGTTTGATTTAGACAGAAGATCTGCAAATAAAAGAGAAATGATTTTTTTTAAACGATGTGTAAACTATTTTAACTATATGTGTGAACTGATCGTGTCTTTACGCTTTCATAGTTTTAGATTTGTTTAAATTTAGATTATTCAGTTTTATAATATCTCAAACATTTAACAAATGAAACTAAAATCTCTCGAACGAACTCCTTACAGCAGTAATGATATTGTGAGCCGTGTCTGCTCCTAGAGCCGTCACCACGTCCGTCATCTCCTCTTCAACTTGGCTAGCATAATTGGCTAACACACACTTCAGCAAAATGTCTTACTTGTTTTTAACACGCCCAGAGTGAGTGAGCGTCGTTACCATTTGTCAGTGATTAGACGTGCTGTTACGGCGAGGTCGTTCTGCTCACTCACTGATGTCTAGTGGTCTCCAGGAAGTGCAATAAAAGTAGCTTCTGCCAACTGTCTCACTTTCACAGCCTTTACTGTGTCTCATATTTAATGTGTTCTTGTAACAATAGTTCCCCTTGAAGGTAACTCGAGTACACGACTTTGGTTTTATCCAAACTTCCATCTAGAAGCTTTTTTATGATGAAACTGGCCCAGAACACACCTTGGTGACGTGTTAAATGATTTCGTTGCTACTTAGCGCTCGTGTTCCGCTCTCATCCAAGACTGAGATCATAAGCATTAGATGATTAAACAATCAGATTCCGATCTCTTGTCTCGCTCGGGCATCATATGAATGAGAAACCAAGAGGGAGCGAAAAAAATGGGATTGTGGGTAATGTAGGAAATTTAATCAAAGTGAACTTCAGTACAAAATTAATTGATTAACATGCGATCATCTTTAGTAATAATTGTGTTTTAAAGCTTTTAAGTAAAATGCAGTATTTTAGATGTTTATTATTTTTGGTTAAGGAAATGTTTTGAGAACATTTATATATGTGTGTGTGTGAGAGAGAGAGAGAGAGAGAGAGTGAGCGCAGGTTCTCCTGTTTCTTCACGCCTGATTAACCGTGACAATCGTCCCATCCTGTTTCCCAGAGCATTGTCATGGGAGCGCTACCAGACACCGGCGTATTTCACACTCGCCGTTCGTGCCGCCGCTCCTCTCCTCGCTTTCTCTTCTGAAGCGACACACACATTCAGCAGGCATGTGGAGAATGTCCTCCGTGCACTCTGACTCATCCTCGACTTCTGCACAACCTCAGGCCAAGCTCGGGCGTGGGAAACATGCCGAGCCCGGCCCCGCCCACACCTGCACCTGCGGCCAATAACAGACGACTCACCGCATACCGGGAGGGAACGCGCTTCTTATTTGTTTTAAATGCAACATCAAGTACCTTTTTCACACGGTGTCAATGGAGCAGAAAGTGTGACGGGTGTGTAGGTGTGAATCCGGGAGAGAATGATCACGATGGTCACGCAACACAAAATCAATTATTTATTTTTTTTCGTATCCTGACGAACTCAGCAGTAAAAATGTTTATGAAGAGTTAGAAATTGGATTGCTTGATGATAAAGAGACTGACACTAGATGCTCATTTACTCATTAAGCAAAAAAAAACAAAAAAAACTATTGGATCCTTGCTTGAAATTATTTAAGAAGAAGAAGAGTTCAGCCCCAGACTGAGCCATGTGAAGGGAAAGACGTCGGAGTGTGACGCGTCCCAGAGGAAGCACCTGTTAGCCTTCACCCTCTCACATAATGGGGTGGGAAACAGCAAGAAAGTTAATTGGGAAAAAATTAGGTAAAAAAACAAGACGAGGGCGGCGGGTGAAGGGGTTAATGACGTGTGCGGAGAGCGTGAGAGAGGGGGATCAGGGTTCAGGTCCCTCAGGCCTACAGATTGCACAAGAGTGCGCTAGAGTTAGTCCAAAAGTCTTTCCTGGTTAAACACCTCTCTCACTCAAGTTTGATAATCAAACACGATCGATAAAGAGATAAAGTCAGCTGGAACAATCCGGAACATCGTTAGAGAACTGCTAGAAACACAGGGGAGAGCTTTCTGATGGACAAAACTCGCATCACGGATTCGACCAGGTTCGATCAGGTTTCAGTAGGGAAAAAAAAAAAAAGTGTCAATCATTTTTTATATCTAACAAAGGTTATACAGTTTGTCGTTCTGAATCAAGATGAGTGCTCAGACACTTGTTATGGGACCTTTAATTAGGAAAGAAAGAAAGAAAAAAAAAAAAGGTGAATGAATGATGAATTTTGTTTTATTTTCGCAGGTAGAGATGTTGAGTTAGCATCGGCGTGTCAGAGGTTTAATTTGTAAAAATCCAGTAAGCGTGACCTCGTCTGCCCCAATCAGTGGGACTGAAACCCATCAATGATGACGTGAATGACTTTCTCATACATAAAAGAAGTCTGGTCTGGTGGCCGGGACGAGCGTGCGAACGAGTGGGAACGCTGTTTATCGAGGCAGAGAGAAAGGAACACACACAAGCAATGGAGAGCAGATAACGAGGTAATGAAGGGGAGCGAGGGCGCGAGGTCAGGGGATAATGACGGAGCAGACTTCAAAGCCACGGCTCTTGCAACATCCATGTCGTGCGGAGGAACTCAGATACGGAGAACAACAACAAGAGGGGGATGATGGAGGGCAGAAGATGTGTTGATACAGATGAATTTTATCAATGAGAGGAAGAGAAGATTTCCATAATTATTTTTTTGTTTACACGACAGATGCCGTCATGAAGCTGATGCACAGAAAACTCAGTTAGGTTTAGATCCCTCGCGTACATGACGGAGGAGACGGTGGTGAGGAACATCCTCCTGAGAAGACCTGAAGAAGAAGAAACGTTTCTAAAGAAAGTAAAACTAAAAAGTAAAACTAGTAAAATCTGATGCATTTTTAAGCGGATTATCTTGCCAGATAATTTTACATGTTTATTTCCTGAAAGAAGCAAAGATATGAGCCGAAAGAACTGATAAAATCAGGCTTTATAATCCTTAGAACAATATTTGGTTTCTTGTAATCTTATGTTAAAAACTTGTGTAGATAAATCTGACTAGATGAAGATATTCTCATGGTGTAGATTTCGTAGTTTGTAGCGTTTCAGCGTTTTATACTGGAGTGTTATTTTGTGTAAAAAAACAAAACAAAAAAAAAACATGATTTTGGAAAATGTTCCCGCATTCAATCAAAGATCTCAAGCTTTAATTTCCAAGCTCTTACTAGGAAAAAAACAAAACCAAACTGGAATTTTAAATTTGGAATTCCTAGTCAGGAACTCAAATATATCTGCTTAAGGTCAAGTTCAGGAAGTGACATTAAATCAACATGAAAAATACACACACACACACACACACACACACACACACACACACACGTTCACCTGGTACATTTCTAACACTGACTCTATTCTTGCTATTGACAGTTAGCTACCTAGCTTGATGCTAATAAAAGTCTGAACTGGCGTTGAGCGTCTGATCCTCCGGCAGCGGCGACTCCGGGTCGCTCAGCAGTGATACACGGAATGAGATTTTAAGCTCCGCTCTGAAAAACACCACCAGAGTATTCTTTAAGTGTGAAAACGTATGTATGGCTGTAAGTGACAGCGAGTGTGTGTGTGTGTGTGTGTGTGTGTGTGGGGACAGGGGTTGGATGGGAGAGCTGAAGGTCGTGTGGTGTGAAAGCCGTGAGGTGAAATCTGAAGAATGGCGGGTCTGAGAGAGTTCCTGTGTCACAGACCCCAGCTCTAACCCTTCACCCCTCCCTCTCGCGCGCTCACTCGTCCCCGCGCCGGCCCCAGTCGATTCCCCCGGGCCTGAGGCAAGTCCCCTTTCAGTCTCCTGTGACACTCATTATGAGTGTGGGAACTGAATCCGGCCCTCAGTCCGTGCCCCTGTGGTCCTTCTCACCCCTCAGCAACCTTCCCCCACCCCCTCACCCAAACTCGCCCTCACCCTCACCCAACCAGCTCTCTCTCTCTCTCTCTCTCGCTCTCTCCAACCCTGATATGATGAGACCTGCTCCAACTCCAACATCCCTGATATCTCCAAGCACAGAGCTGAGAGCCCTCGCTCCCTCTCTTTCCCTCCATCACCCGCCCCACCCCCCACCACCACAAAAAAAAAAAAACTCCCTCCATCTCAGACGCTATCTCTGTGCCGATAACCATGGGAACGGTTGTGTGGGAACCAACCGGCTCCACTCGGCTCACCAAAATAGATCCGGGAGAAAAGCACGATTTTTTATTTATTTTTTAAATAGTGTAACAGAGATGGAGCGAGGTCGCCTAGGGCAGGGGGCGGGGCTAAAGGATTGACAGACAGGTAAACTGACTGGGTTTTGTTCAGCAGTACAGTGATGTCACACTTTTTAAAATTTGGTTATAGGTGAGAAAAGAAACAAGTTCTTGTTGTCGCTTATGCTACTGAGGTCACACCCACACACACACACACACACACATACGCAACAGCCTCGAGTTATTCTATTTTATATTATAAGAAGAAAAGAAGTGTAAATACTGTACATTTACTTTATAGAAACTCTTCCGTCACAAATATTTCTGAAAAAAGTTACAGCTTTACTTACGACACTGGAGACTCCTTCCTCTAACATTACACACACACACATTAGAGGAAGGAGTCTCCAGTGTCAGAGCGTGCGCTGCACATGTCTCTATGAGTGAGCCGCTATTATGGAAATGATAACGAAAAGGTGAAGGAAAGGCGTCCGGGGTTACCCTTCGCCCCGCTCCTCCACTTCCTCATGCGTAAGCAATGTAAATGCGTCTGTGCGGTTCTTGTGAGAAAAACCGATCTGTCCATCCGGAGAGAGACAGAGAGAGAGAGACAGAGAGAGAGAGAGAGAGAGATGGATGAACGAGTGCATCATCATCTTTCTTTTTTTGTGCTTTGCTAATTTTCCATTCCACTTTTATCCTGTCTGTATGGCGAGGTCGGGCACTCCCGCTCTCAGAGCTGTTCCCAGGCCGGACCGTCCGTCCCACAGGAGGAACCCCCTGCTCGACCCTTCCCAATACACACACACACACACACACACACACACACACACAGCGGTCGATAGCATCGGCTCCTGGAAGCTCTGCCAGCCACTGATAACTCCGCCCCTCAACCCACCATTCCCAAGCTTAATGCGCACACACACACACACACACACACACACACACACACACACACTCTCTCTCTCTCTCTCTCTTCTTCTCTATCTATTCCATTTGACTTTAAATGTTATCAATGCAGTGCACACAGACACACACAGATTTCTCTCATTTCTCTTCATCAGTGACCGGTCATGTTCTATGCCATTCTTTCAGGAGCAGGATTGGGCCTAAAGGAGAACCCTGAGGTTTCAGGTTTAGCCCACTGTTAGCTTTGTAAAGAAACACCAACACTCTGGATCTAACTCTTAGCGTCTGATTAGCGGTGTGTTTAAGAGATCAGAACTGAAGCATTTACGTGATGTTTATTATCAAATCTTCGGACTGTTACCGTCTCAGGAGGGAACGAGCGAGCGTAACTGCATGCTAATGATCACGTTAATCCGGACAAAAACGGGAAAAACTCAAAAACAGGACGACTCGGTGCTTCCAATCATGACTTTACAGTTAAAAGTTCCCAAGGAGAACCTTACACTCGGTGTGTACGGGAATTCATGTGGGTGTAACTGAAGAGCTGAAGTACTTCATAGTTCCACACTGCTTTCTGACACACACACACACACACACCTCTCTTTAAGCTCCAAACCGTTCCTCCTTTAGCAAACACACAACTATGGGTCACTGAGTCTTTCCCTGCAAAACACACACACACACACACACACACACACACACACAGTTTCTCAGACTCAGACAAAAACACACACAAGCTCTTGGATTCCGTTCTTCTGTTATGTTTCTCACACACACTGTTCCCATGAATCAACAACAGCAGCCACTACACACCACTAGCGACATTTACACTCACAAAGGGCAGATATGATATAACACACAGTGTGCTGTGCAGTTACAGGAAAGTAATCAGCACCAGGATGGTGTGATGGAGTCGAGTTTCCTCAGCAATGTTTCAGGTCTTTCAGTGTTTTATTCCTCTTATACCACAACAAGTAAAGATCATCAGATGTGCATATGGCGAGCCACACACACACACACACACCAGCCTCACTTTTTTCTCTCTCTCTCTCTCTCTCCCTCTCTCAAAGTTAACACTATGGAAAAAACTAAACTCCTCCGTCTTTAAAACCTACCGTTCCAGCTCTACCTCTGACTGATACGCAGCGCTGACATTGGAGACTCCTTACAACTGATTTGAAATATTCATTTAAAAATATTTTAACATTTTAAAATAGCCGCTCCCCCGCTGGCCTGCGGTCACACTGTTTTTCGTGCACTGTTCTCGGGTCCGCTTGCACAGGAGGCGGTTTGCACCTACATGGTCGCCATCAAACACAAAAGAAGAAGAGAACAAGTAGGTTAACCTTCGCCCTATGCCTAATATTACTGATATTTTTGGGAAAACGTTAAGGGTGGCACTCTCGCGTGCCGTCCTACAGTATCAGATATTTTCAATTAAATTAAATTTTATTTGTATAGCGCTTAAAAAAAAAAAAATTCTATCTTTTTAGGATTTTTCCCCCGATTTTTCTCCCTAATTTAGTCGTGTCCAATTCCTCCCCGTCACTAGGGGGCTCCACATTAAACTTCTACTACCACTCAGTCTGGAGGGCCGCAGACTATCACGTGTTTCCTCCGACCCACATGATGTCACCGACGTATCTTTTCGAACTGCTCGCTCACGCACCGTTGGGGGCGGCGTAACACACTCGGAGGACAGCGCTATCCGCTCCTTCCTCTTGCGTGAGCTCACAGACGCCCCTGATTGGCTGTAGAGCCGTCAATAATGTGGGAGCCCGAAGTACCTCTCATTCCTCCCCGGCTGTGGGAGGTTACAGCATCACCCGGGAACCGAACCAGCGATCTCCGGATGATAGGGCGAGAACTTTACTACTGCGCCACCCGAAGGCCCCTTTTGTATAGCGCTTTTAACCATTGTCATTGTCGCAAAGCAGCTTTATGACTGTGTAGGTCAGAGTATGAGGCCGGCGACACACATACACACACGGAGATTTCGGCACTGATGACGTCACGTCTAAACAGCGATTTACTTCCAGTCTCAGGTCAGATCGGCTTCCATATCTGATTCGATTCATGTATTGTTCATATCTTCATATGAATATTCACGCTCTAGTCACGTGACCAAGCAGGCCATTAAGAAAACCTGCATTTTATAACAAACTTTTATTGCTGTGGCACTTTGAGGTTGAAATATTAGAACAATAAACACGTTCACTATCAGTGGCGCATGTGAGCTGTACACATCCCTGTGAATGAGCTGTTGCTATGGAAACTATGAAGTAAAGCTGCGCCGCGGTCAGACAGAACGCCTCAGAGCGCGTAGCCGTGGATCAGAAATCCGTTCTTTGTTATTTAAGGAAAGCTGCGAGAGTTTAGCGAGGTGCGAGCGTTGTGAAACACTTTCTCTGGCGATGTTTGCCACGGCTGCTGTCCTGACTTATGTCTGATTTTCTTTTATTTCATGCGGAGGCTGAACGGCTGATGACTCAATGCGCGGCTACGTGATGTAGTGAAACGCGCCATAAAAGATCCGCCGCACGCCTTCGGGCTGTGCGTGTGCGTGTGTGTTTGGATGTGTGTGTGTGTGTGTGTGTGTGTGTGTGTATCATGTCCTACAGGTTACAGTAAGTAATTAAATTCCACACATCACACTCAGGAATGTAAAAATATGATCATACGAGCATTATCTTACTGTAGCGTACAACGCTAATGTAACCAATCACACGCGCGTTTAGAAGCGCCATCCTTAAGTGTTTTAGCCACAGAACATGCTAACGTAGCTTATACTGATGATGAATGGAGGTTGTCATGGTGACGAGGCAGGGCTCCAATTAACATATACATACATGTTATGGGGGAACATGGGGGGGGGGGGGCTGTAATAAAGGGAAATGTATAGAGGTAAACATCCGACATCTTTATTCTCACTCATTTATTTACCTCTAATTTATTCTTGTAAATTAATTTGAGGTAATTCTAATCGGCGTGTGTGTGTGTGTGTGTATGTGTGTGTGTGTGTGTTCCAAGGCTGATTTAAGAAGCCAGTAAATATTCTGTCCGATAAACAGTCGGAAAATATTGTGATGACTCGGACATGACTCGGGGGCTGCCTTCAATCTCTCAACCCCCGAGGAAAAGAAATGCGCCCACCCACAGAGAGAGAGGGAGCGAGAGAGGGAGCGAGAGAGGGAGCGAGAGAGGGAGAGATTTTTGCACAGGCGCTATAAGAGTGCATCTCACCTAAGTGTGCATGTTCGTGTGGAAATGATCTACAGTAACCTATCACTCTGTGCTGCTTAAAGAGTACACACACACACACACACACACACACACACACACACACACACACACACACACAGAGAAGAACATAAGCAGGCCTGTCTGCCCGAGGCCAATTCTCATGACATCACCACCCTGCTGGAATGTAAAAACCCGCCACTGGAGGAGCTGAGAGGGGAAGAGTCTCTCTCTCTCTCTCTCCTTGTGTGTCTCTCTTTATGCACGTCTCTGGCTCAGTTCGTCTCTCTCCCTCTATTTCTGACCTTCTCCTTCTGTCTCTCTCTCTCTGTCCGCCTTTGTCTTTCGTTCAGTCTCTTTATCTCTCTCTGTATCAGTGTGTTTTCCTGTTTATTTCGTTCTTCTGTCTCTCTCTTGTTCAGTGAGTCTCTCTCATAATGTTTCCTTCTGTGTGTGTGTGTGTGTGTGTGTGTGTGTGTGTGTGTGTGTGTGTGTGTCTCTATGCTGTAATTTGTCGAGACAGCTCCAGTAAGCATCGCTGTAAGATAAATCCTGGTTGACCCCTGACACACTCCACACACTTGAGGAACACCTTCCTGTCTCGCTGCAGGACACTTTCACGTCGCTCCTTTTCTTTTTTCATCATGAGGGGACGCAGACGTTCATCACTCGACCGCGTGTCTCTCTGAGAGACATTCTTCAGGTTGTTGCTCCCTGTAGGATTTCAGAAACCGGGTTGACTCAGCGAGATCCGACCTCGGACACTCGGACACTCGGACACACACACACACTCTCTCTCTCTCTCTCTCCCTCTCTCTTAATTCAGTTCAATTAAATGAGCACATGAGGATGACCATGTGTGTACAATGAGGGTGAACGCAAGACAGTGTGTGTGTGTGTGAGAGAGAGAGAGAAAGGGAGTGTGCAAATGTGTGTGCGAGTGTACAATTGTGTGTGTATGTATATATATATATGTGTGTGTGTGTGTGTGTGTGTGTGTGTGTGTGTGTGTGTGTGTGTGTGTGTGTGTGTGT
>JAQMYG010000009.1:26821925-26838831 GCA_030014215.1 Clariallabes teugelsi | reverse complement strand
TTTAATTTGGTTTACGAGTGTTTTGGAACACGAGCCCACTTCCGGAACGAATTATGCTCGTAATCCGAGGTTCCACTATAATCATAATTATAATAATTTTACAGAGACTTGTTAATGAAGCTATTATTACATTGACTATATTACTTTGATCTGATTATATTATTCTGATTAGAGATCTGATATTAAAGTATTTAATACATTTTGTGCTGGTTCTGCTCATGGTGGAGAGTAGACTCTACTGGAAAATAAACCAGCAGAAGAAGTTTTCCCTACAGCTGTAAGGTTAGGCCAGGCTTCTCATGAAACGTGAGCTGATCAGAGCTCCTTCTGGGTCACCTCCTCGTCTGGGTCCCCTCCTCGTCACCTCACCTGATGTCACCTCCACGTGGGTCGAACATGCGCAGGAAGAATACTTTTATTTCAAGAGAGAGAAACGATCAAATCAAAAGTTCACATAGGAATAATATTGACCTACTGAAAAGATTATTAAAAGTTTACATCCCCCTCTCGTTCCCTTTGGTCAGATTAGGTCACACTGCTCCGACGGAGGTGGTCACGTGACATGGCTTTAATCTTATAGACTGATTTTCACGTTTATCCAGCTAGTGTAGTTAACAGGACCGGAATAGGAATAAAGGGAATAAACGAGGACGCGACGTGACGTGGTGTTTTGGTGAGAACACCAGCGCGAGAGCTCCATACACGGTGAAGCGCCCGAGTCACGAGGGTGTGACGGTGAGAGACAGACGGAGACGCGGGGATTACAGCGATCCTGACGGGGTTAATGATTGTCGATGGGTATCAATAGGCCACACAGGGGGCTCGGGGCGTCAGCACGACTGAAGGAATGTCTGCGAGAGCCGCAGAAGAAAGACACACAGCCGCCGCTCATCAAAAGCTCCACCATCAGATAACAAAAGGGTTGAGTTTGCCTGGGTGGCCTTTCAGCAGATCTGCCCCCGGGGGAGCCCGAGACCCTCCAGCCTCCTCATTCAGGACCTCCAAAGCCTTTTCTCTTCTCTCTTCCCCCTTTCCACATTCCTTCACTCACCTCTCCATACTGCTCTCACCCTCTCACTCGTCTACATATGGACTGGAACAAGTAAAACACTCACACACTCACACACACGACAGGAAACGTGAACAATCAAGTGGAAGAAGGAGAAGAGAATGGACAGGTGGACAGGAAGGTGCTGGACATGTGGGACCTCCAGCACTGTGAAGTACACCTGAATCATCTGATCATTATCTGATCGCAATCTGATCTACAAACAAATGTAGAACTCAATTATTAAAAATCTGATTTATTTTCATCTGATAATCAGATTATACAGCACATGTACAATGGTGGTCTGATATTTAAGCAGCAGTGTTTTAACTTCACAGATTTTGTCCTAATAGTTTTTTTTATTCCATTTAAATTTGAGATTATTATTTCAGGAGTCATGGACGACATTTTCAACCTCTATCACCATCATTATTAGTAGTAGTAGTTTCTTATTTATATTGCTTTTTAAAAAAAAAAAAAAAAAAAAAAAGGAATTGGGCGGCCAACTAAGGTTGTTCATCAGTACTTGTTTTCTCTTTTTTGAAAAATGTGTGTTCAATATATTGACAAATATATATATTGAAATAAAGAAAGAAGGCAAGAAATAAAGAAAAAGAAAGCTTTATCTATCTATCCATCCATGCGGGGCTTAAAAGTGTGAACGTAAGCACTTTTTTGTTTTTGCAGTTGTAGATAAAACAGTCACGGTTTGTGTTTCTCCTGAAGGAGATCAGGTATCTGAGGAAGAGCCGAGAGAAAGCCAGACATGCTGCCTCAGCCAGTTCACTGCACAGGATGTGACCTCTTTCAGGAAGCGATTACTGTCAGGTTTTTTTTTTTTTTTGCTCAGCACACACATGACACAAACTGATGTGTGCAGGAACAACACTGTTCTGTAAAATAAGAGTCACGTGCCGTGTCCGTACCCGTGTCCGTACCCGTGAGCGCGAGTGTGTATGCAAGTATGAGAGTGAAGTGAAGAAGTATGCAAGAGAGTATACAAGTGTGTGTGTGTCACCAAATAAACAAGCAGGTAAGTAAGTACACAAGTGTGAAATAAAGAATGTAATTTAAAGAATATAATCTGTTGATTAAATACACAAGTGTAAAGGTAAGTACATGACTATGTAACTATGTAAGCAGGTAAGTACATGAGTATGCAAGTATGAATGTAACTAGTTATACATGTACATAAGTAAGTACACAATTCAATGAGTGCATACTCTCACAGAGTACTAGGAAGAGCTGCGTACTGTACATAATTGTGCAAGTACATAAAGTTAGTATACAACTGCGTGTAATGTGTAGTATGTGAGAAAGCAAGCACATCAGTGCACAAGTATGTAAGGACAAAAGTAAATGTGAAATGAAGCGTGTGTATAACTGGGTACGTGCATAATAAAGTACATAAGGAAGAAAAACATGTAAAGTAGTTTTTGAGCAAATAAACACGTACGCCAGGTACTTCTGTGTGTAAATAAGTACATAAGCAAGTGTGAAATTCTAAATATAACTTAGCAAATGTGTAATTAAATATTTTAATAAATAAGTAAATCTAGTAACTTGGAGGCAACTCTGTTTGCAAGCAAGTGATTCAGTTCACAAGTACACAAACGTAGAGAAATTAATATGGAAATATGTTTGTAATAAAGAAACTCTACACGTAAGTAAATATGTCAAGTTAAAACCAAAATTAGACGGAAGTACACGCGTACATAAAGAAATACGTTATTAATAAAAAAATAAAGTAAGTAAATAAAGATTTTTTAAAAACAAAAAGTACATTTAAAATTCAAACATCTTGTGTTTAAAGATTTTTCACTTTTACCTCAAAGACAGTTGTATCTTGTTATTTTATTATAACAGTTGTATAATGTGAAAAATCAGCAGAATTAAGGAATTAAGGAAGTTTGTTTTACATGCAAATTTTTCGTCATGTGACTTGGTCTCATCATAATATAAAGATGCCTGAAACAGAGCTAAAGCTAAAGCTATGCAAACAAACAGTAAGAGATTCTTCTTCTTTTTTTCACCTTTCATGACTTCAGATAATAGTTCAGGCATTAAACAACAGACGTGCTGATATTCGTTTCTTCTCCTTCAGACGTCCTAGCTCTCTCCGCCTGACTTCCCTCACCTTGCCGTGTAGCACCTGACCCCGACCCGACGGCGCGTCTGTGACGCAAATGTCTGTGAACTTTCGGTCAAACGAGAACGCTGATGAAAAGCAGATAGGATACAAAAAAAAAATAAAAAATGCATTGGTGACTATCTTTCTGCATCTCCTGCATTTTTTTCTTTGTTTCGTTTCTTCTACACTCCGGCTGTCACTCTACCAGCATCTTTACACGCTTTGGGTCCATTTCTCAAAAACAGGCGTTGATACGAACAGGTATGTAAGAACATAATCACATGGCGAGTTAACTAAGTACTAAGGAAGTGATTACACAAGTGCATAAGTCTGCACGTATATAAATCTTTAAGTAAGAAATTTACAAACTTTTATTCCTACACATTATTAGAAGATGATTGATTATGTGATTCCTGAATCTTTTTTCCCTCCACAGGCGAGCGAGCTACAGTAGGTGCTACATGTGATGTAGGAGTGTTTCTGATTTGCATCTCATGCATATTTATACATTTCTGCATATTAAAAAAAAAGAGGGAAAAAATGGTGCAAACTATCAAATGACACATTTTTGCATAACGAAAGGTCAATGCGCAAAACCCTTTCCCTTTTTCCCGTTCTATTAAGCCGAGCAGCCATAACACGCATGCCAAGTCAAATCCACTTCAGACATGTCAATGCACTCGTAAGTATTTACACCCTGACCTATATCCTCAACAGTGAGATATCCCCCCCCCGCCTCCTCCTCCTGTTTACGGCCTACGGTTAGAAAGGAAAACAGCCGCCATTGTTCCAGTGAATGCCTCAGTGACACTTCAAACGAATGATTCACAGGAGACGCGTCTCCAGAACGCCGCTCTATCTCGCCTCGCTTCCTTCCTGCCCACGGCCTCTGCGCTTCCTTACACTGATAAAACACCTCGTGCTCCACACACACACACACACTTCACTGTCTCTGTCTCACTTAACATCACAAACAAACAGTTTAGTTTTTTTAAAGCTGTGTTTTTGTTTTTTTGGTCACTGATCTTGAAGAGGAAGAGGCTGTCTGTCTGGAAGTGCGCACACACACACACAAACCTGGCATCGACTGAATATGTCAGAAGGCTTGAGGTGGATGTTAAAATGCTTGAGGACGCGGATGGCCTGGTCCCGAGCCTTCTCCGAACAGTCCAAAGTGAGACAGCAACCCTCGGCGACCTGCGACCGGAGCTGCACACACACACACACACACACAAATTGCTATAATACCACTAATTAATGCTTATGTCTACACCTAAAATGAACTCATAACCTCAGTAGAAATCTTTACAGTGAGCCTCCAGTGAGCCAAACGTCCCCATAAGGTCAGCACCGGTTATTTATTTCAATACTTTTGGTCACATTTTGGAAACATTTGGTCCACAATAACACGGGAAAACACAGCTCTTTCCTGCTCTAACAGGAGATCTGATAATTTTCTTTTTTATAAAAACATACATTTAATTGCATTTTTTTTGCTTCTATTGAAATTTCTTTATCTTAAATATTATTCGCACGAAGAGAGCAAAACGTTTTGCACCAAACAGCATCAGCTCCTCTAGTGCTCAGTAATTTCCCACTGATGCATTATTGCACTCAAATACAGTGTGAAAAAGATTCATATGTTTAGGCAATTAACCTAATAAAGTAATAATTTTGTACTAATATTTTTGTAAAGTATATTCTTAAAAGTATTTACCTTTTTTTCAAATTATTTCTTTTTTTTTCTAACGTGTGTGCATATGCATTTATTAATTAATTAATTTACTTTACATTTAAAATTTCTTATGACTGAAGGTTCTTGTTTTTAAAAATCTAAAAGCAAGTACATAATGTACACATATGCGCATGCACACACACACACATGCACACACACACATGCACACACACTTACAGTTTGAAATGGCTGACCGGCTGTGAGGATGATACGACCTTCTTTTCGAGCTATCTGTTAAAACAGCAAAATAAAAAAATAAATGAATGAATAAATAAGGAAACGTTTCAACATGTTTATTTAAAACAAACCTATCTGAAACCTTCAGAATTATTGGCACCCCTTTAAAAATAATAATAAATCAAGCAAAATATATTTTGGTATAAAGATTACACCTCAAACATTTCACTCAAACGCGTGGAGAATATAATTTAAAGTAAATGCAGACAGATGTGAAAATACGAGACACAAAAGTCAAGATATAAATAGCTTAAAAATTAAATATAGTCTGTTCTCCGTATAATCTCTACAGCAAGGTTACTGTCAGGTTTGTTCAGCACGGTGGGGGTGTGGCCCGGTGGGGGTGTGGCACGGTGTGGGTGTGGCCCGGTGTGTCTCAAACGCTGTTGGCTGCTGTGTAAATCAGGTGCTTCAACACGCCGTCGCTCTGACTTCCTGTTTCAAAATGAAATACATCAACATACGAAATCAGCTCACAGCTCTTGAGCCTCATCATGCTCTCTCCTCTGCAGTAAAAATAAAATCACATCGCTGTACATTATTCCACACATACCACGAAGGGTGCCAATACTTCTGAAGTATATCATGTGTGTGTATCTGACCTGCGCTGCTACTCTGTGGTCGTCTGTGTTCTCCAGCATGAGCACGTCGACGCCGACGCAGCGGAGGTACCTGCCCAGGCCCTGCAGCATGTTGTCACACACCACCCGCAGCTCCTGAGGCGTCATGGCGGCTCCGTGTCGCTCGCAGTTCCCTCGTACACGCTCCTCCCGATCGCCCGTGCACCCGATGGCGCTCTGAAGAGCCTGGAGACGAGCCAAACACCCACGCTAGCTGGAGGAGTGTTGTGCAATTTGGGGGGATTTACTTCAATTAACATACCTGATTCAACAAGTTGTCAGGTCGATGCAGGTATTTCAGCACGGGGCGAAAGCGACAGACGGACGGATGTGACTAAGAACCTTCTGTATAATCAAAAACGTGTCTTTATAATATTCGCTGCCAATTCTGTCAGAATTGTTTAAACACTTTTTAGGATTTTTAGTCCATTTTCATAAATGTTAGCTGACACGTGTGTGTGTGTGTGTGTGTGTGTGTGTGTCAGGTTAACTAGGTACTAATAACTACCAGCGAATATCATCATCAATCTGATTAAAAGTCAGCTCAGAAACCCTAAAAAAGCCTAGCTAGTTTTCACATATTGCATTAGGTAATTAAATAACAGCAACAGGTCGGCTGTTCTGGTCTCACAAGAACAGTATTGTGTCGAGTGCGTTTGTAAAACCCATCAAGTACTTATCAGTTATTGCGGACTGATTTGCCTGATTGCACGGCTTTAATCTTTGCCTTAACTTTGCTAACATGAAATGAAATATGAAAATATCTTTCAGATACCAAAAGAAACATATTATTTGAATAATAGTGATTTTTTCAGATTTCTCCAGGTTCAACATTATATAAAACATTCTCTAACAGGGGAACCAAAAGCATTTGTTGAAAATTTTATATATTTAACACACAACAGAAGAATGAAATAAACCTGTGAAAGTGTACAGTATTTATTCACAGTGTTATGAATGATCTGTGGTTTATTCGGTGGCATTTAGTAGTGCGAGTGATTTTACTACCTGCATTGCTGTATAAAGTTAGATGTGCACTTTTTATTCCTTTTACTCCCTCACACGCTAGAATCAGGGCAATAACGAGGTTAAATACCCCACACAGTGACGCCACAAAATGTGACGTGCAAAGAGCGATATAAAAACGATCGCGCAAATCATCACTGAACTTTTTCTTTATTTTTTCCTGTGTTCAGTCCCGCCCCCTAGCAAAAACCCCGCCCTGGGTGGTGAGTCCTGACCAATGAGAAGGAGACGCTCTGTTCTCTGTGTTAGTACAGACCATGACAGACAGGCTGAGGGTGAGGAGGGGTTTGTCCACTGACTGACTGCGTCTCATACACATTACCCCGTCTTAGTAGTCTGACCTGAAATATTTCTCTCCCACAGATTTCACTTTGATTCTCAAAAATACAGTACAAAATATCTTTTAGCTCCAAAATACGGGACGATTCCTCATTTTATGGGCCGGTTGGCAGCCCGAGTCCTTTCAGAAATCCTGTCAGATTAGCTCAGATTAGCTCAGATATCTACTGTAACATTAGTGAAAAAAAGTGCTCTCAACAGGAATAAATTATTATGTGAAAGTAGTTCTGTCCAAGTTAGCTTACTTATCTGTCAGGTTAGCTCATGTTAACTAGCTGGCTAATATTAGCACCAATATTAGCAAATATTTACAAATTTCACTTAAGAATTTCCCAAAAATCCTGTCAGCTTTGGACTTTGGATTGTTTTTATTTGCAGTGAACGTTGGGGAAATTCATTTTCCCGGATATGCAGTTATTTTAGCACGTGTCAGCATTTCTGACAGGATTTATAGAAGTTTGGCGCTAAAGCTGACAGCAACTAGCATTAGCGGTATTATTAGCGTAGCTCCTACATAAAGGTTATTTAACAAGCTAACATTAGAGGTAGTGGCTTAGAAGCAGTTACTCAGAGATCTACTCAAGTTAGTTAATCACATAAGATTTAAAAACGTACAACGATCTGTGTTTATAAAGACGATTTTAAAAATGCCCTCATGGAGCCTCTCAGGCTAGTCTATGTTGGTCTAGGTTATGTTATAAACTTTGATTGAAAATGGAAAAAAATCTGATTAATAATCCCTCTGATGACTCTGGTCAGGTTAGCTCATGTTAACTAGCCGAATATAAACATCTATAAGGAAATACAAAACTTCCTCTTTCCATATTTGGACTTTTTTTTAACCTGACTTGCACACGTGTCTTAGATCAGCCATTTTTATATCACATTATATTACAGAAAGTGTGACTGCAGTGTGTAACTCTCTGAAGTGTGTGTGTGTGTGTGTGTGTGTGTGTGTGTGTGTGTGTGTGCATGCTGCTTGACTGACTGACCCTCCGGCCCGTCTGCTTCCTCTTCTCTTTAGTGTTTTTGTCTGAGTCACTTTTGGTCGACGGACTCGGCTTGATGGAGTGCAGATTATCAGGAAGGCCGAAGGCTTTCGAATCCGCAGAGAGACACAGATACACATCCACCAGACAGTACGCGTCTATCGCTGCAGGGGGGGCGGGGGAGAGACAGACAGACAAACAATAAAGGTAAAGAGGAAAGGGAAAAGTGTGTGAGAGAGTGATAGCAATAAAAAACAAATAAAAAGAATGAAAAAGTATCAAAAAAAAAAGGCAAAAAAGAAAAATGAGAGGGGAGAAAAAGCCTCACCGGAAAGAAAAATTACAAAGTAAGAAAAAAAGTGATAAGAAAGAAAAGCAACAGATAGATAGATAGATAGATAGATAGATAGATAGATAGATAGATAGATAGATAGATAGAAGAAGAAAAAGAAAAACGTTTGAGGGATGCAGTGCAAAACTTGTTAAAAAAAAAAAAAAAAAAAAAAGTATAACACTTTTGGGTAGAGTGTGTAGGCGTGGCTTGTGGGATTAATAAAGTTCTTTGAATCTTGAGACTGACCTGCATAGCGGACCTGTCCTGTGCGAAGTGGACGGCGTTCCCAGTTGGACAGCTGTTCTGTTTTATCCAGCGGTTTTCCCAGCACCTGCTGCACCAGCAGACTTAACCCTTTCTCCGCTGGGCCCTCGTTCACATCCACCAACCGAGGCCCAGCGCTCCCTCTCCAGCACCGCTGCAGCTGATATAGGGGGAAGAGGTCAAAGGTCATGTCCTGTATACGATAATACGATACCAAAGTAGTGTGTGTGTGTGTATGTGTGTATGTGTGTATGTGTGTGTGTGTGTGTGTGTGTGTCAGGGACATCACTGAAAATCCTACACCTTACAAACTAACATCCCGCGCCTGGAAAACCAATCAGAGCTTTGTGAGGTGACTTTGCACCCATTACTCCTCTCACTCATGCATGGCGTGCGTCACATGACTAAATGCCCAGGTCTTATTGGTTAATAAGTTTTTTTTACTGAATTACTATAATAATCTATCTGCAAATACAATGAAGAAAGAAAAAGTGAATGATTAGATGATTGAAGGTCTCTAAGAAAGAAATGAGAATCAAAGGGAAAAGAGAGAAATGGAGGAACAGAAAGAAAGGTAGGTAGGTATTGGGAAGCAGGGAGGAGAAATAAAAAAGTGGAAAAAAAGGAGAAGAAATGAGAGCAAAAGAAGTAACTAGAAAGGGCGCAAAAAGAAGATTTAAAACACAAAGAGGGAAATAAACCAGAGGGGGAAAAAAATCTAAGAACAAGAAGTACTGTAGTGAGGAGGAAATAAAAAACAAAAGAGAGAGAGAGAGAAACAGAGAGAGGGGGGGTGGGGTACCACCTGCTGATGGACATGGAGCAGGTCCAAAACTCCCTTAAACTCCAGCGGTTCCTCCTTTAACTCGGGCCATGTGGCCACCAGACTCCTCAAATCTCCAGACATCCCATAACCTACACACACACACACACACACACACACACACACACACACACACACACAAACATAGCTTTCAAACTGACCACAACCTGCAATATGTTCTCCAGATGTTTGATTCTCCATCAAAGCACTTCAGATGTTACAATCAGGCGGTTTAGTCTACAGGTTCCCGTAAAGAGCGTGAGGAACGTTCTCATGGAGGCCCACAGTGAGAAGAACCTCCTCACGCGTCTCCTCAAACTCGAGTGTGTCTCCTCACCCAGTTTGAGGACGCTGGGCTTGGTGAGGAGCTCTCGGATGAAGCTGACGGTCAGGCTGTGATGTCTGACACCCGGAGCACACAGATCCAACAGGAACACGCGCTCCTTCAGGGCCAGCTGGATCAGGGAGATGCGCTGCGTGCTCACCGTCCCGAACCCGGCTCGCCACTCCATGTCCACGCCCACCATACACCCCGCCTACACAGCAAACAAACACAACCTGGTCATGTGACTGAAGAACACACAACTTTTTCCTCACATCAGCATTCCTGTCTTATTGCCCCAATCAGAAGTCTATGATGTCATCATTGCGCGCCCATTAGTCCAAAAACAGAACAAACAGAGCAAGAACAGAACTGAGGAGAGAGAGAAAGAAAAATAAAACGTGGAAAACATTAAAAAGCAGAAAACAAGAAATGAAAATAGAAAAGACTAGAAGAAAGAAAGAAAGAAAGAAAGAATACAGCAAAAAATACAAGAAATACAGAAAGAAATAAAAAATAGAGATAAAAAAATCTAAAATAAAAATTATAAAAAAAGAAAAAAGAGAAAAGAAAACAGAAGTGAGGAGAGAGGGAGAGAGAGAAAGAAAGAAAGGAGAAAAACATGGAAAAAAGAAAAATAGCAGAAAACAAAAGAAGATAAGGAGAAAGAAATTAAGAGAAGAAAAGAAAATAGAAAAGAAGAGAAGAAAAAGAAAGAAAGAAAACAATAACTTGTTTATCCAAAAGCAGACTGCTGTAGTGTATTGATACACACACACACACACACACACACACACACACACACACACACACACACACACACACACACACACACACAGAGCTGCAGCTGGTACCTGTAGAACGGCGTCTTTGCAGAGCTGCAGCTGCTCCAGGTTCTCCACCATGAGGACGTGTTCCTGGTCCAGAGGAAGCTGGTAGAACTGGAGCTGATGAGATGCAGGAGTGAGCCACTGGTCCAGAGGAGAACACACTTCATTTATCTTTCTGAGGGAAGAAACACAGAAACACACCAGGGGTCACGTCCTACTCGACATGGCAGTAAAACTGTGAGTAAGAGACGAACCCGCAGATGTTTAGTGTGAAAGCCGTCCACCTCCACATGTGGGTATTTTACCTCTGATTAGACTAGAACCTCTGAATGCTAGCGCAGGAGGCGGTGCTTAGAACTGTCACACAAGATGACTGACAGATGGTTAGAGCCAACGCTCAGTGTCCTGATTGGTTGGATGAGCAGAGTTCGTGCTCAGGTGATTTACTGAAGCGGATCGAATGTGCTGAGAAGTTAGATTTTTACAAATAACTGACGACACCATTAACCTGTTCGAGCTCACCATCGCGTCTCCGCGCTGCAGTCACATGGCGAAGGGAGAGTGACATCATGTTTACTAGCATACGAGTAACACATACAACAGTGACATCATTCTGGAAGCTCTAATGCACGTCTGAGTGTTTATCTGAGATGAGGCGACTGTGTGTGTGTGTGTGTGTGTGTGTGTGTGTGTGTGTGTGTGTGTGTGTGTGTGTGGGTTAAACACTCACAGCTGACTGGCTGAGAGAGTTTCTATGGTGTCCCACACCCCCGGGGGAAGTCTGTCTCTCGGGACACCGAAGTGTTTGGCCCACTGAGCCGCACCCTTCAGCCCACAGTGTTTCACCAACAGCTCCACTAACACCACCTGGAGGTCCACACTTCCCTCCACTGTGGCCTGATGTATACACACACACACACACACACACACACACACACACAATTTTACATTTTTCACCAGACACAATGACACAGGTGGATGATAAGTGTAAAAGTAGGAGGAGGAGTTTATCTTCATCTTGTGTATGTGACAAATAAAATTTGATTTTTAATTGAATTTTATCTGGAGGTTGTGGGTGGAGACCAGAGATGGACATCACAAACTGATTTTAAAAATGATAAGAGTACTTTTTCTTTCTTTCTTTTTTAATTTTCTCCCCAATATTCCTCCCTAATTTAGTCGTATCCAATTCCCACCTGTCACTAGGGGGCGCCCACATTAAAGCTACTACTACCAGTCTAAGTGCCTCCCATCCCACCGCGCTGAGAGAGAGCTCGGCCAATCAGCTCTCTCCAGGCCCCTGGCTGCGTGAGGCTACAGCATCACCCGGGAATCGAACCAGCGATCTCTGGATAATAAGAGCATGTTTGGCAAGAGCATGAAGGTAAGAGCGTGTTTAACATCACGGGGCGCCAATACTTTTCTTCTTCACAGAAACCCAAGATTAATTTAAATGCAGTCTGTGTTTATTTAATATTTATCTCCAAATGTAAATCATCAGGCTCTCTAAAAAAGAAATAGAAAACAAGCACAAAGAAAAAAAAAGAAACTAACAAAGTGTAAGGAAAAAGAAAAAGGAAAGAAGTTGAAGACTTCAACTGTTCTGCCGGGTGAGTGTGTAAATCAGTGTGTGTGTGTGTGTGTGTGTGTGTGTGTGTGTGTGTGTGTGAGCTTCAGCTCTACCTGCACGTGGTCCCTCCAGTTCTCCTCCGTCATGCCTCTCTACAACAAAAACACAAACAGATCAATCCACAGAGATTTCTCTCGAAATTCATCACCTCTGGAAAACTGTAGCGTCGATTCATTTACTGAAACCAAACCGACATTACAGAAATACGAGACGGGTTTATTCGAGCCGCTGGAGACTTAAGGGTCTCGCCTCTTTCTTGTTCACTAAAGACACCCACGGTTTAAAATATTATTATTATTATAATGTCAACAAACACAAACATCTTCAACATGATGAATTTCAAATAATGTTTCACTTTAGTAAAATTAGTAAATCTGATTCTCAATCATTTTCAGATTAAAGTTGACTTATTATATCGACACACACACACACACATTTCAAGTCTATTTATGAGACTTAAATCTGTCAAAGATAAAACTGATTTCATCTGTTTGCTGGAATTTTCACGCCTATTACAAATATGTTTAATGTTAAACATATTTACTTATTGCATTAAATCTTTACTCAGAATATCAGCTAAATGATGTCATAACGTTTTACTTTTTAAAAACTTTAACCCTCGAGTTGAGTTAGTTCTGAAACGAAACGGTCCTGCACCTGCTTTTATACACCAAACTATCCAACTGCAGAAATACAGTCCTGTAGAGCAAGGATGCCTTCAATAAATAAATACATAAATACATAAATAAATACATAAATAAATACATAAATAAATAAAGCTCAGTGAACAGTACTTAATGAAACGAAGTCAGTATTTGGTGTGATGACGCTTTGAAGACCCTTTAGTCACATGTACAATGTGTGTGCGACACGTTTTACTCAGTGAGTTTCACTCAGCATCCAGCAGAACCACCTGCAGTTCTTCTGAGGACTTTGACTGCTGCACCTGTTTCTTATTTTTGTGCAAAACCCGGCAGCTTCCGTTTAGTTATTTTGTCTAAAAAGTGCTTACTTTTAATTTCAGTTTTTTTGCACAGTACTGTAACTCACCAGTTTTAGACCGGGATGTCCAACACAAAGCTGTGATTAGATGAAAACATCTAAGCAGCGTCAGTCGCGATGTAAGATTAAACACCAGTTTTGACATTATGTGCATGGCAGTCATTTGGGTGATGATGAACACTTCACACTCGGACAGTAACGACTAAAACACCTTAAACAGTACTGGACTGTGATCGCATCACTCTTAACAAACTAATTCCTAACAAATCATCTCATTCCTGGACCCAGGGTTCAGCTCAGCACTGAGACCCACGGGGCTTCGTGATTAAAATAAATAAATAAATAAGAAATTAGCAGAAATCTTATGTTACATTTATATGAAATATAAATATTTACAATGTAAAGGTGCAATCAGTGATTCTGCTTAGAGTAAAACATACAGTATGAGTGATACTGCAGTAGGCGGAGCTATTAGCATTGTCTAGCAGGATGATTGACAGGTGAGTAAGTGTTGTCCTAAGGAGCTGGATGTTGGAAGTCCACATTATGTGATGTCTGAGAGTGTTGCTGAAAACTTTTACAAATATGACTGATTGCTCCTTTAAAACTCACTGAAAAAAAGTAAAAGAAACGAACAGATGTTTTGTGAGATTGAAATGATTAATGATTAAACTCAGTGTTTGATGTTTCCCCTCCCTCACCTCTCCAAACCTCTTGTACATGAGAAACCTCAGGGAGTCGAGTTTCCTCTTGTAAATAGCATTCACACACAAACCTACAGGAGACCAACACACACACACACACACACACACACACACACACACACACACACACACACACACACACACACAATTATTACAGCCAGTGGGTAATGTTCCAGAGTAAATAAAATCTAACATGAGTCCGTTATCAACAACATAACAGTTAGTTATGTTTAAATAAGCCAGACTTAATGATTATGATTTTCACACACAGACACACAGACACACACACACAGACACACACCAGGATCAATGCAGAATTTTTCCATGAGACGGAAGATTTGTTTAATGAGCAGCTTGGGCTGGATTTGGTCCGTCTGGTGTTTGGAGAGAGGCACACGAGGAAACTGCCTGCAAACATGAGCAGAAATATAGATTTAACACACACACACACACACCTCCTCCTCTGGAACAAAGACGCACCAGAGGCCACGCCTCCTCTATGGTCTCCTGTATATTCATTAGTTTAGATTGTATTTAAATCCTCAGACTCCTCACCGCCTCCACTATTATTCTGATGTCTCACATTCCAGAAGTTTCCCAACTGGTGATTACGAGTTTGACGCTTTTTACAATCTGGAAACGTGTAATTATCGTAACTCCACCACGATGCGAGTGTGTAATTCCACCGGCTGCTTAGCGTCACTGGAACTTTATACGAGTTTATATGCACTCGGAGACACGTTTATCTCACGGAGTGCGTTCCTCTTTTAGAGGCCGTGTCCCCGACGTCCCCGTCCGTGGTCTCACCTGCGTACGGCCTCCAGGTTAAAGTCCGGGCTGCACCACGAGTCCAGGAGACGGATCAGACGCTCCTGCAGGTCCGGGTGATCCTGAACGTAGGCCTCGGCCAGGGCCAGCTTGTCCATCAGGATCAGAGGAACACACACCTGAGACGAGACAACCAGACAGCGCGGGTGAAGCGGGAAAAACAGGAATTGTGCGATTGGAGGATTTTTATCTTTTTTTAAACATCACTGACTTGCTCCATGTCGAGGTCGTCCTGTAGTCCTAACTTCATACCGAGCGACGCCGCCTGCCGGGAAAACAACCGTTCAGTCACGCGCTTAAATTATACAACATTCTGCAGCATTTAACACTTTAGTGCCAATTAACACACCTGCTGGGCTTTAAACTGTCAGACTCCATATGTGCATATTCATGACAAAATATAGATTTTCAAAGTTGTGTAATAGTCGTCATAGCAGTTTACTGTGTTATAGTAAAAAATAAATTCGCTTTTGTTTTATTATTTAGAAAAAAGTTGACTTATGAACGGTACTGCAAAGAAATACTTCATACTTATACATTATTAAATTCATTATTAAATTCTTAATTACAATATTATTATTTCTCATAATTTAACATGAAGCTGTACATATGAGGCTGAATATAGTTAAATGTTAAAATTGTATAGTGAACCATAAATAAAATATAAATTATGGTAAAAATGATAAAAATAAAAAGGGCAGATATAAAATAGAACTAGTGTTTAAGGGGAAAAAATAAATTACAGTTATTTTCCGGTAACTTTAAAAACAAATTAAATATAATTTTTTTTTATTATTATTACATTTTAAATTAATATTTGGGAACAAATTTTTTAAAACATAAAATAATCCAAAATAATATTTATATTGGATTGGAAAAGGTTTAATTGTACAGAACAGCAATACGAAGACATCCTCACACCCCCCCCCTCACCGCCCCCCCAACCCCAGAGCTTTAGTATTGATCATGTGATTACAGCCTGTAATTAAGGAATAAAAGACACATCCATCCTCATGGTGTTTTAACCATTTTAGCATTTTAACATCTGATAAACGGGTGACTGCATGCACATTGCATAACTTAATAGTTGGCAGGATCTCCAGCGTCAATGATGTCTGTGAAAGTGTAATTCCTGCCCGAGGCCAAATCTGTTCTCGGAAAATTCTCCCTTAAACACATCCTGACTCGGCGCTCATGAAAAAAAAAAAAAAAAAAAACCTACGAGCGTCTGTACCTCTCTGAAACAGCGCATACTCTGCAGGAAGGCCACATGGTCCAGTAGCAGGTTCTTCTCCAGGTTCTTCAGCTCGTAGATCTCCAGCAGGAGGTCCATGCATCCCGGCTGCGAGCATGTGATGAGCTCTAAAGCCCGGAGCTGCAGGTTCCTCTTCTGCTCCTCGTCCTCCAGCTCCTTCACGCTGACCCGAGCCTGGCCGCGTCTCCAGCGCACAAACTCAGTGAGGAGGAACTGGCCCAGCGTTGGGGATCTGTTCTTCTGGACCCCGGGGCAGCTCTCGAGCAGTGTCAGGAGCCCGGCCAGGGGCTCGGAGAACCGGGAGAACCCGGACACGGCCTGAAGTCTCAGCTAGCAGAAAACAAAATACAGGAACGTTAGAGAGATTTCAGTGACTTTTAATGTATGAATTATTTTCCAATAAATTAACAGAGTTATGTTTTTAACAACAAACACACACACATACTACACACACACGTACTACACACACACACACACACACGTACTACACACACACACACACGTACTACACACACACACACACGTACTACACACACACACACACGTACTACACACACACACACGTACTACACACACACACACGTACTACACACACACACACGTACTACACACACACACATACTACACACACACACATACTACACACACACACATACTACACACATATATAAAATCTCATCCATCAGGGAAAAATGTGTATGTGTGTGTGTGTGTGTGTGTGTGTGAGCGGTGTGATGCTCCGAGTCCTCACCTCCGCCAGCTCCTTCCTGCTCCACAGGTCACAGAGCT
>JAQMYG010000009.1:26727616-26738368 GCA_030014215.1 Clariallabes teugelsi | reverse complement strand
CAAAATTATAGACCCTTCATTTCTTTGTAAGTGGGCAAACTTAGAAAATCTGTAGGGGATCAAATACTTATTTCCCCAACTGTAAATAACCTGTAAACTAATTATACACATTTCATTTAAATACAGTTCTAAAATGCAACGTGGGCGCGTTCCTGAAATTATTTAGACGTAATCAAAAACGTCAGTTAAAATGAACAGAAATGTAGTTTTGCCCAGAACTGCCCTCATCAAGTAGTCTTAAACTTTTGCACTCATCTTTAAACGTGACTTAATTCCCACTTTGTTACTGGAAAACTGTGTTTAAAAGGCTACAGATGATCTGTCTGCTTCTGACAGGTTCTCTCATGTTAATGTTTCTGACCTTTGACCTCTGGTAATTTACAACACTGTACAGTTTGGAGTATTATTTTAGGAAACTATCCAACAGGGCTCATCTTTAGATTGCGTAATCAGATCAGAACAGAGTGGGGAGGAGGACCGGACACAGACGTCTTACATTGTAAACTGATAAAACTTCACAATTTCTAAATTTGTAACATACAAACATCCCAAACTGTAAATTAGTAAAAGACAGCCAGAAAAAATTGTCTGTGTGTAAAGTTTAAATGTGTCAAATTGTAAATTTGTAATGTACCATTTTGTAAACTTGTAAATGAGAAATTAATGGTTTGTAAACTTCAAAAGTTTGCAAAGTACAAACTATTGCATCCCCATGTTTACAAATTGCCTTGATTTTATAAACTTATTTTTTTCATTCATTGTAACAGAAAAATAAAGTTCACAATCGCAACATGAACGAACATTGTAAATTAAATGCACTAAATATTTAAATTAAAGATTTTTTTTTTTGAAAGAAGGAGATTGCACAGCCATAAAACCTGAGTCATGGCTGGATTTCTGGATCCACCAGTATCTCCCTTTATCTGCTGTTTGCTGCATTTGCATACGATTAGTTTACCAAATTCAGTCCTCAGTCATGTGCAGTTTGAGGTGTTAAGATAAGAATAGAGGAGGAATTGAATCTGAGTGTTAGAGCAGGAAAAACCAGTGCAGGGGCATTACAGGTTGGTCTGGGTGTGTTAGAGAACAGAGCAGTTAGAAAGACAGTGAGTAAGTAAGAACCTGGGATTCACTCCAGTACCACAGATGACGAAACAGAGCAGAGGTTCAGTCGATCAGTCAGATGTAACAGCAGAAATTAACCCTTTAAACCCTTAGAGAGTTACATGTAGTACTGCAGGGATCTCCAGGTGTGTAGGATCAGAACATAAACCCAAAGGGGAAAAGCACGAAGAGACAGAGGAGTGAGGAATGTACAGGTGTCATGACATTTATTCGAGGCATGCTACAATTAAAGTTGATTAGGAAAAATCAGCAGAGACTCTAGGTAATAATAATAATAATAGCTGTAACTCTAATAATGATTATGCATAATAGATAAGCCATTTGGGAGAAAAAAAATCTTCCTAACAAATACAAAAAACACACAAAGAAAAATTCCAAATCAACCATGCACTGCAAAAAAATTAGAAAATATGTTTCTTTAATAGTTTAATCTTCTATTTGCATTTTTATTACATCAAACTCAAACTGAATTCTGCTCGTCTCTCCATCGTTATCCTCACAAACATCACATAAACGACTTTAACAAATAAAAAGCTGGTCCTGCTGCAATATCAAAATACAGAAGAAAAAAAAAAAAAAAACTAAAACGTGTTGACTTTTCATAAATATATAAAAACCGGTTCAGATCAACTGATGTGTTGTATCTTGTTCCCAGAAACCTTTTCATTTTTGTTGATTTTTTTTTTTTTTTTTTGGCCAGGTTCAAACAAAAACAAAACAAAAAGGGAGCACATATTTACAAGCACATGTTTGTTTTGGTAGTGGAACATTCATATTAATATTCATATGCATTATAAATACGGGATTTTCAAGGCGAGGTGAGGCTCGTGAGGTCGGATGCAGGCACTTTCTGTATGTGCATCGTGCCTGAGTTGAGTTTTGCTGTTACGTCCCGCCCTTCTGATGCAAAAACCATTTACAATTTCAGTAAACTTGTAGCCCAGATTGTTTAGAGACCAAAAAGAGAAAATAGGAAAAAAAACAAGTCAAGATGGCTGATACTTTAAGCTTAGAAATAGCTTAAAACCTTTTTTCCAGTGCAACAGAAGTCACTTTTTGCATTTGAATAAACCTTTTGTGTGCGTTTTTACCTCAATTACACAACAAATGTTCAGTAAAACAAAAACAATGCATGCAACATCATTTATCGTGACTCATTGTTTATGTGCTAATTAATTACTCATCACTAACGAGGTCCCACATACGGCGGCAGGTGATATTAGTGAATAAATATTTCACCCACAAAAACCGACTAAGGTTTTGGAGTAAGAGCACAAAAAACAGCCCAAACACCCGTAACTGAATTCTTTATAAAATGTCATTTTTCTTTCTTATGGCGTTTCAGAGCTTAACGTCTAAATCAGTCTAATTTGAGGAAAATTCCTTTGGTAATAATAAAGCTTTCGTGATTAAATTTGTGTAGAGGTGACATGAGAATTGGATTATTTATGGTTCTTTTTGTTTTGGGTAAATCTGGACTGTATTAAACGAGACTTTTATGAAAAAGGATTCATGTAGATTTAATGGAATGACAAACGAAACATTCAGCATCGGTACAGGATCTCATTAACGGGGGAAATTAATTGATATTATGAGATTCTGATGTGTTATATGGCTTTACCTTGTGTTCGAGGGGAAATAGATTTGAAAACAAATAAAAACCCAAAGACACTTGCAGCAAAAAGAAAAAAAAGAAAAAAGAAAAAAAAAAGCATTTACATAAAAACATCGGTTCTGATTTCTGATAAACATCCAGGAAGGAAATGTTACAAATAAGCTCGATAGATGGATGAAAGGCACATAAACTTTGGTCCTGTGTTATTTCTGTTTAGCTTCAATATAAACCACTTAAAAAAAAAACAAAACAAAAAAACGAACTGTAAAACTGAAGGCGGATTTGAACAGAATGATGTGATGGAGGGACGATGTTGCCTGAGTCGAAACAGGACAGGACTGAAAGAGATTTTTTCAAATTAAAAGACGAGAGTGTGATGAAGATGTAAATGTAATCAGAGTGAACTGCGTTTAGTGCCACGTTATAAAATCACAAGTCTGGCTTTTTCTCCTGTTTATAAATGAAAAGCTTTTATAGATTACAGCATACAGCGTCACACTGTTCACACACCACCAACCGGCTTCTTCCTTCTCATTCGCTCTCTACACACACACACACACACACACACACATACACACACAGACAGACACAGACAGACACAGACACACACCTGCCTAGCCACCTTTATCCAGTTTCACATCCTTACAAATAAGAGGAAAATAATATATAAAGAAAAAATAAAAATTACTACAGAGCAAAAAACAGGCCACACCCCCTAAATCAATCTGATTATAAGATACAGTAAATAAGATAAGTACAACACACACACACAAACACAGAAATCTCAGATCATTCTGCTCAGAAACATCAGAAATTCGCTGTATACATGAATTGGATTACACACACACACACACACACACACACACACACACACACACACACACACACACACACACAAAAATTCAGTTTACATTGATGAGATTTTAAACATTAAATGACGCGTAAAGTTTCCTAAAGCCCCAAAAATATCACCTCTTTTAATGCAACATCACAGAAAATGAACTTCACATTCTGTAATTTTGTAATCAAGAGCATGGAGCTGTTAAGAACACTTTATTGGGCCAAAATACAGTTGAATGCAAAAGTTTGTGCACCTTTATAATTCTCATTTTAGTGAATTCGGGAAGGATTTGGTGAGAAAATCGAGATCTCGGATGGAATTACGCAGGGTGGAGTCTAAAATCACAAATATATCATCTAAAACCAATATTAGATTCATTAATAAGAAACTATTAATAAATTCCACACTTTTGTCTTTTAATTTTCCTTCCCGAGAAAAACTCTGCTGGAACTAAAATGAAACGTTTTAATATTTCATAAACATTCGTTCCTTATGAGGTCAAAACATGTAGGTTAGGTTGAGAGTAAGATATTAATAGTAATCAAAAATGGTCTTTTTCCACTTTGTATTTCATTTTTCTTAGATTGACAAATGCAGCGAAACTTTTGCACTCAGCTGTTAAACGCAACAGTATTGAAGGTTTAATGTGTGACTAAAAATAGAGTAACTTTTGGGAAATCTTTTAAAGCAATAGATTTACAGACAGATGAGAAGATCCTCACACGGGAACCATCACACAGTCGTGATCTTCATTTCACAGCATTTCATCATGCAGAGAAAACGAGCTGAGATTCTCTCTCACACACACACACATACACACACACACACACACACACACGACGGAGGAGACCCACAGCATAACACCGAGCATTTTTACACCAAAACCGTTGTTTGTTTTTGTTTCTCCAGTGTGCCTTCACAGCACCAAACGTTCATTTATGATTTGGATAAAAAGACCACACAATACTGAGTCCCCACAAAAATACACATCTAAAAACAAAACTAGAAGAAAACAAAAAGCTTAACGAATAAAAATCAACAAATCAACCCTCTCACCAACCGCACAAAATAGTACTTAAGATATCTTAGGTAATATTTCTAAGACCTATCTTGATTATAAACACATTTTAAGGCACATAATAAGAAAATGAAGTAAATACACAGTAAATATGATGATTTTTTTTTTCTTTTCACCATGATGTCATGAATGATTATAGTGGTACAAAAACCCGGTGAGTGTTTTTTTTTTCTTTCTATGTTTTGTTTTGTTTCTCTCCATAAAAAAGAACAAATTACCAAAAATAAGTAACTTCTTTTTTTTTTCTCCAAAAAATCTTGACAATCGTTAAAGATAAATAGACCTGAATAGTTCTGCGTTGTGTAAGACTGTAAACTTCAAAGAAAAATGTTTTTCTTTTGAGAAGTGTCAGCGAAGGGTGGAATCTATCGCTTCAGGTAAAATAAAATGAAATTTAATGAAATAAAAAAAATAAATAAAAAAAAAGACTGTCCCTTGTCCTGCATTTCGTTTAGTTTCGATGCCAAATTATTGTCTAATCACCAAATTATTGGAGCGCAGCCTGAAAAATAAGTCAGGGATTTGTTCAGGAAAAGGAGCAGCGCCATCTTGAGGCCCATCATGGGAATTTTAAAGTTGCGGATGAGTCTGATCCTCAAGAGGACCAGCCGTCCGATCTTTATCCAATCAAACACTCCTGATCCGCATTTATTTCTGTGTAAATGTGGATACAAGTGAAGTGAGAACAAGGGTTGCCAGATCTGTATGATGAAATACACTGAGCTTTGATGTCTCAAGTGGAAACGCTGTGACAAATGTGCTTCTTACAAGTGTTTTACTCCTCTTACACGGCAACAATGTGCCAACCACTGCCAATTTAATTGATTAAAGCATATCTTTGTATTTTTTATTATTATTCATTAATAGTTATGCATAAAGTTTGTGAAAAAAGTTCTCTCCTTGCATTTCTCCTTTCTCCTGGATTAATTCCACTAATGTTACATGAACAGAAAGCTCTGTTTAATATAGAAATGTCACTTTATAATTTTTCAAATGCTATTTAATCTATGGAACATTTACTGTACAACTCCCCAAAAACGAGCCGTTACTATAGAAACGATAATACACACTTTGTGACCAATCAGATTAAAGAATTCCACAAGGTGTTTGAAAAACATACTGTAGATCTGGCAACCCTACAGACCGGCGGCCCTCCAGGATCAGGATGAAGCTCTTTTTCCTGTACGTTTGTTTTATTTACTTTTTTTTAAAAAATTTTTATTTACACACCAAAATCTTTCACTTCTTCTTCCACTCGACTGAAACCACGGCCTAATTTACTTCACTAACACGTTCCACCACACGATGTACACGGAATTAGAACTGGAGTGTTTCAGTAGGGACAGCTTCTCTCCCGAGCCACAAGGATGCACTTTCTCTCTCTATTTTTTTTGTTGTTGTTGTTGCTTATTTTGGTTTTGGACATGTGGAGGAGGGACAGCAAGGCCGAAAGAGAGAAAGAGAGAGACGGGGAAAAAAACCCTCCATGGAATCAGATCAGTTTGACTTGTTCTGATCCGGAAGGACGCAACCTGAAAGGAAAAAAACTCAAATAATCATTAATGAGAGTTAAAAGGAAAAAAGTATTTGATTACAAGAGGGACAATCAGCAACCAGAAAGCATCGTTCATTGGTAGGGGCTACATGATTCACATTCAAAATGACGTTTAAATGACAGGAGGCGGGGCTTCCTGACAGCCGGGCTCTGCTGATTGGAGTGTTCCAGCATGATCGACAGCCGGACGTTCTTTCCTGGAATGATCGTGCATGTTCGTGTCTGATAAAAACGTCTCAGCTGGACGCAGACGAGCGGCCGTGCGCTCCGGACTGGGCGATGCAGGTTTCACAACGGTCTCGCCTTGTGACGTTTCATCGTTTTTAAAAACGATTCAAATGAACCCCGTTTCACAGGAGAGCACAGAATCTTTCATGATCTATTCACAGATCCCGAGCACGACTGACTCAAGTCTCAGAACTGTTCCTCATCCATCACACAGACACTTTACTGCTACGTGAAAGATAGCTCTCGATGGTGAGGAAACGTCGCTACAGGGTTTTTACCCGGCGGCACCTAGTGATGACATCACGGACATTCAAAGAGGGCGTGGCCTATCCAGTGAGGTTCCAGTTCTGAAGGCTGGATGGAGCACCTGGGTGAAACGTTAACAGTTAAATAGCACTACAGGCACATCGACATCCATGTTCACGTCCACGTTCATGTTCGGCAACATCTCCAAAGTTCTCCAGCAAAGTCAAATAGAGATCGTTCTCATGACGTTTCTGCTGCAGTTCTGCTCAAACCATCCAGAGACGGTTGTGCTGCAATGGCTGTAAGATAAAACGAATAAAAATGGAGCTTCGGTGCTATCGAATCGAAGCTCACACATCTCCAGCTTACCAAATAAACAAAACAAAACAAACAAAAACCTTCAGCTACCGCTGTGTGAAGGTCATATAGTAGTCTCTAACTCTGTTTAACTTTAAAACCCCTAAAATCTCTAAAACTACCCAAAGTCTCTGTCGTTTATTTTATTTTTTTTTGTCTATATTTCAGTATCAAAGTTTTTTTTTTTAAATCATGTCTTTAGTTACAGAAGTTTGTCAGTCAGACTTCGTCTCTTAAATTTAAACCCGTGAACAGAACAGCAGCGGCGGCGCTGAGGGGGTTAAAGGGGAAACGCTGCTAGATGGTGGATTTAGAGAAGGACACTCTGAGGTGGTGGTTCTCCCCCAGGTCGTAGTTGTGGAGGTCAATCAGGGCCTGGATGGCTTCCTCCACCGAGCCCAGCTGGATCAGCGCCATCTTACGGTCCTTCCTGTTGGAGGAGAGAGAGAGAGAGAAACAAACCCGGTGAGGATGCAGGACGAGTGCAGATGGAAAGCAGTGAGAACCCAGAGAGAGAGACAGTGAAGAAAGTGTGCAGGGGAAAAAACCTAGGGGAGAACGCAGGAGAGTGAAGAGAGAGAGAGCAGATAGAGAAAGGAGAGAGAGAGAAAGCAGAGAGGAGAGAGAGGAGAGAGAGAGAGCAGATAGAGAGGAGAGAGAGAGAGAGGAGAGAGCAAAAGAGAGAGAGAGCAGAGAGAGAGGAGAGAGAGAGAGAGAAAGACCAAAAGAGAGAGAGCAGAGAGAAAGGACAGAGAGAGCAGAGAGAGAGAGAGGAGAGAGAGGAGAGAGAGAGCAGAGAGGAGAGAGAGAGAGAGAGAGCAGAGAGAGAGAGAGGAGAGAGAGAGCGGAGAGAGAGAGAGGAGAGAGAGAGAGAGAGCATGCACACAGATCTAAAGAAATCTAAAGAACAGAACGAGCAGTTAATCTTCACTCTGTAAAGTTCAGACGAATGTTTCGAAAAAACTTACTGGAAAAATTTGAACGCTTTCACGTTGTATCCTGAACCGGAGAACAGGTCCTTCAGCATGTCGTCCCCGATAGACGGCCTGAAAAAGTTAAAACGGAAAATGTTCGTTCTGGTGTTTAATTTGATTTAAAATTATAAATAATCTCAGCACATCAGTTAATTATATTCATAGTTTTCTTGCACCTTTGGACACCAAACATTAATTTTTCTCTTATTTAACACCAATTTTTTTTTATTTGATAAATAAGACAGTAGCCTTTGCTACATTATTGCACATCACATGACCTTATCAAATAAACATGACGTTTATATTTGATATAACAAACAAACAAGGTGTGTGAATGATTGAACTACATTTGTAAAGAGGGAGCTCACATTTAAACTGCAACTTTAAAGCTTATTGTTACATATTTACACTTTGCCTTAATTATTGACTTCATGAGCCTCAAACAAGCCTCGAGGTTTTATGAAGAAGTTTTCTACGAAAGAATGATCAGACAAGTACTGACTAAATTAATCACAAGCTCCCACGTACAGTAACACACACGTCACCATGCATTTTGTTGTTTCATTATTTTTCTGCGTGTGTATGTTTGTGTGTGTATGTGCACGTGACACTAACGGGATGTTGGAAAGGTGCAGCGTAGCTGATGGAGGGAAAATGTTCTGGAAGTTTTTGGAGCCGGGTTTTTTGAAGCGGTGCAGCGGGCTGCTGCTGAAGTCTTTGGTCAGGCCCTGATCCTCCTGACCCTCGCGGGGAAGCTGCACCGTCTGGTGTTTAGAGATGGTGACGCGCATCACCCTGCCGTACAGACGCTGCCCGTTCAGGTGGCTCATCGCTGAGAACAAACACAAAAGTGTCAAAGAGTTACAAAAAAGAAATAAATAAAAAATCTGGACAAAAGAACGAGGGTGTGTATTAACGAGGTTCATCAGCGTCCACGTGGACGTCACACACACACCGAGCTGGGCCTGGGTCGGATCCGCCATCTGCACCAGTGCGTTCTCTTTCTTATTGAACAGAATCTTAACTCTGTGAACATCTCCATACACTCCTGCACACACAAGAGACAAGATCTGATATTAACACACACACACACACACACACACACACACACACACACAACAGAATTGAAATCACACAAGCAGGATAAATTCAACAGAGTCAGAAAGCTGTGATATGAAACCGCACGGCTCGCTCTCTGTTTCTTTATGTACATGTCAAATAGAGCCGATGATTCAGTGCAACAATCAGAGTCTTAACTAAGTGTGTCAAAAGTATTTACGCCCCTTAAACTTTCCCACATTCTGTCACGTTCCAACCACAAACGTAGATGTATTTTACTGGGATTTTATGTGACAGACCAACACAATCTGGCAGAGAATCATGAAGCGGAAGGAAAACGATAAATGGTTTTCAAAATTATTTACAAATAGAAATCCGATTTTGTATTCCCCCCTCTTTACTCCGACACCTTTAAATAAACTCCAGTGGAACCAAACACCTTCAGAAGTCCACCTGTGTGTGTGATTTAATCTCAGTATAGTATAATCTCGCTGGGCTTCATGATGCTGCGTGTTCACTGATGTTCTGGAATGGGCTTCACAGAACAGCTGCATTTATACTATAGAGATTAAATTACACACAGGTGGACGCTGGATAATTAGGCGACGTCCTTCTACTTAGCAATTCTGTGCCACTTTGTGTTGGTCCGGGACATAAAATCCCGATAAAACACTTTTACGCTTGTGGTTGTAACGTGACAAAATGTGGAGAAGTTCAAGGAGTCCAAGTACAGAACTGCAGAAAGATCGTTTAGAGGCTTTAGCGCAGCAGGAGGGCCAGAATGCAACAGGAGATGAAAATATTAATATTAATGTCAAACCTGGAGAATAAAAAATCCATCAGTCTGGTGATCGGGCTGTGCCGAGGCTAACTGTGAGTCAGACTTTCTCTCTCGTTTGTTTTGCAAAACGACTCGGAACATTTATCTCACCGTTAGCGCATAAAACCTCACCGTGCTAATCGTGTGTTCGTGATATTCTAATGTTTACACTTTATTGAGTTAGGACAAAAACCTAATATTGCTCTTTTCACTCACTAAATTCACCAAAAAATATATAATAATAATAATAATAATAATAATAATAATAAGCCACTATCCACTGCTGAATGCTAATTAGCTGAAGTGTGTTGTACATTATTGCTACGATGCTAAACTTTATCATAAATAACTATCTCTCCGTTACTCAGAGATAAACTACACCAGCAGGTTAAATTGTGGTGCAGTAACGTTTTACAGAGGGACAAATCTGATGGAATTTTTCCAGACTATTGTAGAGACCTAGTGCGGATCGTCAGGGACGGCTAGCGCTAACATTAGCACTGGTTTAGCACGTTTTTTTTTTTTTTTTTAAAGATACCAACTACTACAATTTATTTGAAGAAATTTTAAATTACATTTATTTTATATTTTCACTGTACATTTCTGCATTAGCCTAATTCAGATTATATTACTGTAGTGTTATTCAATTTTCTATAACAAATTTTTATGACAGATTTTATTTACTGCATTGTTTATTCCTGCCGTTGTATTTGTTATTGTATTGTCTGTTTACGAGATATTTTTTGCATGTTAATACACTTGTGAGGGCTTTTGTATACACACACACACACACAAACACACACACACACAAACACACACACACACACACACACACACACACACACACACACACA
>JAQMYG010000009.1:26652710-26665042 GCA_030014215.1 Clariallabes teugelsi | reverse complement strand
TGTGTGTGTTTGTGTGTGTTTGTGTGTGTTTGTGTGTGTTTGTGTGTGTTTGTGTGTGTGTGTTTGTGTGTGTGTGTGTGTGTGTCCGGTGCAGGAAAATCGAGTGCTGAAGTTCCCTCCAGCCCCATCGCCGCCACCTTCACTGTGATTAAAGGCGTGATCAGCCCTGAGGTCGTTAAATCCACACAGGGCGTCTACAGATTCGAGCTGTCCGGTGCGCGTCCTGGCTTTTTAATCTGATCTAGTCTCTCTGGATCTCTGATCTAATCCCCTGTGCATTATGACAGAACCAGTGATACGATCTGAAGTTGTGTTATTTTAGGAGAACATCCCGGGGTTTGGTACATCGACATGAAGAACGGTGATGGTGGAGTCGGCAGCGGAGAACCTCCAGTCAAAGCGGACGTGGACATGAGTCTGGACAGCGACGACTTCATCAAGATGTTCTCAGGTGAGACGCAACAATGAAAGAAATTAAATAACGTATTATAATGTCATGTCTCGTTCTGATCAAATGCATATTAAGTTGATTAATGTTGATAATGAAATCAGAAACGGAGTGTGTTTCCAGTCACTTGAGTTGTTCACTCATGAACGAACTGTTCAGTTTGACTTGATGGATTAAAAGCGTTTTTCACTAATTAATGAAAGGAAAAGTTTTTTTTTTTAGTAACATACATATTAAAAAAAAATACATTATCATAAGAATGGAATAATAAAACAAGGAAGAACAGATTTGTGATTTATTAATTCAAGCACTAAATCTCTATACACTCTCTGGCCACTTTATTAGGTACACTTGCTCAACTGTTCATTAAGTCAAATCTCTAATCAGCCAATCAGATGGCAGCTCACCTCATAAAGCCATGCAGACCCGTTATGGAGCATGAGATTGGGGAAGGGGGGGATTTAAGTGACTTTGAGCGCGGCATGATTGTTGGTGCCAGACAGGCTGGTCTGAGTCCAGAGTATTTGAGTATTTCTGAGTATTTCCTCGCTTCTTTGGATTTCTGCTGCGACATTCGGATGATCGGCTCAGAATTTGGTTAAACAACATGAAAGCCTGGATCCATCTTGGTGGGTATCAGCGGTTCCGGCTGGTGGTGGTGAAATAGCGTGGGGGAGATTTTCACTGTACTCCCCCCACGGCCTCCACAGTCACCTGATCTCAGTCCTATAACACACACTTTTGGGACGTGGTGGAGGTTCGGGGGATTCGCATCAAGGACCTGCAGAGCCACAAATCTGCAGCGACTGTCTGATGCTCTCGTGTCAATACGGAGCAAAATCTCTCGGGTGTGTTTCAGGCACCGTGTCGAATCTGTGCCATGAAGAATAAAGGCAAAAGGGTCCAACCCAGGACTAGCACAGTGTACCTAATAAAGTGGCCAGTGACTCTTAATGAGGATTAATATCAATATTAAGTGATGCAAATAATTATTTAGTGAATTCAATGTAATGTTAGTGTTTCATTTGTTTATAATTACATTATCATCTGTAAACAAAGTTTATGTCCGTGTTAAAAAATACAGATGGAAATTAAAACAGTTAATAAACAAACTTATGGTACAAAAATGATTGAACTATTTATCAGTCACATCAAATAATAAATGAATTAAATGACTAACAAGTGTACATATAACTAGTCTGACGTAATAAACCATGCGTATGATAAGATAATGTGTGTGTGTGTGTGTGTGTTTTCACAGGGAAATTGAAGCCCACGATGGCCTTCATGTCCGGGAAGCTGAAGATTAAAGGTGACATGTCTCTGGCCATCAAAATAGAGAAGATGATGGCGCTGATGAACAAGTCGAAGCTGTGATGAAGAAGCTGAAGCTGCACCTGCGTCAGTTACAGAGCGACAAACTCATCACCGTGTCTGATCCGAATCAACACACTTCCCTATTTTCATACTGATCCATGAGTTCATTTTTATAGATAACGTTATAGAAACAAACCTGGTAAAAGTTTGCACACCTATTACACCGTTCCAGAGATGAGCCTTTAAAAGTGTGTTAATGTTAATAACAGTCAACAAAAATAATAAAATAATATTTCTATACGTGTGTGTGTGTGTGTGTGTGTGTGTGTGGTTAATGTTGTTAATATGAGACAAACTCACATAGGAGTCAGGAGTCATTGTATTTCTCTTTCTGTTCCATTCTTTCTTAATTTCTCTCTGTCTCTTTTTCACTTTCCTAAATAAATCATAATGTCGTACAAGATTTCCAATTAGACAAAATAAAAATAATAATAGCAGTAATAATAATAATAATAATAATAATAATAATAGGAGAACACATTCTAATTTCATTCACCCACAAATAAAAGGGGGTACAAACTTTTGCACCTGATATTGCATTGACTAGCCGGAGCGTAAGTTAAACACTTCCAGCTGTTAGTAATTTATCTGGGTGTCAGGTGTGTGTGTGTGTGTGTGTGTGTGTGTGTGCACGCAGAAACACTAATTATCTCATCTCTTGTAAAACAAAATAAAACATCACAGGTGTAGAGTTTTATTCATACTGTATATTCTTTGCACTTTGTCTTTGTCCAATAATTTATGAATATGTATCAATCAAAACTGGATTATTCATGTTTCCAGTCATAATATTATAAAGATCAGTGCTCTGTGTCATCTCTCTATACAGTACAAGTTTGGACACAAGAACGATACTGGATTTATTTATTTAACTATAAATTAACACATCACATTTGGTAATTGAGTAACAACACTAACAGCTGGTTGTTATTTTAAGACATGAAGGTCAGCTGTTCTGGATCAGTTCTCACAAGAACAGTATTGTGTCGAGTGTGTTTGTAAAACCCATCATGATGAAACTGTCCCTCATGAGGACCTTCACAGGAAATCAAGACCAAAACTGACCTCTGCTGCAGAGGAGACGTTCATTTAGAGTCACCAGCCTCAGAAATCACCAATTAACCTCAAACAGCACCTCAGATTAGAGCCGTTATTTTTTTTTCCATCTAAATGAATTAATATTTAAACTCAATATAAAATCTTATATATATAAAAAAAAAAACTTTAATTAGCAGGCAATAGTTATTTTGCATAAAAACAAGTAAGTATTTTAAAATAAATGAAACTATTGACATCAGATATAATATTAAACTAAAATAAACTCAGCCATGGACACAAGCGTAGTTTATTTTATTTCCTTGAAAAAAAGATTGAAAAACGTCTGACAGACTCGTATGTACAGCACATAAGAAAGGAGATGCAACCAAAGTCAGCTTTAAACATGAAGTTTATCATGAACCTTTATTTACACCACGAAATAAACCTCGTATCATCAGTCAGAGCTGCAGAGGAAACACACTCAGTCACTGCAGCCAAATACAAAAGACAACCTGGCTCTGAGCACACGTTCGCACCAAGGTGGCCTGGGTTCGGACTGGGTTTCATTTAAAATGTGTGTGTGTGTGTGTACGGCTTTATTTTATTTAATCAAATAACAATGTGTGGTTTATATATGATTGACATTTGTATTATTGAGTTGCATATGTAAAATATTATCATAAAAGAATTTATTTTCAATCCAAATTGGTGCAAATAGTCATCATGGCCTCTTTTCATCTCTCTTGTTCCCTTTTTTTTTTTTTGCTTGCTGTACAGAGCCCTCTTGTGGCATGCCCTGGAATTACATACAGAGCTACTCCATTCCTCCATCTTCGCATCTCTAATTGCTTTTTTAAGGTTTTTGTAAAAACAGTGACCTGAAATTGAGCTTCTATAATGTCCTTTTAATCCCATGGAAATAAAGTTATAGTTATAAATCTCTAGAGGTTAACATTGCTGATCTCAGAGATACTACTGCGAAATGAAGAAACCGGGGTAATAAAGAATTAAACGCATTGGTATTTATTATCAGGTGGAGAAATAAGAATACATGTGAACTCTAATAATATCAGGAAAGAGAAAGACAGTAAGAGGTATATCACTCTGAGTCGGGTTTATCCTGAACAGTGGGACGAGCGCTGGCTTTTGGAGCGAATAAATAAAAAGAAGGAGAGCGAACACAACTTATTTCTCTCCCTGCTCTCTGAACCATCCAAACAAATAATAATAAAATATTTAAAAAAGACTGTTATTGTTTTTTAAAAAATGTCACTTTTTTGCTTTATGTTTTATTTCAGGGTTCCAGCGTGGAGCATGTGCTGAGACGGTACGGGATCGATGAACATAAAAATGAAATTATTATAATGTCCAAAATATAGCACAGAGGAAATTCACACACTCCGGTTATTCCTGAAGACATCCTACACACACACACACACACACACACACACACATTCTGCAAAGTGTAGAAAATAAAAACATTCTCAAGCACACAATAATTTCACGCCCTTCACAGTTTCTCTCCAGCCTTCGCACTCGGTAAAGACGTGACAGGAGTAAAGGAGCAACATGCAGCACGTCCACCTCAGTGCTTCAGTCCACACAGGAGATCTTCAGAGAGGAGCATCTAACGAGCTCCAGAGCGAGATCCTTTAAAAAAAATCTGCAGAAGAGCTTTAACAGGAACCAAGGTGAGATGTTCACGGATCTATATCAGGAACCAGAGCAAGAGCGAGAGAGAGATCTTCAACAAATCTTCAATGAACTGTCAACAGGAACCAGGTGAGATCTTTTTTTTCCCCCAAAAGATTTTCAAAAGCATCAGTGGTGAGAATTTTAACTGGAACTTGCATAAGATCTTTTACAGAAACCAGGGTGACAGAGGACCTAGGTCAAGGACCAGACTGAAATGGTCGATGAACACCGCCCCCGCCCCCCCCCAAAAGATAAGGCTGAGATCTCCGCAGCACTGAGCACTGAGTGTGTGTCGGTCGCCACATATTGCTCCTCGTAGGCAGAAATCAAAATAAACACAATAATAAAATGTATAAAAATGAGATTTGTTTTGTAAAGAAAGTGGTTGTTCAGATTTGGCAACATACATCAGGACATTAGAAGATCGTTGACTGAGTGTGACGTCTAGCCGAGAGTCCCGGGACGACAACGTGATGATCATGCAGACTGAGATCACATCAATGTCTCTCATCACCCGAGTCAGAAAAATAGATTTTGGTGTCAAGATTTTAAACTCCACCCCTGCCGTAGTTCGAAGACGTACAGTTTGAGGCACCTGGATAAACCCCGCCCCCTTTTGTGCCTCGTTCACAGATTCAGCCCCATTTCCTCTTTTGCCGTTCCATATGTTTATAACGGTCTTTCCCAGAAATGCTAAAGACACCGAGACAGTACCAGAGTACCAGACGGGGGTGAGGGTGGTGCTATAGCTCGCTGTGGCGTACAGGAGGCTCCAGCTTGTGCGAAAGAGCCGTGAGGACTTTGTCAAACTTCTCGTAACGTTCACTCTGGCTTCCCTCGGACCCTCGGCTTCCCCAGAGCAGCCTCATCTGGAACTCCGTGCAGAAGATCTCAGACACTTCCTGTCTCTCCTGGAAGTCTGAAAACACACACACACACACACGTGTTAACACACTTCTGTCAAAGTATTCACATTTCACTAATTAGCCACATATTTAGCCACAAAAGCAGCCTTTCAAGGAAAAGTGGGCGGAGCTACAATGCTGTATGAATTAGTTGATATCTCATACAACTTTAAAATCCTTTAGGGACAGAAATCACACTTACGGTGAACAGAAAAAATAATAAAAAACATTCCCATGGTTACATATTATTTGATAATTATGATAAATACAAGCTTTAAAAAGCAATCAAATATTATTATTTACTATGAGATTATGACTAGAAAAAAAGAGTTTTATCAAGTTTTCTTTGAGTTTTATGAATATTGCTTTTAAAAGCTTGTAACAGCAATAAAAAACTGAAATATATATAAAAACAAAGTTCAGAAACCAGTGAATACCATGTAGTTTGCTCTCGGCGTTGGTACAGTACAGGCCTCCGTGGTGTGCAATGCTGCGTGCTGCCTCTAGATGGCTCATGACCACGTCCACTCCACATTCTGAAGCATCCCACGGGTCTGGCCCCTCCCCCACGACCACGCCCTTTTCTAATAGACATAATACGGGCACCACGTGTGGAAACGACGTACTCGACAGTGGAGAGCTCTCTGAGAAACAAACACACAAGATTATAAACACACAGCCCTATTCAGACGGGATTCGTTTCTCTAGCTGTCATCTGTATCGGCATTATTATTATTAAATTAATAACAGTGTTTGTAATTGCCACTTAAAAGAAAGAAGTATATAATTTATCAGGATGACGGTGACATTTTTTTACATCATCAAATTCTATACTTGCGTTTAAAAAAGCTGAAATGTTAACACACCTAGCATTAGAATTTATTTATTAATTTATAATTAACTAAGATTTTAATGCTAATTGTCCTATAATTCAATGCTTTCAGGCCATCAGAACTTTTTATGTTAAGAGTCTAGCTCTTACCATTAATAACGTTTTTTTTTTATTACATAAAGAGTTAAATATTACTGCATGAAGAAAAGACTATTCTTTGATTAACAAATTTACAGAATGTATATACAGTACTTGGAAAATGCATTATACAGTATTCTTAAAGAGAAATTAAAATGATAAAAATTACAAAAATTCAAAAAATAAAACAGCAATTAATAAGAAATCATGCTTGTTAGTTTTGTGGCTACGTTTATAATATTACTATACGTTATAGTCCCAGATCCTTACCTTTGCCTTCATTTAATCCCTTCATGAAGGGTTTGAGCTTCTTCTCGTACAAGATGGCTCCCTCTGTATGTCTCTGTCTCAGTGTCATCCACGTCTGGTCCAAGCGTGAGATCTGAGAAACACACCGTGTTACATATGAGTCCACATGTTCTGACAGCTGAGATGCTCTTAAAGTAAAAAAAAAAAAAAAAACCTTGTCAGACCTGCGGGAGTTCGAGAGCTCTCATGATGGCGGCGAATCCGAACATATTTCCCATGGTGCTCTTGAGCTCGGCTGCCAGCTGAATGGTCTTATAGAGCAATGTGGCTCGCTCATCCGTCGTGCCCGTACAGCCCAGCAGGTCCACCGCCATCATTATAGACATGGTGTAGAACCTGCAGAGAAACAAACAAATAAATAAACAAAGCAGCCCAGGTGACCATCAGCTCAGGTACCGATCATCTACAATGTTCTGTTTGATTAAAAGAACTGGCAGACACCATCCTGAAACTTTTAAACGACTACTCTGTGTTAGTGCATTTTGCACTTTCTGCAAAATCAGCAACGTTGTTTTGAGCCAATTGGATTTAGCTAATGATAGCCAGCTAGCAAGCATTAGCAGAAAACTATAAACATTTATAAATATAACTTAAAAATCAGATATCTTGTCCTATTAGCTCATGTTAGCCAGCTTGGTAGCTTTAGCAATGAAGATAATGAAAAAATATCATGACTAAAATATAACAGTTGTTCGCTAACACTTAGCAGCAAGGATTATTAACATTTATGAATAAGGCTAACATTCTTTTTGGAGAATATATCAAATTACAATGATAACTGTGGTATAAATTTGACACATTAGCCAGTTATCTAGCATAAGCAGTGAAGATGGCCTGAAGGTTAGCTTATGACAGCTAAAATGACAAACATTTATCAGTATTACGTTAACATTCTTTTACAGAGTTTGCTGAACTGGCTAGAATTAGCGCTGATGCTATGAACATTTAAGAATACAATACAAATCCTCTCAGAAATCCTGTCACGTTACCTTAAGTTAGCTGAGTTTATGAACTTTACATATTATGTCTTAAAATGAAATTAAGGTTAGCTAAAAAATATATATATATATATATTCACACATATGACTTAAAACGCAATAAAATCATGTCAAATTAGCTAATGGTACCTAGCTAGCAACCATTAGCAAAATAAACTATAACTATGAAGAATTATTCCATTACAAATTTAACGCAAGAGGCACAAATTATAATATAACTTAGAAATATAAGTTAAAAAATCTCAGAAATATGTTTAATTAGCATCAGTAGTATGGATGAAGACTGAGAACAAAAGTCTTTCAGAAATTCTGGCAGATTAGTAAGTAATTTAAACGTTATTAACTGTCTGTTAAAATTTATTTGCACATATGAATGCTAATAACTTCCTTAATATCTACATCCATATATGGTATCAGAAATTCACTCCTTTTTCATATACAGACTCAGGGACATGCCATGTACAGTACATGGTTTTACATGTGTGTGTGTGTGTGTGTGTGTGTGTGTGTTTGTGTGTTACCTCTCCAGCAGGTCCAGTCTCAACTGATGGCCATGTGGTAAAGTCAGCAACTCCAGGCCTGAACTCAATCCCATCATCCTTTGCATCTCCTTGGTAACGCCCAGTATCCTAGCAACCTGCAGATGGCCACATGGTTGCCAGAGGAACGTTTAATCTTGGTCTCACTATTCAAATTTATTCACACATTCAGGATGTTTAATTAATCTGTAATTAGGCTCTTATTACATATCAACTGCTTTAATCTGATTGGACCGAGGCAGTGTTGGTGGGCGTGTCTGTCGAGCGGATGCTAACAGGAGACGACTGAACATGTGTAAGGTGTTAGAAGTGCGTTCAGTGGTCCCAGATGTTACCAGATCAGCAGTGTGTGTGTGTGTGTGTGTGTGTGTGTGTGTGTGTGTGTGCATGTGTGGTGGCTGATAATCAGAACCATTTGAATTATTCAGTCTGTAGTAATTTATCTGATCCTCAGCGTGTTTAATTAGCCGGTTAGCAAACATGGCTTATGCAATGCAGCAGAACATGTAGATAAACGTTTCAGCTTAAAGAATTACACAAACAGCAGAAATGCTAATTTTGTTAATGACTAATGAACGCTACCAGCTACTGTTTAGCATAATTAGCATAACTGTTATTTATTAATAGTTAGTCAGAAAAGCTTTATGTATCTGGTGTGCACATTTGTTTAACACAATTTACGTAAATGTGGGTCGGTTTTCTCTAACGCTCCGACTGCTTTCCTTTTATGCTCATCGTTTCCTGTATTGATTAAACCCCGACTCTTCGTGCTGCTGAGTCACTTGAGTTCATGTTTCTCACTTTCCATATTTGGTCACAACTTTATTTTCCCATTAACTCACTGTCACGCAGGTGATCGGTTTGTTCATAGGTTCGATATATGTGTGTGTGTGTGTGTGTGTGTGTGTGTGTGTGTGTGTGTGTGTGCGTGTGTGTGTGTGTGTGTGATTTAACACTCCTATTGCAGATAATAAATGCTTGTTAACGACTCTGGATTTCGTACCGTGCAGTCGGCCTTGGTGATGTGTTTGGCTGCAGTTTTAGGGTCGACTTCAGCCAGCAGTTCCTTCACCCTTTTCAGGACGCCCATCTCCAGGGGTTTATTCTCTGCAGGAAGCAGGACCGATTGGTATTGCCCGGGTCTGAAGCACGAACTGCTCTCCACCAGAGGCAGGGAGAAGCTCTCTGCTCCTTCGGTGGGGGCGGAGCCTGGCGCTCGTCCCTTCTCTACCCTGAGCCTCTCCACGTAGCTCTTGGACGGAGGTGTTGGGGGCTGGCCTGGCCTCAGCTCGCAGTAACTGCCCCCTCCTTCTGAGCCGTCTGAGGGGTATCCGTGAGCGTTGAGGGGCGTTTCCGAGCACGGGACGTTGTGACTGGAGGAGGAAGGGGAGAGGTGGGGCTCGCTGGAGCGTCGCATCACAGGTGAGGGTGGAATGACCGCTAAGACACGCCCTCCTGAGCCATGTCTGTGACGGGAAACTGTAGCAAGATAAGTAAGATAAGAGAGTATTAGTTTTTTTTCTATTATGTTCTTATTTAAAACCTCGCCATAGCAACACGATTCAAATTATCAAAAAAATCCTTCACAATTTCAAATCAGACATGTCTTTGCATTAATATGACTGATTTTGAATCCAATCTTGTGAAAGGAAAGGACAAAATATTAGAGATTTCAAAAAGTGATTTCCTGCTGCCAGTTGGTGGCGCTATGACTTAGAGTCATTGTTTTCATATAATGTAATCAGCTTTCTACTCTTAACATAATCCTAAGGTTCCATGTACATAGCTTAGTGTACACAGACGATATTAGCCACTTCCTGTTCCTTTTTATTCGCCATAATTTTAAAGCATCACCACGGCTGAACCGTTTGAGATCTCAATAAACCCTTCGCAATTTTGCATCGTCAATGTGTTGAGATAATAGTGACCTGGTTTGGTGACAATTGTATCAATTCCCTAGGAGGAGTATTTCACATTACATTGGGTGCATTTGGCAAACAACTCAAAATAACTGACTTCCTGTGGATTAGACCTAATGACATGCAGCGCGAAACAGGATCAGCTCGATGAGATCTAAACGTATACTGAGTTTCATAAGTATACATGCAAGTGTGTATGAGCTATGCAGCACGATCTTCTAGGGGGCGCTGTGATGGGCGTGTTCAACTCCCAGGGACACGTCACACTGAGCACCTGATGGCCGCAGATCTCAACCTGTATGCTAATTTTGATAATTTGAGTTTTTGAGTATGTTAAGACCCCCGAAAGGGCCCAGGTGATTGAAAGAAAAAAAATCCTTAGAAAAACAATAGGGCCCTGCGCACTACAGTGCTTGGGCCCTAATGAACCTTAGAAGAACAAGAGCCCTAAAAATGAAATCAAGAAAGAAAGTGAAAGATGAGGAGATGTGCAGAGGGAGAACACAAAGGCAAATCAATAAAGAGAAAAAGAGACAGAAATAAAGAGACAATGCATGTCTAAGAGAGAGAGAGAGAGATAGGAAGAAGAGACAGATGGAGACAGGCAGACAGACAGAGAGCGAGAGAGAGAGAGAGAGAGAGAGAGAGAGAAAACAACTGATGCATGAAGAGAGAAAAAAATCTGTAAGCATTTCATCAATATTAATTAAAATATCTGATGCATTTTGTGTCTCACTGGTGCAACCTGTAACCTGTGAAAGAACCTGGCCCCTGCTCTGTGTGTGTGTGTGTGTGTGTGTGTGTGTGTGTGTGTGTGTGTGTGTGTGTGTGTGTGTGGGAACATACTGGCGGTGTAGGCAGGTGAGAGAGGAACTTCTCCTACAGGAGACAGGGGACAGCGCATCTCCTGGATCTGGTCCATACTGAGCGCACAGTTCCTCATGGCGTCTTTATGGTGAACTGTGGATGGACTGGAGTCACACACACACACACACACACACACACACACACACATTAAAAACACAACATAAACCACTTCACATTAGAGCTTCTATTCTGCATGGTGAAGCTACGACTAGCACGACACACGTCTAGCTAAACCCGTGCTGCTACACGACTACACGAGCTCGTGACACATTGAGTGCTCAGATCAGACGCAATGCATGCTGGGACTTGAAGTGCGAAAAGACAACCACTGTGGAGAGAAGAGTGAGAATGAGGGAGAGGTCTACACTAAAACAGACACACACACGCACGCACACACATGCATAATCTTCAACACACACACACACACACACACACACACACACCAGATGCATCCCTGCTCCGTCTTCACTTTGGTGTCTGACACTTGAGAATCTTCTGCTTCGCTCGACTCGCCGTCGCTGATGATGTAAGACGGATAGTTAGACCTCGTTCATGTCACACCAGGGATGTTTTTAGAATTCCGTTCATCGTAAAATGATTATTTGTATAGATCATTTATAGACGAAATGGGAGGGGCATTTTTTCACAGCCCACTGTAACACATCATCATCACCATCATCATCATCATCATGATGTTTCCTCACTCACCTGTGTGGGATGATCTTCTCAGTGGTCAGGCCGTCCGTCATGGTGACGCTGCGTCTCTTGATGTGCGCCCCGCGCTGTGTGGACGGTGAATGTGACCCCGATCTCCCGCTCGCCAGGGCAAACGTGGCCTCCAGGTACCTGAGGGGCAGGGTGCGGTTGACGGGGCACAGCAGCTGAGCGCCAGAGCGGTGGCACACGGGCCGTCCGGTGCCAGTGTGGTGCCGGATCAGAGTGGACAGCGAGTCGAAGGTCTCGTCCTCCAGGAGGAACTGAACCTTGGTCTGTCCGCTCTTCACCAGGACCTTACTGATGCGGCCGTGCACCACTTCCTGCTGCCAGCGACACGTGATCACGTAATCACCCACGTTGGCCAGGGAGTCTCGAACCAGGAAATCCCCGCTGCGCAGAACCAGCGTCTCTGACACCTGCAGGAAAGTTTTGTATGTGAAATGTTGTACATTGCACCTCACACTTTTAAAGTGACAGATACAGAAGCCACGCCTCCTACGTTAAAGTGACAGATAGAGAAGCCACGCCTTAAACCATCAAAGTGACGTTA
>JAQMYG010000009.1:26617369-26629886 GCA_030014215.1 Clariallabes teugelsi | reverse complement strand
GTGCAGAGGGTAGATGAGGTCTGGATCACTGGAAGCACCGGAGCAGCATGTGTAGCTCCAAACATCATAAAGCTGAAAATGTGTGTTTGTGTGGCCTGTGATGGTTTGCCACCCCGTCCAGGGTGTACCACGCCCAGTGCCCCGAGTCCCCTGCGACAGGCGTCAGGCATCAGGATAAGCGCTATAGAGAACCAGTGGGAAAGAGCGAGCATTACAAAGCACTGACACTGGAGACTCCTTCCATAAGTGTTACACATGTTGGTGAGCGAGCTGTTACTATAGAAACAATTAGAAACTTAATCATAACGAGCGCATTAATATCAACCTGCGCTATCATAAGAGCTAAAGTTTTAGAAAAATCAATCGCAGCCAATCAGAATCCAGAATGTAGTAGTGTTGTGGCAGAATGTCCCGAGTCCGGTCATGCAGTTTGACCTCTGGAATAAACACCGGACTTAAACACCTGGAACATCATTCGGCTGCATCGAGTCAGTGGCTTTGTGACACCTAAGCAAAAACCCTCTCTCTCCCCCCCTCTCTCTCTGTCTCTCTCCCCCTCTCCCCCTCTCTCTCCCTCTCTCTCTCTCTCTCTGTGTCGTGTCTCTGCATCTCGCTGTGAACATCGACCAAAAACCCCATTACCAGCCTCCAGCTGAGACTCATCGTGCTCAGGTGGCTCGAATTACATACGCATAAAGTTACTACACGCGACCCGTAGGGGCATCGTTACACACCCGTAACACACAGCTGTGTGCTGCGTGCTCCTGGTCTACGTGATGTTTTCTATCTGCTCGCTGATGTCATTGTTTTGGTGAACCTATGAACGGCTTTTTAAACAGATTGACAGGATGTGTGTGTAAACAGGAAGGAAGACGATCGAACCGATCTCTATAGAGATGTAAACCAGGGCCTCCTCCCTGCAGCTGCACCCGAACGTCCTCTCCGCTTAATAACACACTGTGGACTGTTGAGTCATTTTGGCCCCTTCGTTTTTTTTTGGAATGAAAGAGAGAGAGAGAGAGAGAGAGAGAGAGAGAGAAATAACAAGCCGGATCGATTTATTAGGTTCTCACAAAGCCAAACATGAAATCAGCACTTCCTGAACAAAACCCCTGAGAGACAAAGAGAATGCGAGAGCTTATATAAGAGATGAGGAAATTTCATAGGAAGAAGGGATTTTTCTTATTTTCATAATTGGTCACATGATCCCCTTCATGCATGTACCTGAGACACCTGTGCTGAAGCTGTAGAACAGGAAGCAGGTGGAACCCAGTTCTAACACAGATATGACTTTAATACCTGATGTATATTGTGGTTAAAGGTCTAATATGAACCATGTGATTGGAGATTGTTTCCACATGTTGGCTGTAGAACAGAAACACTGGCATAAACAAGACTTCTCTAACAGATGAAAGGTTTTCAGGGATATTTAAGGGCTGTTAGGAATCTGAAACGGGTTCGACTTAAAACCTGATTCTGATAAGAAACTAATTGAACTTTGCTGCAGGGTTTAACGTACTGTAGTACCTTCAATGGTTCCACATGAGGAAGGATGATATCACTGGATACAGAATAAAACAGAACGTGTTTTATTCCTCTTACACCACAGCCATTTAAAAACTACTATAACTTTCGAATGTGTCGTCTCATTCAGTGCTGTGAAACATCACTCTCACTTCACAGCAGCTATAACCAGCCCTTCCTTTTCCTTATTTTCACTTGAATTTAATCTCGATCGGAGCCTTAACCAATCCAGCTTGTGAAACTGCTCTGTTTTGATGATGAAGTCACAGCTTTACTGTGTTTAAGGTACTGACACTGGAGACTCCTTCCGTAAAAGTTACACAAGTATTTATATTTCTATACAGAAGACATCATGCTGACTATCAATGACTTATTTATTTATGTATACGTGTAGAGTTCTGAGTAAATGTGTGAATGAGCTGTTTTGATGGAAACCATGTGGCTGCTGTTATGGGAAATCAATCAAGACTTTTTCCGACCAATCAGAATCGCGGATTGAAGAGCGAGTGAGCGGGGCAGAGCTCCTAATGATCCGTATTGACTTTTTTAAAAAAAACAATGCGCTCGTCCTTGAACGACTCGTCACGTTCCCTCCTGTCCTTTCACGAGCGAGACATAACGAAACTTATTTGGACGGTAAGTTCTGCAGCACACTTTCTGGCACTCAGAAGAACGATCTGGAGACACGTCAGGATGAGACGCCGGTGCGGAGTCTACACTACGTCCTCCCTCCTGCTGCTCCTGCGGAAAAAGTGTGAGCAGGATCGTGTGTCAGGCTCGGACAGATCTGTGCTCGGCTCACGGCATCTCTGAAACCGTATCTCCTCCCTGAAAGCTGGAGCTTGACCTCCAGGTCTGCGCTTTTTGATGCGTCCTGCCTGGACTCGCCCGAGCCTCGAGCTCTGTAACAAGCCACTACACCAGCACAGGATGACAACACACTCGGCTGAGTCCAGCCTGCACACACTCAGCGCTATGAGATCACCACCATCAGCATCATTAGAGACGCACGTGAATGTTGAGCGAAAACAACACACACACACACACACACACACATCTACAGACATGTGCATCAATCCAATGCTGTGAGAATCTGACACTCATTACAGAGGTATTGAACGATGCACGATGATGTCATGCGATCCCCATACCTGTCCTCAAACCCCCTCACACACACACACACACACATCCACACACACACACTCCTGCACCTGCATGAAGGATCCCCTGTAGAAGCAGCAGGCGGCCGCAGACAGGGCGCTCCACAGACTGCATCTCTCCGTCATGCTTCCTCTTTGCTTCCTCCTCCTGTCTCCCTCTATCCACTCCTGTTTTTTCCGTCTCAGGCACCACTAGAAGGTCCGGGTCATGCCCCTCTTACACACACTAACACACACACACACACGCATGCATACACACACATATGCACACACTCAGGATAGGTACGAGAGTGTGTGAGCACAGAGCCGGCAAACGGCTGCTACTGCTCTCTCTTTCTGCCTCTCACTCTATGCTTCAGAGAGCTGGCAGGGATTACCTCATCGCTCTCGGACCGAAAGGAGGAGGTGGGGGAGAGAGAGAGAGAGAGAGAGAGAGAGAGAGAGAGAGAGGGATGGATAGAATGGGGGAGGGAGAGAGGGAGGGAGGGAGTAAAGCCAAAGAGATGCTTGCAGCCACCGAGACCCCACCCACTCCCTCCTCAACACCCTCCTCCAGGGTTTTAAACAATACTGAAAAGAGAGAGAGAGAGACAGAGAGAGAGAGAGAGAGAGAGAATGCCCCTCATGCATTCAGCACCTTCTCAAAGGAATTTTCCCTTTTATTCCTTTTTAAAAGAAAGCAGAGGGTGGGTTTAAGTGGGGGGAGGACAAGGCCAGGCTTTCACACTCTCTCTCTCACACACACACACACACACACACACACACACACACTAGCCTGTCCGTCTGCAGCATAAGCTGAGCATGCATTGCAACGAATTCTATGTTTGTCTTCCAGGAACATGACAGAACCCAGTTAAGAACACTAGAACACTGCTGCAGCCCTGCTCAGGTTCCCATCAGAGCCCCTAGTGGCGTGTAAAGGTACTGCATACAGTCTGTGGCCAAAAAATGCACACTTTTAACAATGCCAAGTCTGCTTGTAATATTCACTCAGTCATCAATAACACCTTATCGTGTATGCAGGGTCGCAGTGGGCCTTGAGCCTCTCCCAGGAGACACACACTCTTTCACACACTACAGGCAATCTGAGAACACCAATTAGCCTCATCTGCAAGTCTTTGGATTGGGGGAGGGAAACAGAGGACCTGGAGGAAACCCACCAAGCATGAGGAGAACACGCAAACTCCATGTTCATACAGACCCCGAGGCGGGAATCGAACCCGGACGGTGCGAGGTGACAGTACCGACCACTACGCCACTGCGCCGCCTGCCTAAAATATAGTGTTCATATTTTGTAAACTACACCAGCTTGGTGCTGAAGGTGTTGATGAATGTTCTGTAACAGCAGCTCTAACAATAGTGCAGGTTTACATCAACATGCAGGTTTGTTTCTGTAGTAACAAATCGTTCACATGGACGTGTGCGGCGCATAAAGTTTTCTTTAAGGAGAATAAATGTTCATGGATGGAGTCTCCAGTTTTCTGAGATTTTCAGGACAGAGCTGGACATCTGAAAGAGATGGAACGAGTGTTTACAGCTGTGTTAACGTGATAAACTGATGACTCGTGATTACTTGTAAATTTTATACACCGTACTGCTCTAGTTCAATGAGGCGCAGCATTTTTGTTTGTTTATTAGTTTTTCCGTTAGACATCCTCAACGTGGCCACTGCTAACATCTCCTACTTCCTAAGACTTCCATATATGGATTTAAAGACACGCCCTTATTTCCATGTACGATGCATTAAAAGCCGCTATCATTTCCATATAAGGGTTTATTGATTATTATTGATGTTTTCTTTCAGCTTTTATGTTCCACACACGTCTTTTTGACCAGAAGGAAGATGACTGTTAGCACGCAGAATTACACGAGTGTGCTTTTGTAGCTTTGAGGCTAATCCCGTAAGCATGTGCGTTATGCTCCGAGTGATAACACACTGATCCTTTGTGATGTGTGTGTCATACATGTGAGTGTGTTGGCTCAGGAATAATATGCAGAACAGTGCAGTATTCATAATATTCACCTGCACAGTGCAGTCTCTCTCCCTCTCTCTCTCTCTCTGTCTCTCTCTCTCTCCCCCTCTCACTCTCTCTCTGTCTGTCTGTCTCTCTCTCTCTCTTGACCTTCTCGTACCCTCCTGTCCTACTTCTCAGCGTCTGTTTGTTCTCCTTCTCTCCTCCTTTATTCCTCCCCCCACACACACACACATCCACATTTCTGCTCGAGCACTGAGATTTCTATCCCAAACCCCTCCTCACCCCTTCAATCAATCCCCCTCCCTCTTCCCCTCTTCTCTCCATGTTAAACATTAATTACGCCCCCTGTGTCCTGAAGGCAGAAACGGCAAGTGGAGTGGAGAGCTCGGTGGTTGTGAGTGGTCATGGATATCTCTTCTCTCTCTCTCTCTCTCTCTCTGTCTCTGAGTTTGCCTTCAGGCTCCCTCCAGCTCCCTCACCTTCCCATTCTTTCAATAACATCAATCAGGGCCAAGAAGCCTGAAAGGAATTCTGGGTAATGGAGTTTTCCCCTCATGACGCCTGTCCAAAGTGAGGTGTGATTTCCTCATTAGGATTCTTCTTGTTTGATCTGATGAAGTAATCCAAACCCGTGACATGTCAGTTTACAGCCCTGTTGATCAATGTGTCTGTCACTGAGGAGGAACAAAACACAGCGTGTGCTGCGGGAATAGGAAAATAATCAACTACGGTGTGATAGAGAAGAGCATGTTTCTATTCTATAGATTATTGGTAGCGTTAATGTGTGTGCGTGTGTGTGTGTGTGTGTGTGTGTGTGTTTATTCTGGACAGTTGCTAGGACATGTGCCAGAGCCATATTAATTTGCTTCACATAAACAACCTCTACATATTTACACCATTACCCACTCATCTCCTCCACCCATCTCTCTCTCTCTCTCTCTCTCTCTCTCTCTCTCTCTCTCAGTTCAATTCAGTTCAACAGCACTTTATTGGCATGAATGCTATAAATCACATTGTTGCCAATGCAAATCTCTCTGTCTCTCTCTCTCTCTCTCTTCTCAGTGCCAGACCTATTCCCCAATGATCCATCCATTTTCCTCCATCTGACCATAAATCTACCTATACATGCACACTTACACAACAATATCCTGTATGAAGATCTTGTTTCGCCGCACTGCTCCCCGATTCAATCACTCTTTCACTTCATTTTGTCATCACATGAATCAATCTCTCTCTCTCTCTCTCTCTCTCTCTCTCTCTCTCCCTCTCTCTTCATCACTCTTCCTCCTCACCAGTCCTGCATCTGTCATGCCTTCCATCACATCGCTACTGTTTGCATTTCCATCTCATTTTCCTTTCTCACACCTTTTCCTCTTCTTACCGACAGACACTGATGACGTCATCGCAATGCACACATTTGGGTCTCCTTTATCGCTCCGGCTTCAAACGAATTCATTTGTAAATCTAACATCTGGATGACTCGATTCAAAGCAGCACAACAGACGTAGTGTTTATGAAAATGAGGTTCTAACCTGAGCATCGATTAATCAGCTTCAAATCTGTTTAACTGTTCATGAGTTACTGAGATTTTAGATACGGTCGTGCTGTCAGTTTACGTCACTTATTTACTGTAAATACAATACACATACAAATCTACATACAAATATGTTAAGTTGAAATGTCAACCAAGCAGGAAAGAGCGCCTCCTACGCACAGCACATGGTAAGTCTTTCAGTAACGCAGCTCAGCCATCAGAGAGTATCAGAGAGTTAGTGTGTGTGTGTGTGTGTGTGTGTCTATGGCAGTTGATAAGCTGCAGTGGCTGAGCTGCGTTACTGGGAGACTTACCGTGTGCTGAGCGTAGGAGGCGCTCTTTCACCATGTCTTCACCACTAAATTCTAACCACGTTCAGAACTGTTTCATTCTTCAAAAGATTCCAGAATTCATTATTTATTTGTAATGTTATAGGATTCTTTGTTTTGTTTAAATAATTTAGATCTTTAAAAAAAGTAAAAAAAAAAAAAAATGTTCCAGAACTCTTTGTAGATCAAAAGTTTAAGATTTCAGAATTCATGACTTTACAATTAACTTCAAGCTGGTAGCAACAGCTCGGCTTCACCATCACGGCCTGTTCCCTACGTATGTAGAAGTTCTGGTGGAACCACCGACAGTGTTCAATCAGACAGGTCTGTCTGTGTCCAAGTATGTGGGCAGTACCGAGTGGTGCTATCTTTTACATGACATTTAAAAGGTTTAGGAAAAGTTTATTTCTGTAAAATATTCTGAAATTCCTTAATTCCGTCAAAAAGACTTGTGGAGGCTGTTACGTGCAGAGGTGTAGTGCACCTAGAGTCTATCGCAGGGAACCCAGGGCACAAAGTGGGGTACATACTGGATGGACTGTCAATCCATAGTAGGACACACACACACACACACAACAACTGGCAAATTGGAAACACCAATCAGCCTACTGTGCATGTCTTTGGACTGTGGGAGAAAACCTGAGTACCCAGGGGAAACCCAGCAGGCACAGCGAGAACATACAAACTCCACACACACACACACACACACACACACACACACACACACACACAGAGGTGCAAGTTGACAGTGCTAACTGCTAAGCCACTGCGCTGCCTCATTAGATTTTATTCAGAAATCTTTAGTTCTTTAAATCTTTAGAATTCCAGAATTATTTAGTATTTATAAATGTTTTTTAAATCTTTATTTTAATTTTTAAAGATTTCATATCAGAAATGTCTATTACAACAAACCCCACCTGAAAACAAAAATGAAAACAACAACAACCTCAAAACTCTTTAAAAAATAATAAAATTGGGCTGAAACTTTGCACGGTACCATAAGCCATAGCGGTGGAACCCGCGGCTCGGGACTGCTGGCTAATGGATAAAGCTCAGCGCCTTTTCCACAAAGTTCTAGCACTTTGGTGAGGAGGGAAAAATGCTAATTTTGTTTCTCAGATGCAGCAGCACACAGCGTGTTTCAAGCGTCCTGCTGCGCTGCTGCCATTCAGAGAAACTCGGGCTCGCTGTAAAGCTTTCAGGCCGCGTCCTCAACTCGATGTAGACACATTAAAGTTTTACACAGATGAGAGAGAGAGAGAGAGAGAGAGAGACGGAAGAGGAGAAACACTGGAGATGAAAGAAGTATAAATAACAGCACATCAGCACACAAGAGAAAGAAACCATCCTAAATTGCTAACATGGCTAATAAGTTTGAGCGCTTGCACTTGATCTCATGCATCATTAGCAATGCTGCAACTTTAACTGCTCTGAGTACACGCCTGTAATCAAGAACCTTTGATCTAAAATATCTAAACGAATAACACAAGATACACAACGTGTGAGTTTTGTATTTAATGACGTGTTAGTTAATGTTCATGTAAGCATCATGATATGATAAACATAAACTATGATAAACTGATAAAGACCTGGTAAACCACACAGTGTGTGCACCATCTAGTGGCCAGACGCTGCATTACAGCTAAACTCACAAGAGGAATTAATTTTCTAAACAGGCCAGGAAATGTCTTAAGACAGCAAAACTAATAAAGTGCACTTCATCAGCAGCCAAAAAGCCCCACATGGATTTTTATTACGTTCCTAAATGCTGCTTTTAAAATAATTATACTGATAATCTGCTTAATGAAAGAGCTGAGTATAAAAATAAAAGCTTGCAGTGACTTTGGGGAAAAACACTGAGTCAAATGAGGAGTAAAAGACACAAACCTCAATGCACACACACACACACGCGCGCGAGCAGCAACCACACTGATGTGGAAACAGTACATGTACGTACAATACAATACTCTAAATATTATTACATTACTAATGATTCATTCCAGCAAAGTAACCCGAGTGCAGCCACAGGACAGGACAGGACAGGACAGGACACACACATGTGCATGAAAAAAACTAAGTATTAACATATTTTACTACATTTATACAGATATAACAAACTCACATTTGCATAATAATTAAACTTTAAAGCATATTTTGAAGCAGAGAGTGTGTGCAGCCTGTGTTTCACCAGACAGGTTATTAAAATTTTTTTATATTTTATTATTAAAAACAAAAAGTGAACTAATATGATCTGGCTTTTAATATCATTAATATCAACTAATGTATAGACTTAAACTTAATACATTCAGTCTCTAAATGTTACTATTTTGTCGATCTAATAGTAAAAACAGACAGACAGACAGACAGACAGACAGGTGTCTTACCTCTACATACTCTCCTTGGGTCTCTGTTGTTCCCTTTTGACTGAAAAGAGAAAAAATTATAATTTTCAGAATGTTTTATTTTTAAACACTGAAGATGTGATGCGATATCACCAACAACACTGTTAGTCTGAACATAATGACTCACGTCTCACTACATCACAAAATCCTGGCCATAAACATCTCAAATTAAAAAATGACAAATTATTTTATGTATCACGTAATAAACTCATTGAAACCACTGAGCTCCTTCTGATGGAAGTGCAGCGAGTTCTCCTAGTCGTGTAGAAACCTAAAACTGGGAACCTGTTTTTGAAAGTATGTAACTAGATCTTAAAGAAAAGTTTAAAGAGTAACTGAAGTGTGTGTATTAACTGGCTTTAAGTTGATTAAACTCCAAAATACGGCTCAAAATTTTTCGTTTTTAATATTCAGGGGTTGTCAGGAGTTTAAAGTTCTCAGTTCTCTACTTGGAACATTCCTAGATCAGATATATTATATAATAAATTGTAATCTAAATACTACTGATACTTATTCAAATATTTTAAATAATACATTATGGATTTAGTACTACTGCACAAACTAATACTGATATTTCACTTATAATAGATTGTAATTTAAATACGACTACTAATAATAATATTTCATAATATCATTTAATTTATAATTGGGTGTTCAAGTCAAAGTGGGACTTTTGTTTGTACAGAATAACAGAACACAGTTCTGAGAGTAAACATTCCCTTTATTTATTAGGTCCCTATGTTCCTTTATTGTCTGAAACGCTGGCCTCCCAGGAACTCCTTTAATGGACCAAACATGTGGAAATGTCTTGGACTCCCAGCCGAGTTCCTGTAATGTGCAAGTGGTGTTGATGAATATGTGTGTGTGTGTGTGTGTGTGTATAGTTCCCACAGACAGACACATCTGATTAACATCTGGTTTATCTTGAACACCCCTTGTATTATTATTATTATTATTATTATTATTATTCCTTTCTGCATTGGAAAGAAAAGTGTAGCTCAGATGCAGCACTTGGTACAGCCCACATACTTTGAAAGGTCAAACCTGCCTGATTATAAGATAACACTGTAGGTGCTTCCCCCAGAACATCTACGTAAGGAACGGGTCATGATGGTGATCTCAACTTTAGGAAAATTATCAACAACCCGGTGGTATGATGAAGCCGACCTATTGCTAACACCTGTAAAGCGCTAAACCATCAACAATTCACCATCCTGTCCTTGTCAGATGCCGGCTGTTACAAAACATTAATCAACACCTTGTGACCAATCAGAGTCCAGAATTCATCAGTGTTAGAATTGTTACGTAATGTATTGTGTATCTTTTCCGCTCTGTTCCTGAGTGTTTGTAAAGCGTTCTTACCTTTCAGACTCTGGACCTGCTTTACTTTCTTCTCCTTCTTTCTCTTGAGGTTTCCTGATGCTGAAAGTGTCGTCCACCCGCAGGTCCGCAGAGATCTTCGCAGCCAGACTGGTCTTCCTGGGCAGGACAGGTTTCTCCGGGAGAGCATCTGGAGGTGGAGGTGGATCTGGATCCGCTGCGGGTTTTGAGTCTTTCTTATCTGAATCTTTAAGGACCTGTTCTGTGCTCACAGCTTCGGGTTTCTCTTTGGTCTCAGTTTTCTGGGGTTCTGCGATGTTCTCGTGCAGACTTGACAGCACTTTGGCATTGAGAGCACTGAGCAGAGGAGACTCGATCACGTCGTCTGTACATCTCATGCTCTGACTCCGGCTCAAGGTGGTAGCCTTGGCCTTGGATTTGACTTTAAGACTCCTCTGATCCTGACTTTTAGCCTTGCTGCTCTTGTCTTTCTTCTTCTGAGGGCGAGGCATGGTGCCCATGTGGGTGTACATATCACTGGAACGGGCGTAGCTTGGACAGCGAGGACGCATGTCCCCATCATCAACGGACCTCTCTTCATCTTTTACCTTCGCTGTGTCCGATTTGCGGCGAAAGGAAAGGTTACTCAGACTCCCAAACCATTTAAAACCTGTTGACGAGCAGAGAAAGAATACGTTATTATCTTTTAAATTGTGTTGAAAATCATCTTTATATTCAAATATTATTATCGCTGAACTGTGTAGTTAATATTTCTAAATTAAAAGAACAGAAAGAAGGCAGAGTTTGCACTAGTTTGTGGCACTCATGAGCTGGAAAAACCCTCTCTGTGTGCATCAGTGTGCATCTTCACAGTGGCGCAGCTGCAAATCACAGGTTTATATTAAAACATTATCATTTCTAAAGCAACAGATTGATCTCAGGGACGTTTTCTCAGGGACGTTTTCTCAGGGACAGCTAATAAACACAATTAAACCTCTATAATTATTGATTCTTGAGGAGACGTTTTGGTAACGTATGGAAGGAGTCTCCAGTTTCAGTGCTTTGTAACATTCAGAGGCAAACCTGTATTTAAAATATATATATATTCATACACATTTTTTTCATATTTCATACATATTTCCATAATTATCTTTTGACAAAGCTGCTTTGCGACAATGAACATTGTTAACAGCGATATAGAAATAAAATTGAATTGAATTGAATTGAACATGTGTTCCGGGATGTAATGATCAAATAAAAACAAAATAATTTTACATATGTCGTGATGTAATAGTAATGTATAACATCAGCTGCATAAACATAACTATTACCTGATTAATTGTAGAATACAGCAAAAAATAAATAAAATTATTCTGGCCTTGTAGCTTTTTACATTTTGATATTATATTAATTTTACTATATATTTTATATATTTGTAATGTACTTAATTCTGTTTAATTAGTTAAACCTAAACACACATTTTTCTTACCATTATGTATTTCTGTTCAATTTTACTGGTCTGTCCTTTATTTAAATATGCTGATACACAAATAATTATTTCAGTTTTTAGTATTTATAAATTCATCAAAGGCACAGAGCTGCTGTAAATAAATAGGATCTATGGGTTTAGATGTACCGAGTCATACACAACAAGGACTTTTCATACAGTAAAATTATTTATTTTGCTTTATTTATATAAGATTTCCTGTTAGGTATATACTCAGTTTTTTATTTTGTAAATTGAGAACACTTTCACTCTTATGGAATCCCTACATGGAATTTCTGGAAGCACAAAATCTACCGTGAGTGGAGAAGAGAGCCCTCGTTATTACTCTCATTTATCCTGGTTATTTTCTGTTAATTTACTTTACTGTTTTTTTCTCTTGTATGTTCATTACTCTTTTTGATATTTTAAAAGCATCAAAACCCCAAAATATGTGTACAGTGTGTGTGTGTGTGTGTGTGTGTGTGTGTGTGTGTTTGGGGTGTGGGCGTCCTCTTATACGATTACAATATAACAAATACTATATTATTTACTAAACATTTGTCTAGACATTTTTACTATTTTGAATAAAACATTTCAATTTAATTGGCAAACAACTTTGCTTAAATAGAATTAGCTGTGAATAATTCAATGATAATTATATTACATTACATTACATTATATTATATTATATTATATTATATTATTTTACATTATATTATATTATATTATATTACATTATATTATATTATATTATATTATATTATATTATATTATATTATATTATAT
>JAQMYG010000009.1:26607045-26617269 GCA_030014215.1 Clariallabes teugelsi | reverse complement strand
ATTATTTTATTTTATTTTACATTATATTATATTTTATTATATTAAATTATATTACATTATTTTATATTATATTATATTATATTACATTATGTTATATTATATTATATTACATTATGTTATATTATATTATATTATATTACATTATATTACATTATATTATATTATATTATATTATATTATATTATATTACATTATATTACATTATATTATATTATATTATACATACACTGTGTGTACCTTTTAATTTTTTTTTATCATTTTGGTCAGTTTTTACGACACAGAGGTCAGAGTTCAGAGGTCAAGGCACACACACTTAGCTTATCTTGTGTGCTAGCAGGAAAACAAGTGGCATGAGCAAAATGAGCACAACCAAATTAATAAGATTTTGAACTGAGAGTGACAGCAGCACCGAGTCTGGCCTCTGATATGCATCCGGTACGATAATCCGAGTTTTATAGTGTTGTTACATCAGTAACGTGAACTAAAACCCTGAATCACTCTCTCTCTCTCTCTCATTCTTGCTGACGCATTCCCTCACTCGCTGACTAGTGCTGATATTTATTACAACAGCACGACATCAAGTGTGATATTACTTTTATAGAACAGCTTCATAAACACCATTTATTACATTTATTATAACAGATTATGGTTTGTTTCTTTATTTAACCAGTTATTTTGCTTTCGCCCACACACACTGACCCGCGACTGGACGAGCTGGTGACCTTCTGTTAGTGAGCGACAGTTAGTGTTACTTAGTGTTATTATTACTGGTACTGTGTAGCCAAAAGGTGAAGAGATTAAACCATGGAGGTGGTGGACAGTCCTTGATCAGGGGTTAGAGAGCGATTTGGGATTTAGCCTTGTGTTAGAAGGTAGTTCGCTTTGTAGCTAAGCGTTAGCCGTGAACAGAACAACACGGGCGGTTCAGGGGTGATTGGGAACGACTTAGAGGAACGACTAAGGACACAGCATGTTGTTTAAGTCGACATAACGTTATCAGATGTGTGCTCGCTCCTCAGTACAAGTCCTTAGTATAATTAACCACTGTACAACATCTGGGATGCTGAAATACATATAGTTAAACATCATAGTGCTGTTACCGTGTATTATCAGCACTTGTGGAACGATTCTCATTCAATCAGATTACTCAGTCAAAACAAACTGTTGTGTGATACATTATATTATTATAATCCAACAATTTCAAGCTTGATAAAGTACTTGTTTCTTGAAATAGAGCTAATAATAATAATAATAATAATAATAATAATAAAGTATTATACTTATTTTAATCTTAGAATAAAATCTACAAGATCAGTTTGAGTTACTACATGAGATTAAATTAAATGAGTGTGTGTATGAAATAAGTAAGTGTGTGTGTGTGTGGTGGTAAATCTGGGTTCTTCACTGGGTCACTGGACAAATGATGTTTCTCTCAGATGTTCCGCCTGAACTCTTGTCTCCTTCCTGATCCACATGAGTAAATTAGTATCTTAACTTCTCTAAAGTTCAACATTTATGAGTCTCTGCGGCGACTCCACGCGTGTCCTGCGGTCAAAACACCAAACTTGTGTCATATGGAAGTTCATGATTGTGTGCTTTCCTGCTGCTTTATCACATCTTACACGGAAAAGCATGATTTCGTCATCAGTGTCATTTAATAACTGTCTTATGAGTCAGATAATCCCACAGATTAATCATCTCCAGCTCTACCGTGGCACAGAAACACAACAGCGGTCTAGTTTAAAGCTAGCTGTAGAGATGTATCTTTGCAAACTGTAAATGTTTGATTCATAACAGATGAATTTTTCAGATGTTTTTTTGGTTAAACCTTCAGTAAACACTGTCTCTACTCACAGCTACATGAAAAACGATAGTAAACAACCGTCTCTCTCTGTGGTGCATCATTTAAACTTCACAGGAAATCTGAATAAAGTTCACAGGGGTTTATTAGTGCACATTTGATACAGCCGACCACAGAGCGAAAACACACACACACACACACACACACACACACACACACACACAGGTAGTCATAAAATACTCACTCAGTTTGTGCTTCAGCATGTTGTCCGTATGCCAGGGTGTGGATGTTTATTTTCTTTCCTAGAGAGTTCTGAATAACCTGCTTCCTTCTCGAGTGTGTGTGTTTGAGTGTGTGTGCGTGTGTCTACGTATGTGTATGTGTGCGTGTGTGTGGACAGAAGGGCTGGTGCAGTATACAATGTGACAGTGTAACACTTCCTGTGTTGTGTTGCACAGATATGAGCCGCCCCGGGTTTGTGGTTGAGCTCATGTGAACCTCGCTCTCATGTCAGAGGGACGAAAGAGCCAGAGACAGAAATGAACAGTGGTGTTTTCCACTTGTCTCCAACTGTCTCCACTTGTCTCCATTTGTCTCTGTCTGTCTCCAACTGTCTTCATCTGTCCCCACATATCCCCATATTTTGCCACATACTGTATCTCCACATATCTCCACCTGTCTCCATTTGTCTCCACATATCTCCACCTGTCTCCATTTGTCTCCACATATCTCCACCAGTCTCCATCTGTCTCCACATATTTTCACCTTTCCACACCTGTCTCCATCTGTCTCCACATATCTCCACCTGTCTCCATCTGTCTCCACATATCTCCACCTGTCTCCATCTGTCTCCACATATCTCCACCTGTTTCCATCTGTCTCCACATATTTTCACCTTTCCCCATCTGTCCCCATCTGTCTCTACATATCTCCACCTGTCCCCACATATCCCCATATTTTGCCACATACTGTATCTCCACCTTTCTCCATCTGTCTCCACATATCTCCACCTGTCTCCATCTGTCCCCACCTGTCTCCACATATCTCCACCTGTCTCCATCTGACCCCACCTGTCTCCACATATCTCCATCTGTCCCCACCTGTCTCCATCTGACCCCACCTGTCTCCACATATCTCCATCTGTCCCCACCTGTCTCCATCTGTCCCCACCTGTGTCCACATATCTCCATCTGACCCCACATATCTCCACCTGTCTCCACATATCTCCATCTGTCCCCACCTGTCTCCATCTGTCCCCACGTGTCTCCACATATCTCCATCTGACCCCACATATCTCCATCTGTCTCCATCTGCCCCCACATATCTCCATCTGTCCCCATCTGTCCCCATCTGTCCCCACATATCTCCATCTGTCCCCATCTGTCCCCACATATCTCCATCTGTCCCCACATATCTCCATTTGTCCCCACCTGTCTCCACATATCTCCATCTGTCTCCACCTGTCTCCACATATCTCCATATTTTGCCATATACTGTATCTCCACCTGTCTCCATTTGTCTCTATATATCTCCATCTGTCTAACATTCTGAAGATGTGTGCCATATAAACAGTAACAGATTGAATGTCTCTGACTGTGTTTCTGTGTCAGAGGACAGGAAGTTGTGTCAGTAATGAGTGTGCATCACTTTATGTTTCCACACAGACGACCCATGAAAAATAAAAAATTAATTAATAGTTTAACGGAAATTGACAAACAATGCATGTCAGATGGTTATAATGAACAAAGTCAAAATGATATCTGTGCAAAAATAAAAAACACACCCCTTTTTCTGACATAAAGATACGACTGAGCCTCCTGCAGCCCCAAAACACAATGTAACCTTACTGTATATCTGCCCTAAACCTCTTTCACATCCTCTAAGCAGCTTTTGCATCCTGTTAGCTGTAATGATTAGTTCATATGAAGCATGTGAAGACCTTATTATGGTTTCAAATACTTTTTTAGGGTCAAACCTTTTGTAGGGTTAAAAAAAATAGAAATAATGCAGAGGTTTTACTTGAGACGTTTTGGACGTTTAGCTTCTGTGCATTTGTAATATTTAAGTACTAACTTGCACAGGAAGAGAAGAATGATTCAAAGAAGTTGCACCTCACTTCCTCTTTATAGATCTGTTCTGACCTGGGTGTGACTTCCTGCAGGAAGCTGTGTATGTGTGTATGTGTGACAGAGAGAGAGAGTGATATAGAGAGAGAGAGAGACAGCATTATGCAAAAAACCTCACACCCGCTTCTTAATAAAACTATCTGAGTTTCATCTTCATACAAAAAACAGTAGCTGCTGATCTTCGATGATTTTTAAGAACTGCTCGGTTCATCGTTATTACATGATGTCATATACAGCACACATGTTGCATGTTTTACTGTATTTTATTCTAATTCCTATCAGTAACAGATTGAATATACCAAACATGGTAAAATATAATCTACAAATAGTTATGATGTAATTACTTCTACTGTATATCTAAGCTAAATTCATCCAAAAATAATGAAACACTCACAATGAACTGCATGTTAATGCAATGCACCCTGTGTTTATTAAATATGACTTTGTACAGTACAATAACAGGACAGACAGGATGGTAAACAGCAACAAATGATGACGATGAGACAAAAAGGGAAGTTCGGCCGTCTGGGATTGTCTGCAGGTAAATAACAAATAAATAACAGTAAGGGTTTGTTCATGTTTATAGAGAACAGGAAGTTCCACTCGGTCCTAAACCGCATCCGAGTCAGATTACTGAAAACTGGAAGTGGTCTGGTTACTGTAAAGATTTTTTTTTTCTCAAGGTATATGTTTAATGGAGTTTACTTATAAGTGAAAAAGACAGAGAATTAATTATCAACAACCACAATTAAAACAACTAACAACAATTATATTATATTTTATGATCCTTATAGCAGTCGTACTTTTATTACCTTCTTCAGTCTTGTAGCACAGCTTTACAGATCCAGTCGTTAAAAGTGTGTGTGTGTGTGTGTGTGTGTGTGAGGGAGAGAATGGTTACCTTTGCAGTTAATAGAAATGAGATAACTTATTAAGAGAGAGTTGAGGTTTAAACGCTTCTGGGTCGACCAAAAAGTCCAATTAAATTAACCCCAGGTTTTGTATTTCTTCTGATATGTTTCATCATTGTTGTCGTCTGTACCGCTTTATCTTGTCTGCAGGGTTGCGGGGATGCTGGAGCCCATCCCAGGAGGGATTTAGGGCACAAATCCAGAGGACAGGGTGCAAATCCATCTCAGGGCACACACATATACACACACACACACACACACAACACTACGGGCAATTAAGTGGTGTTTGTGAACACCACTTAATCTAATCTGCAGATCTTTGGACTGTGAGAGGAAACCGAAATACCCGGCGGAAAACCCACCAAGCACGGGGAGAACATGCAAACTCCACACACACAGAGGCGGGAATCGAACCTGGCTGGGAATCGAATCCAAACCCTGGAGATGTAAGGCAACAGTGCTACCATAATATTTGACGATTCAAATGTCGAGATCCAGAAACTCTGACTTTCACTCTGTAATAAAATAAAAACTTATTTTTGGGAGAATTTTGTCCGTCCGACTTGTCCTCACTCATATGGAGGCAATGTACAATATGATGTTATATAACCGTGGGTAAATGCGTACACACAAGTGGTTTTTTTTCGCACTTTTTTTTCCTCCATGCTGTTTTTTTCTTAGCAATAGAAGAATGCTGAATATATCTTTCAAGACAACAACCCTTGACTCTGGGTTTAGAGTTAAATGTGGATCTTATGCAAATGGTAAAAAAGGAAATGGAAACTGACTCTACACAAAAAAAAAGTGCCCTGTAAGTGTCGGAAAAAGTGTTGTGGTGGCAGATTGAACTCACGTTGGGCTTGTTGGCTTGTCACCCTTGTATATGTGAATGTTCAAAACACCCTCACTGTGCGCCGGGTTGCGGGTTAGATCAGGAGAGAAACACCTCTCGGCTGTTATTAGCTTTAACATGACATGGCAGGAAACCCGAATTCTTCCTAAATTTTAAAAGAATGTAAAACATCTGTGTTTTGGCTGGGTCGAGAGTTACAGTATGTCAAGGCGAGGTTGCGCAAACAGATAGGGAGCCGCGCACGGTATTTTTAGCTGCTGGTACTCAGTCATGTCACACAGGGGTGTGTACACGTTCCTCATCTCTGGTGTATATCTGAGGTTATGTCTGTATGGATGAACCAAGTGGACAAAACAAAGATCCAAACGTTATTATTAATCAGGCCTGAAGCTGCTTCAGCTGTCTATAGATTGATACACTATCGTGGATCAATCAATCACACAAACATCAATCACTCTGCTGCAGTACATGTACATGTAGGTAGATCGTCATCTGAGGTGCTCGGGGGTAAATGTGGGACAATTCAAAGCGTTTGTGTTTTAATAAACTAAGTACTGAGGATATTGGGTATTTAGCGTAGCGACTGAGTTAGCATGGTGTTGTTGATAATCGAGTAGATTCTAGTATAAAATGAACAAAGCAAGCATGAGAAGTTAAACATGTCCAGATTGATTGAGTACATTAGAAAAGATAAATTGTGTTTATTTGATGTTTCGGTTCTATATGTTACTAGGGGTCAAATGTCTCTCTAACAATCACAAATTAATATTAGGGGCATTCAAGTCAAACCGGGACTTGTGATGACATTTCCGCTGAATGAAGTCATAAAAACTATTGACATTTGGGCCTCCGGGTGGCGCAGTGGTAAAGTTCTCGCCCTATCATCCGGAGATCGCTGGTTCGGTTCCCGGGTGATGCTGTAACCTCTCGAAGCCGGAGGTCTAGAGAGAGCTGATTGGCTGAGCTCTCTCAGAGGGGAGGGATGAGAGGTACTCGCGCTCCCACATTAATCACGGCTCTACAGCCAATCAGGGGCGTCTGTGAGCTCGCACACGCGGAAGGAGCGGATAGCGCTGTGTGTTACTCCGCCCCCAACGGTGCGTGAGCGAGCAGTTCGAAAAGATGCTGGAAAGTCGGCTGGCGTCACATGGTTCGGAGGAAACACGTCATAGTCTTCAGCCCTCCCGACTGCGTGGTAGTAGTAGCCTTAATGTGGAGCCCCCTAGTGGAATTGGACACGACTAAATTAGGGAGAAAATTGGGGAAAAAATCCCCCCCCCAAAAAAAAACGATTGACATTTAAAGAAGACGTCCAGCACTGTACGGTGATGAGACTCTTAGTCTCAGTAAAACATTAGAACAGTCAGAAGAACATTAGAAGAAGGCCGCATGTCTGTGAATGACGATCCCACCCGAGCTGGCTCGGAGCCCACTGTAGGCGTGAACATTCAGTGAGTGGAACACCTGATCCTTGAAAAACAGAGGATAATTTGCGGAAGAGACGCATCTGTGTGTGTGTGTGCGAACTGTACACACACTCATTCACCAACCCCACTTACACATTACAGGAACTCGGCTGGGAGTTACTGAGACAATCCCCCGTACAGTCCTGACCTGATGTTTGAGTCAGTAAAGGAGTTCCTGGGAGGCCGGCGTTTCAGACATGAATCAGACAGACAGTCCGATCATTTCAAACGTTCTACCTTGATGGTGTCCAAGTACTAGTGAAACACTGGGATAAGTGCATTAGTGTATCAGGGGATTATATAGAGAAATAAAGGGAGTTTTTACTCTCAGGACTGTGTTCTGTTATTCTGTACAATTAAAAGTCATTTCACGACATTAGTGTTGCATGCGCAGGTGATGTCATTCTGTGGTTCATTACTTCCTCCTCACTGTGGCCGGTGCAAATATCAACACTAACGCCTTTTTACAAGCACTCAGTGGAGCCTGAATAACTTACAGTAAATGTGTGACTTCAATTTACTTTTCAGTAACTCGTCCATTAAACCTTTACAGTTTCCTCCTGCAAGGTCACATTTTGTGGATGTGTCTAAATTGGTCACATGATGTAGAAGCAACCAGTTGGAGGGTTAATTAAATCAGTTTGCTTTAGTGTAACAAAGCAACAGTTCAGAATCATCAGAAAAAAAAACTTGATTAGAAATATCGTATAAAAATGCAGCTCAGAGAGAGTAAAGAGAGGGAGTGGAAGAGGAGCAAAGAGACAGGATTAGAGGAATATTTTGCACCTGGAGCTTCGGCTAGCACTAAACCTCTCCCAGCTCGGCTCCATGAATACAGCGTTAGTTTATTCCTCCTGATAATGAGTTCTATAAATAATATGTTAATGTGTTTTATTGTAGGTTCAAACATCAGAGTTTTACTGAAGGTACAGTGAGATGGTCACGGTGGCTTAGCGGTTGCACCTCCAGGATCCGGGTTCTATTCCCGCCATGGGTTCCGGGTTCTCGCCATGTTTGGTTGGTTTCCTCCGGGTGCTCCGGTTTCCTCCCACAGTCCAAAGACATAAAGATTAGGCTAATTGGTGTTCGAAAATTGTGTTTTAAAGTCATTATAAAGGAGATCTGCTGCTTGTCGTATGCTTTACTGTGACAGTGATGACGCTGAGCAGGTGTAGATAGCAGTGATGCACAGAGACGTGATGTGGAACGGCAGTGTGAAACTGTACATCCACAAATGTAAAGCAGTGAGACAAACACACTGGGACAAAGGTCTTCTTCTGGCCTGGTGGAAGAAATGACACGCTTCTATACGACCACTAGATGGCGCACCAACACTGTCTGTATCATGGAAGCATTTCTCAATTTATTATTATTCTGTACATTTCTTATGAATATTCTTATAAAAGCTGTGTAGGTGTTACAGAGTGTTACTGTATATCACTACAACCTCACAGACGCAGGTTTAATCCAGACCAGGAGGTCATGTGACGTAAAGGGTGTCTGGTCTAATAGAACTGATATGAGCTGAAAACAGTGTGATGTTTGAGTGTGACTCTGATATGACTGTGATGACACACACACACACACACACACACACACACACATACAGAGCGCTGTGGTCTGAACCCTGTCATCTCGCTCTGATGTCTTGTCAGAAAAATACTGAGAGGCTGAGCACCGAAACCCGGCATCAGTCTCTAAAATAACAACATTCCAGGTGGAGGGGTCGGCTCAGACGTGAGCTCGGCCAGGCGAGGGCCCAGCTCCGCCCGTTTTCCCTGCAGGACTGTAGTGTAGTTTTAGGAGGTCAATCTGGTCAGAGAAAAAGGCATTGTAGTGCAGTTGTTGAATTCTGGACTCTGATTGGTGTTGATTAATTTTCTTTAACAGCAGCTCAGACAGTAGTGCAGGTTTACATTAATGTGTTCTATTAAATATGTTTCCATAGTAACAACTCATTCTATAAGAAGAGTAAATATTTTTGTAATAACGTGAGTAAGGAGTCTCCAGTGTCAGCGCTCTATAACAGGGTTTGGTAACGTTTTGAAGCCCCTTCAGGACAGAGGAGATAGACAGACACATACATACAGTATACATTCTTACATACAGTACAACTATGCAGTGCGGGTACAAAGCAACGAAATGCAGTTATCAGAAATGCAAACAGTAGTGTATATACATTGTGAAGCTTACAGTATAACATGTGGGTTAAATAAGTACAGTATATAGAGTCAGCCAAAAAAAATATATTCACACCTCAACAGTTGTTATCTACACCATTTTTTAAAACAAATTCAAATTGAATTGCGGCATTATTATATATATATACACAGTGGAACCTCGTATTACGAGCATAATTTGTTCCGGAAGCGGCTCGTATTCCAAAACACTCCTAAACCAAATCGAATTTCTCCATAAGAAATAATGGAAACTCAAAGTATTCGTTCCACAGCCCAAAAAAATAAATACACAAAAAGAATTAATACAAAATATTAACTAAAAATAAAACAAATAACCTTTAAAAAAAAGTTAAAATAAATCCAGACAGATAAATGTTTCCGTTTGTGCACGCAGGCACTGTGTATGTGTGTGTGTGTGTGTGTGTGTGTGTGTGTGTGTGTGGGTGTGTGTGTGAATCTAAAGTAAGCTCCCCTCTCCCCCTTCTTGTCTTACACAGTTACCCTTCCTCCACTCTTTTCACACGCACGCGCGCACACAACGGAAACACTGTTTTATCGGGAAAAAAAACAAGAAATGACACTCGATCGAGCGACACACTAACGGAATCACTGCTGTAAAGTAAAAATAAAACAAATTAACCTGCATTTTAACTTTGAAAAGAATCGCGACATAGCAGTGTTTCTGTGTAGAGCAGAGAGAAAGAGTGTGTGTGTGTGTGTCTGTCTGTGAAGGTGAAAGTAGGAGGGGCCTGTGTGTGTGTGTGTGTGTGTGTGTGTGTGTCTGGCACGGTGTCCAATGCACACAGACACACAGAGCAGACTGAGCCTTGAGCAGAGAGAGAAAATGGATCTTTAACCTCTCTAATGAGACTTGCTTTTGCTTTACA
>JAQMYG010000009.1:26530894-26543018 GCA_030014215.1 Clariallabes teugelsi | reverse complement strand
AGGGTTAAGGGCCTTGCTCAAGGGCCCAACAGTGGCAACCTGGTGGAGCTGGGGATTGAACCGCCGATCTTCCGATCGGTAACGCAGTGCGTTAGCCCTCTTTAGTGAAACCAATTTACGAAATACAGGAACTGCATTAAAGTAAAACAAACTGACTTTTTAGCATGCAGAAGAGGATTCTTCCAGAATGCATCATTAGTCACGTGACCAGTGCTCATTTTCATATTTGAGTTAAGAAATGTCTGGCCGGTCTGATGCAGAGCTGAAAAGAAAGACGCAGTAAGAGATCCTGAGGAGAGAGCAGCATTAAATACTTTTTTTTTCAATCAAATTAAAAGATGGTGATCACGTGATGGTGATTTATAAACACTTTGTGAATTTGCATAAACTAAATCTCTGTCAGTACTTCTGATTTTTCTCAATGTACATGCACGTTTTGAAACATAAATGTAACTTTTATATGTCTGTCATGTTTATTTACGACTTCAAAGTCTAAAAATGCATTTATGTGCTTTGATTCAAGTTTAAGCAACAAAAAAAATCAAGAAGGTAAGTGAATACATCTTTAAAGTATTAGAAAGTCTACACTGAGTATTTATATTTCATTAAAATCTTCTGAGACACATTAATGGCATATCGTTTTGATATTGAACATGACGGTACTGCAGTGGAACCGGTGGAACCGGCGGTACCGCGCGGACACTAACGCTGACCTGATACTCCGGCAGACTCCCGCAGTCGAGCAGGTGCGCCGCGTCGGCCAATCAGAACAGGCGTCGGGGTCACGTGACCGGCACCGTGGTGGAAATGCAGGCAGCAGCCGGGACTCGGGAGAGAGCGAGCGCGTGAGAGAGAGAGAGAAAGACACACACACAGACAGACAGCGCGGCGGTGAGACGGAGAGGAAGAGAAGCGGAGAGCTGGAGGATTTATCTGCACTCGGGTTGGGAAAGCAGCTCGTGCGAGGTAAGCGTTACTGTCTGTAAACGCTTATTAACGATCATGAGCGTCTCCGGGTTCGTTCACTCGGTGTGTGTGTGTTAGAAAGAGAGAGAGATTTCTTTCTGCTATGATAAACAGGAGCGCGTGCGCGTCACTCAGCTCGGACATCATCATCATCATGATCAGTGTGAGGTGTGTGTGTGTGTGTGTGTGCACTTCTGCTCAGCACTCAGCTCCCGGCTCACCCACAGCTCGGGTTTCAGTGCGGATCAGAGCCGAGCTGTAGTGTTTCTGTGGCCGAGTCTCCGGCTGTTACACCGCAGGATTCCGCGTCTGTCCGAAATGAATACTGTGTTAGAGACAGGGCTGCCTTTAAAACACTAAAACACTTAAACACCCGCACTGCTGCTGTAAAGACGCGCTTTAAACCGGTTTTTTCTTAATAACAACTGCATAAAACTTTCAAATATCTCAACCTTCCTGGATTATAATGACACCCACGACCCGTCACGGATCTCACATTAAACTTCTTATTAAACCTGAACACATTCACTTCACCGTTGTTGTTGTATTTTTAGGATATATTTTATTAGGAAGCGATTGTGATTATTGCGTGCTAGATCGTCATCTGTGTTGATGTCTTGGACATTTCGCACACGCTACCCCGCGCATGCGTACTTACTCTCTCGTTCGAGTCTCGTGCATGCAGGTTATTAAATTCACACAGCAAACGTGCGCGCGCCAGTGGAGACGCTCCGGGAGCTCCGCGCGGCTTTCGGCACTTATTGGCATCTGTTATCGCTTTCTTTCTTTTCTTTATAATTTTTTGAGGTAAAAACAAAGTTTATTTCATTTCTTCTAACCTTATTATACAACCCGAATGTCATCGTTTTCGGGTCTTGTCCTGCACAACAGATGAAGAATATCGCCGTGGATTTCTGTTAGCTTGTTGGCTAGCGGGTGAATTTCTGAGGTAAATTTTAGATTTTATTTTACCACAGTATAATGCTGTCACTTGTGTACACAGTACATTTGATTAACAGCTTTTGGTTTCGTTATAACTTGTTTTAATGAGATTTTCCCCTGGGATCTTGAGTCAACTTACTTACTTTATGTAGAAACCAGATCATTATCTGGCCGCTTTTTGTCCGTTGGGATTGATTTGTTTGGCGCGTTTCAGTCGCGCGACGGTTTCGGCAGCGGTGACGTCACGAGGACGATCCGGCAGGTGTCCATGGCTCCACTTCCGCACTTTCTCACTCTGTAAACACCACAGCTGTTTATTTAATTGTTTAATTGATTGACATTAATCATATCCTAACCTGCGCGGTATTGTGTGTGTGTCACTTATGACTTAAAGTAAATAATAAGTTGTTTATATATCCAGTGTGGACCTGATCCTGTGTCAGGTGGTTGTACGGTCCGCGTGTGGCTTTGTGTTTTGGTTTCATTTGACGCGTATTAATCGTTTGTCTTTGGGGAGCTTGTGGTTAAACACACTTTTTCAAAACACTCATGAAAGTTAAAAACGTCAAGTGCCCTAAATTTTGATGCTCTAGTTCCAGGGTTGCAGTAATATTCATGTAGGGCTTACTTACTTCTTTGCATGCTTCCAAGCGCAAACTAATGAACAGATTTTTTAAAATTAATTTATTATATTTATATATTTGTCTATAATGAAAAACGATGTAAGACTTGTAAGGTGCATGGTTGTAAAATTTGACAGGTTAGTTTAACCTCAGTTTTACTGTTCCTCTTTTTGTCTTCTTGATTGTCTGTGGTTTGCAGTATTAAGGAACAAAATTACCAAAATCGACAGTGAACGTCTCTCCATCCGTTTCTGCATCGATTTTCTCTTTGTTTTTCTTCTTTTTTTTGTCTTCCTTACTATTTTTCCTTCAGCCATCCCTCCCTCTTTCTCACTTTCTCACTCGTCTGTCTCTCTTTTGTCTTGCTTCTCTAGTCTTCTTTGTGTTTGTTCTTTTTTTTTCTCTCTCTGCCAATTTCTAGTTTATTTCACACATTTATTATTTTTTGTGACTCGCTCTTCTTGTAATGCCACTTGTCTTTCTTCATCATATCATATCTCTCTGTATCTCTCTCTCTCTCTCTTCACTTTTGTGTTTGCGCTGTTTAAGAATTAGTTTGGCACACAGACTGGAAATAGACTATGGGCAGATTGTGTATCCTCAGGTTGAAATGTTGAGGATGTCTCCGTTTGCACTGGATGAATTCCACAGAGTGAGAGAAAGGAAGAGACAGAAAAAAGAGAGCAAAAAAGAAAATGTCCCTCTTGCTCCTGCTTCAGTTGGAAAACATTTCTTTCTAATTTGTGAATTCACGTCTCTGTCATCAGCTTTATTTTGCACTTGTCCTTCTTAGCTTCTGCTTAAGCATATTTACTGTTCTGTGGTTGGTTTAAAAGCCAGAAATCAATACAAGCACCATCTCAGGGTTCAGCTCAGATGTCCTGCTTTCCATTATGTTGGTGAAAGAAGGAGGATATGATTCTGGATCAGCATATTGTAAAATGCCGAGGTCACAGGTCAGGGGTCGCATTCTACCCATTTTCTCCTCGATCACGTACCTCTCTCTCTCTCTCTCTCTCTCTCTCTCCTCTTGTCCCTTTTGGCCGTCATCAGCATTTAGGGCTTCGGACAAACTTTTTCTTGCATCTACGCTTACAGATAGTTTCTAATTTGAATCCTGTTGTTGTGCGAGACATCAGCATTTTAGTGAGTCTTCAAACATGCACTTGTGTGTCCCATAATTTGATAAACGTATCTAATTTGTAGGAGTTTAATGTTAACGATTTTCAGCATTAACATGTTTTTGCAGCTTCAGTAGTCCAATTACAAATCCAATTTTAACAAGCGCTTCTAAATGCACTCGTACGTCGGCTTAATTATTTTTAGTGCTGCTGATGGATTCTGTTTCAGAGCAATTTTCTGACGTTAACCATGGTGAGAGAGTGAGAGAGTGCGCGGGGTGTGCACAGAGAGCGACATTGAGGAAGAGAGGGTGTACAGATAAAGGGACATATTTTTGGTGAAATGACAGCACAGATTTCTGTCATTTTTATTAATTGAGTGTTTGAAGAGGTCTCTCTTTATCCCTTTTTCTCTCTCTCTCTCTCTTTCTGCTCCCTGCTGATCAGTGCTATTCCTGGCTCTCTCCTGGAGCTGATGATGAAAGTAAAGCCAGCAGCAGGAGCAGGTTTTTAGCTCCGCTTCCTGCTTCAAGACTCAGAAGCTGGCACTCTTCTTTTTCTCGCAATAGGCAGTTTTCACGCTCTGGATATTACTGATTATGATATTGTTACGATACATTATAAATGATTGTACATATAAATGAATGCATGTCTCAGGTGAAGCAAGAGTTTTAAAACAAATGATAATTGAGAGTGAAGCATATGCTCAAGGGCTTTTAAATTTTTCTCTAAATAGGCGGCCTTGTCCTGAATAGCACACAAAAGAGAGAGACAATAATTTGAAGTGTCCCAGCTTAGTGCATTGTGTGTTTCTGAAAATTGCGGTATAGCTTGTAATTGCTGCGACATGGCACTTTATTGTGTGTATGTGACTGTAACCCTCTTTAGAGGGGATTAAACTGATTTTCCATAGTCATTTCCTATTTTACTACAGATATCTTGTTGTCCGGACATCTTTTTTTGTTCCCCTCTCTGTCCTCCTCTGACATTAAAAGCCTCCTTTTTTCCCCAAGGTGATCATTGTAGTCTGTATATAGACGTTTTTCTGTACAGATGTCACCCAAGCATTTCTTCAACAGATTGGACGCCATGAGCGTGATCACATGACCCCGTGGTGTAATCGTGTGTATGTTAAAAATTCAACCTGTTAAAAGCGTTTTGGTTATTTTAATGTGAAAATCTTAATGTGGGTATCACAGTAATAAATAGGTCTGATCCAAATAGAGCAGAAGCAAGTTAATTCATACCCTCCTTGGTTTCTGGTCCTCGGGTCTGTGAGGGGAGCTCACTCCTAATAGTCTGAGTGGTACAGTATATAGTGTAGGGGAAGAGAGTGGCTGAAATGGCTGCTGTTGTACAGAAAAGTGGACCCGCCAGCCTGTATACACTCAAAGGTGCAGTGTCGGAGGTGTATTCTGAATAAAACACACACAGACGGTACACTGACCGAGTAACTGCGGCAGGCTAAATATAAAGAGCCTAGTCAAGTAACTAAGAGGAATCGAGAACCGTCTGGTCGTGTTTGTATTGGATCCATTCACTCCGACGACAAGGGAAGCTTTGTTCTTGGGAAAGGAACGACCTCCTGGAGACCTCTCTGTGCCGAACAGTGCCGCCACCTCGTTCGAGCGGAGGCAGACAGGGATCAAGTGCACTCTCAGATACTTTGAAGTTCCACATCAGCCCGTGTATTGAGGTAGCAAGGCATGCGTCTCTTAGAGCGCAATGGAAAGTGCATGTTTCTGTTCTATATCAGCAGTATGCGTACATTGTGTGGGTGTGTGGGTGTGTGTGTGTGTGTGTGTGTGTGTGTACAAGAGCCTGACAGCAAAGCAGCAGCAGCGGAAACGCATCCAGAGATGGGAAACTGGATCTAGAGCAGGCACAGGGCACGGATGGCCTTGTAAGGTATCTGAGACTCCAGAGACGGGACAGACACACACACACACGCTTACACTTGCACACTCACAAATACACAGTGTGCACAGAAAGAGTAGCATGTCTAAACATCAGAAATAACAAATTCCCCCTCAGTGCTTGGATGAAGGAGAAGTAATTGTGCACACAGTGTGCATGGTGTACTTGAATACTTGTCTGGTAGACAGAATGACTAGAAAATGCTCCCCCTTTTTATAGTGGCTGTGATGTCCGAAATTGTTTCCCCACAATATTTGCAGCTAAAATGTTATCTTGTGAATCTTTTGACACAGAATCCCAGACAATCAGCAAGAAAACACAAAAATTAAATGTAGCATAAAAATTCCTTCAAGGGCTATTTGTCTGATTCAGCAGTTTAGTTTACACTCTCAACCCTGTGTGACTTGGGGAGAGTTTGGAAAATGACCTGAGCACTTGATAGAAGTGAAACTGATGATTTAAAAAAAGATGAAGTCTACATAATGTGGACAAAAAATATTAAATGTTAGTTTATAGAGTTTTTTTTTTCTTTTTCTTGCTGCTGCAGTATCTCAGAATGTCGATTATATTGCCAATTTGATATCCAGGATCAGTTTTCATATGCTTGCGGGCTAAAAGGGGGAAAAATCATATAAAAAAAGGAATGGATTTCATTTGTGTGAGAACGAATTTGGAAAAGCTTCAGAGGAGGGAATGTTTATGGAAAAAGAAATCTGGTTGCATATATGTTGGTGTTGATGGTTTTTGCTATTTAATTTTCCTTTGTAAGAGATGTCTGTAACTGAAAATGCTTCAGATTAAAAAAAGAAAAAAATTTCTAGTAGTTTTTAAAGCCTAAACATCTGGTTGGGAATCGATATCTGCTGATACTCAGTGTTTCAGATTCTGTATCGACATGAGAAAAGAAAAAGTGCCATGGTGCAGTCTCGGTACTTTTTAACAAGTAGTTTGTCAGTCACTCAGATTTAATCTGCAGAAACGTGTACGATCAGTATAGAAAGTATCACAATAATTTACAGCTTATTATCTCTAGATGTCATGTTGAGAAAACACAACGCTTCGTTTGCGCCTGTTAAATTGCCCGTGAACTTGCACGTTCGCAAGATGTGGCAAGAAGAGGCTGTGGGTTGCTAATTAAACAGTGCTCTTATAACACTCTGCGCTGTCACGTCTTGCTCCCGGACCTGCTTTAACAACCAGAACGCTGTGAAACGCTCCTTTACTTGTTTCAGCGTCATGTACGACTTTATCCATGTGGAGAAGCAAATCACAAACCATCAGCTCTTTTAATTATACGTAATGCACACAGCACCTTATTTAGAAAACTCCAACATAGACAAAGAGACATGTGCAATAAATCTCATCACGCGTTTATAAAAGGCAACTGAAAAACAGTTTATTTGTAGCTATGGGAAGTGCGCTTTAAAAAGAATCTGGGATGGGGGGGTTCAAGTGTGATAATTGCTTTTCAAGCTTGAAGCAGCAGCAGGAGTAACTCCCACTGAGAGCACTCTCTCTCTCCTTCCTTCACTTCCTCCCTCTCTCCCTCCAACTCCTACATATAGTTAATGAAATGACCCTGTCTCATGTGCCTTGGCTTAATAGATGCCTACATGCTGAAGATGCTAGGGGTGGAACAATCGTCCAATTTGGATTAATACAGCGATTTGAAAGACAGCGATCGAAATGAATCATGAATGAGATTTTTATACTGATGTGTAAATGAGTTAATAGACTAGGAAGCTGATTTGCTTTCCATAACTCTGCTGCTATTTTAAAACTCTCTGTGGTCACAAATGACCTAACTCAGATTCTGAACACAGTCGGTCACTTATTGTTAAAATGTTTTGTGACTGTGTGGTAATGTGAAAAATAAAATTGTTGCATTATGAACCTAAAATTGTGTTTGAGCAGATGCCATCAAAATCTGATCTGTGCTTTAAAAACAAATCTTATTGTTGAGTTTAATGTGAAATTGTTGCCTTAAGAAGCTTATCATATCTTGTTGTGTGGAAGCCTGAGCTCTTCACCCAGTAATACATTCCCTTTGAGTAAAATCCCTCATCCTGCATGGCACATGCATCCGGAAAGACAGGTTTTACATTTTATTAAAAGCTGTGTTGATATTTGGCATGCATCCCTAGTGGCAGCTTGTTAGCCTGGTACAGCCTTCTGATTTTAGTTGTTCTTTCTTTTGTTTTTCTTTGCAAAATGTTCATGCTGAAGTTTTCTTATTTCTCTGATTTGTGTACAGAGAGATCTGTCTTGATCGCTCGGACTGTTAATGTTCCACTGTAACTTCCTAAGGCAGACAAGAAATAGATCGACACCATCAAATTGCAACACTTTTGAGAGCAAATTTCAGGTCATACTGTTGGTTCTTAAGAAACATTGAGTAAATTTAGTTGCTTAACAGATAAACAATACCACAAAGGGTTAAACATTCTCGAATTCCTGTCTGCCGTTTTAGGATGTGTTAGCATGAACTGCTTTGCATAATGATATCTACTTCCTGCTCTGGAAATATTTGTTTAGATATTTCTTTTCTTTTCCCATTTAAACCTAAATACTACACAAGTGGAAACAGAAGGACACCATGCCTTTAATGTCTGTGTTTAGGATCTGCATTGAGGGGAATAATGGAGCTGCCCACAAAGCAATAATACTTCTAGCAGTTTGAAACTTAACTCGCTCAGTTATGCCAGCAGCTTGGAAGTGTCTGGATGTTAGTTCTTGTCCTCAGCGCACCGTCCCCACGCACTGCTCATCGAGACGGCCTGAATGTCCCTCAAGGGTTTCTCTGGAGGCTGGAGAGGTAGATTTGTTTATGCAAAATCACGAACAGGGTGAAACCAGTAGATCCTCCTCTGCTTTCACACAGTCTGCCTAAAAATATTATCCACATTCTCACACTAACAACTTTCTCAGTTTTTCCTCTCTCTTTCTCTCTCTCTCACACTCTCACACACACACACACACACACACACACACACCCGCGTGCGCGCACGAACACACATGCGCGCGCACACACACACACACGCTATTATCTGGTATTATTATTCAGATACTGTTGATTTTGTAAGGCAAAACTTTATAATGCATTAAAATGCAAATGCTATACAGTATAAAGACAATCCTGCACAAAGACTTTACAACTTGAATGTTTGCATATATTGATGTGGTTTGTTATTATCAGAATATAAAACAAGCTGTCTATCACCATTTTTTTTTTCGTTTTTTTTTTTTTTTTTAAATAATGTGGAGAAAGATGCATAGTGCACTAAAATAATAGTAAGCATTTTGGTCTCAATACAAGTGTCACACAGCTGAGAAACTTTAAACATGCCTTCTAGTCTGGAACAAATGATTGTGTTTTGGATTGAGGGTTAGTATATAGCCACGCTCCCAACACTACTACACATTGTGCTATATCATGATGAGTCTGTGTCGTGTGTGCTTATAGAGTCATAGCTCAGCTTTCAAGCAGCTGAACATCCGAGTGCATGTGAGGTCATGTGTCATGGCAGTCCTTGCTAATACTAGCTGTAGTTGAACCCTCCTCACTTCTCCCAACTGCAGTTTTAAAGCCCTGATCAGCTCCACACGGGTCCCCATGTCATCCTGGTCAGACCAATGTCATGCGTGTGTGTTGGTTTCCAGTGACTCGTATCGAATGTACCAATTAATCCCTATTTGGCTTTCTTGTTGAAAAGTGTCTGTAATTGCTTCTATAGATATTCAATTAAAGTGTGCAAGACCAAGCACATCCCTATCAGATGGAGTGTGTAATTTAATAACGGTTCCCGCACTGCAATGGGCCGCGCCATCACCCCAGTGCTGGGAGAGTGATGTATAGCGCAAGAACAAGAGAAAGGAATATAGGAAGAGGAGTAGACACTTCTTTGTTCTGCTTCTGCTGCTTGTCACCTCATTGCCCTGGAGGGAATTGGCTAATTGCAGCAGGTCGCCCTTTATAGTTGCTGTTACAAAAGGTAAAAGAGTGACGTATGGGGTTTTGGGCTGTAAACAAGTACTGGGAATATTGATGAAGATGGGCGAGGGTTTATTGCGTTCATTCATGGGTTCACTGCGCTGAAACTCTGATAGGCATCAGTTTCATCACCCAGCTTTTAGCACCTAGCCGTTATAGGGCAGATATCACTCAATAATTTACTGCTGATTATCTGTCAAAAAATGAAAACGCTTTATCTCGGCTTGTTAAATTGGCCGTGAACTTGTGCATGTCTGGAGAAGCCAAGGCAGACGGTCGCTAATTAAAGCTTGAGATGCCGCTCACCCCTAGAGACGTTTCGGGGTCATGTGACTTTCTATTGTTTGTAGCCCTATTTAGAAGTTATTACGCTGACTTTATGCTGCAGAAGCGTATGGCATAGGATTACACAGAACTCGCAGGACGAGTAAAGATACGGTCATAGCAAAACTTGAAGGAGAACATGAATTTCTGTGACGACTCATTACAGTTCTGTCACAATAGGATGAAAAGGGATGCAGAATGAAAACCAATAAAGAGTGAATTGCGGCTTACTGGTGTCTTCAGCTAATTAAAACGGTATTAAAACGTTTATTTTTAATAAAGAGCGTCACTGCTTGTTCTTTCTCTGCACTGTTTACTCTTATAAAGTTACTTCTGCATTTAGAGCTTCCAGCTTCTTTTTATTTTTTGCCTGCTCATCCTCAAATATATTTTTGCAGTGCCTATGCTTGGTTTTAAAATGTCTTTATGAAACATTCATGCTTGCAGCTGTTTTTATATTGCTCCTAGTCTATTTATTTTGTGCATTTACAAATTTAATGTGCAGGTGAAGTTAGAGAGAAAAAAAAACTCTTGCTGTTTAGCTAACAGTGCGAACAGACTGCTTCCACCATCAGGTCAACGGATGCATTGGAGGGTAAGCCACAGATCGAGTATTCTGAAAGAGAAGCCATGGTTCAGTTAGCATCTCTCCATGGGGTGTGCACAAACAGGAACTAATGTTTTTATTTCCACCGGATGCTCTCTTTGAAACAGCCCTATGTTTGGAAAATAAACGCAGATCTGAAAATGAATGTGATAGCCTAATAGTGTTGATTTTACAAGGCTCTTAGTCTGGGAAGGATTTTTCCTCCTCGCTTATTTTGGTTGTTTTTGAGAACATGTTTAGAGATTTCAGGTAGACAAGAAAAGATGGAGTCTTTTCAAACTAGGAGCTCAGTAGTGCATAAGAAGGAAGAAGAAAATGATTGAAAAAGAAAAAGAGGATGATTTTGGCTCAGATTCCTGGCACGGTGAGGTTGGTGGAGCTACTGTCCTACACCATGCTTTGTGCTGTCATTGTACTGTCCTCTGTCTCCATCACATAGAACATAACAGATGGGCTGAAGTGGGGCGGGGGGTCCTAAGGTCTTGCACTCGTATATACTAATCCCTGGAGTGAGAGATGGAGGTGGGGAGAGGAAGGGGGAGGGAAAGTTGGATAAAGGGCAAAAGGAGAGGAGGATGTTAAGAAAATGGAGTTATGGGGAGAAATCTAGGAAAGGAAATGAGAAGACAGATATTGAGGTTACAGTTGAATCCACATCTTTATACTACTTTCTAGATAAAACCCACTCTCATTCTAAAAAAAACAAAACAAAAAAAAAGCCTGCTTTCTTTTCTTTTCTTCACCCTCGCGTCCCCACCTCGCGTCCCCACCTCGCGTCTTCGTACTGCAAGTAACAGCACATTTGACTCAGCACTGTGGCAAATCAGAAATAGATTACTTGGTGTTTGCGCGATGAACGCTTCCTAAAAAAACACACACACAAGGTGTAAAGCTTGGGTTAAGAACGAATTCTACAGCAGGAGAAGTGAGGAGCTTCACTTCAACACCTTGGCTATTAAACATTCATAAGTCTCATTCATAACATCATTATTGAATAACTGTTATGGAGTCAGTGAGATTAAGGTGTGTGTGTGTTTGTGCGCGTGTGTGTGAGGGAGAGAGATGCAGATAGGAAGAAAAGAGATCGATACAGAGAGAAAAACACCATATAAGACATATACAGGACAGGGTGAGATTTAGACAGAGGGTGGAGAGACAGTGGTATGACCAGAAAGGTTCAGAGAAAGAGGGATGAGACTAGACAGAGAAAACTATGGAATTAGTTGGAGATAGAGAGAGAGATGATGGGAGGACACATGGAGAAGTGTATATATATATATATATATATAGAGAGAGAGAGAGAAAGCGCTGATGATGTCTCTCCTTGACTCTCTCCGATTATCCTAACCAGGAGTGCTTTTTCAAATGTTTTTAAAATGCAAAAAAAGTTTTTCAATACAGTTCTGTGTGAAAGTCTTGAGGGGGTGCTTCTCACACGCACACACACACACGCACACGCGCGCACGCACACACACACACACACACACACACACACTCTCTCTGCTCCTCACAGAAACTCTGCTCTGTCGCGATTCTTTTCAAAGGGTAACATGTGCGGTTCATTTGTTTGTTTGTTTTACTTTACAGCAGTGATTCCGTTATTAAGCGCTCACACGAGTGTCATTAGCGATGT
>JAQMYG010000009.1:26438885-26452007 GCA_030014215.1 Clariallabes teugelsi | reverse complement strand
TTGTTGTTGTTAAAATCACTATTGTGATTGTGTGGACGTGGGGAAGATCTGAACTCGAGAGAGAGAGAGAGAGAGAGCTGCCTTTCTGATTGTTAATCAAATGCACACAAGTCCCATTCTTAATGCTTTACATAGTGTGTGTGTGTTTAAGAGATTAATCACTAGTTGATCAGTAAGACTTTTGCACTTTGGTGTTCTTTTGATCACCTGCTGTCTCTCATGTCCCTTCAGACGTCACCCCATTATCTTCACTCCTTCCTTTTGGACTCGACGCTCCTGTTCTCTCCCTTTTTCTCCTTTTCTTTCCTTTCAAATCTTTTTTTCTTTAATTCCTTGTCCTCTACCTGTCCTCATTCGGCTTTCAGTCTTTTCATACATCCATCAATCTCAGATATTCTTTTTTTTTTTCTTTACCCCTCACACATTTGTCTCTCTTCATCTTCAATCTTCTTGCTTGCTTTACATTCTCTTTCTCCATTAGTTTTTCTGTATTCATTTCATTTCTTTTCTTCTTGCTACTTGAGTCTTAATTTATTTGCTTTATAGCGGGCAACTTTTACTTTTGAACTTTGTTTTATTCCTTCATTGCTTCCTCTCTCTCTCTCATCCTCAGCCCCTCTCCATTTCTCTCTCGGCTCCGAGTGTAATTCTGCTCACTGCAGGCGGTGGGAGATGATCAGGCCGAGATCAGACATCCAGCAGCAGCAGCTATCTGATAGTTATTCATTTCTCACAGCTGCAGCTTAGGGGTCATCTAGGGATGAACCAGTGCCATCTATGAAAACCAGTTACCATGACAACCTTAGTGTAAAGTCACTTTTTCCCCCCTTTTTTTAAAGGTAGCCTAATAGTTTCATGTAGGAAGCGACACATGTACAGTAGGAGCTCATGTAGGAGATGATCACCAGCCCTCTGCAGAAGTACATGAGTTTTAATAGCAATTCAGAGTAAAGTTTTAATCACTTTATTACACATCTAAAGCAGGTCCCGGTTTCGCTGTGAGCGACTTGCAAGGTTCCCAAACAAATCACTCGACTCTCTGCTCGTCTAAACTCTCGAGTGTAAATCTTCACACACATCCCGCATCCATGCGTGAGCTCAGATGGAGCTTCTTTTAGATTTAGGAATGTACACAAGTAGAATGTATTACTATTATAAAAAAATGTTTTTTTTAAAGCGATGTGGTTTTTTTTTTTTCTTTGGTAAATCGTGCAGGTATAAAACACGAATGATAGACATACTAGGGTTTGTGTGAGTGTGTATCCTTGGGTGTGTGTGTGTGTGTGCGCGTGACGGCTCTTCCCCTGATTCAGCTGCTGTAGATATTCGCTCTGTCCTCGCCGCGATTCGGCCCGCGGGCTTCCACGACTCTCGGTTCTCTGTTTCACGGTTTTTTTATGTGACTTGAAAAGGTATCAGACATTTACACTCTTAGCTACAACCGAACTCTTATTAATAAAACGTTCATAATCGAGTCATGTGACGTGGCAAATGTGCACAAGTTCCCTGAGCGAGCTGTTCCTGAGCAGACTCGGCGTAAACACAACGGCACTCGATGTCCGCTAGCTGTGGTTAGTGATTAGTGAAAACACCTTGGTGGTCTCTGTCTGTCACTGTACTCGCTATACGACATGCTTAACCTGCAGCAACTCTCTGAAGTGTAAAAACTTTTTTAAAGCAAAATAAAGACGTACTGATTATGAACTTGTTCCATCTGCTGTGTGGTTTCTTCAGTTTCTCTCACACACACACCAAAGTGTTTTAACACCATCTTATTCATCAGACCCTGGGAGAAGGCAAAGTACGAACCTGCACACACACACAATGTGTTGATTTGTGACGAGATCAAAGTCAGATTTAGACTTTAACTAAGCGCTTCACATTTACGACTCGGTGTGGAGCAGAGCGCCGACATCATCACACAGTGACATCACTTGACATGAGAGTAACCTGAGAGACCGAGCGCACGGCGTCCACACGGAGAACCCGGTTACACTCCTCTCTACGGTAAGTACGGAACCCGAGTCCACGCACTTGTAATGAGTTTAACACACGGCTTGAATCACTGGGTGGGGTTTCGCTCTGTTTTTAGCGCCTGGAGATACTTTACTCCTCCGGATATTTTACACACGGTGCTGCATCATCAGCACACGAGCCACATCGTGTTACAGACCAGAAAAAAAAAGAAAATCCGTTAGATGGTCATCACACCGAGAACCGCTAACGTCCGACGCTCAGGGTTTATAATCACGGACACACGAGACTCTCCACAGAACGCTGACGTACGAGTGTCTGAGTGTAACAGGATCGCACAGCATTCCTACATCAGCTCACACACACACACACATACACACACATCTCAGCTGTGAAAAATGTGCTGATTATTAGATACATGGACACATCAATCCTTTACTCAGACAGAAGTTAAAAAAAGTTCTGATCCCCACATCCGTTATAAAGCCACATGACATACAGTGCTGTGAAAAACTATTTGCCCCTTCCTGATTATCTCAAAGATAAATACAAAACACATTTTCTTTTAATTAATAAAATTACATTTCATTTATTAAGAGGAAAAAAAAGCTGTCCAAACCTACCTGGCTATATGTGAAAAAGTACACCCCCCCCACCCCCTAAATCAAGACTGAACTATTCAGAGCCATGTCAATCAGTTAAGGCTGTGGGTAACTGATCAGGTGGTCGGGGGTTTCGAGCCCCAACACCGATAAGTTACCACTGTTGAGCCGTTAAGCAAAACCCTTGACCCTATGTGATCCAGGGGGCGCTGTATCCTGACTGACCCTGTGCTCTGACCCCAGCTGAAATATGCACAAAGTACATGTGATAAAACTCAATCTTAAAGTGGAAAGTTGAGTTAAATTTCACTTGCCACGCCCAGGCCTGATTACTGGCAGACCTGCTGAATCAAAAAATTTATCCTGAATGACTTTACATTATACATCTGAGCAGTTGAGGGTTAAGGGCCTGGCTTGCTTGCTTAAGGGCTCAACAGGGTTCAAACCCCAAAACCACCAACTGTCACGAACAAGACATCACTTAAATAGAACCTGTCTGATAAAGAGAAGCGCGCGAAAAGACAAATAGATAAATAAAAATCAGGCAGGGAGCAAATACTTTTTCACAGCACTGTAAGTGTAGTGGATGTAGACGCACTAAAGCGCAGCGATGTTGGACGTATTGCTGCAAACTCTTTAAAGCGACCGTATTCCTGGAGAACTTAATCCTCATTATCCTAATGTTTTCCACCTCAATTAGTAAAAGAAAGCGTTAATGAAAGAACCGCTGATATAAAGATATTAAGAGAAGAAACTACATTGTCCTAAAATGACAGAATATAGTAAAAATAAAATTCAGTAAAATTAATGTGATGTTATCTGTTTTGATAAGTTTTGATGATCTGCTATCCTTCATCAACAACGTGCAACTGTGATGCAACAAAACTGCGTCTATGAGGCAAAACAAAAGTTAACTAACGTAGCTAAGTTAGTACAAGACACATCCGCTCTCTGACGTCATACAGAGCGAGTCTAGCGGTCTGAGGGGCACAATTTAAACCCAGGAAACATAAAACAGCTGAACAGAACATTCAGTAACGTCACTGATTAATTAATTAATCAATTTAATTAAGCTACATTACTGTATCAGTGCTGGTAACGATGAAAATTAAGTAACAATAAAAAAAAATAATTCAAATAGTTCTGATATAAAGTGTGAGCAGGTTGGAGGAAGTCACACCACATCTCACCTGATGAAAGAAATAAGGAAGATTACTGTAGATGATTTGAAGTTCGAGTTCCTTCACATATGGCATCTGTAAAAAAAAAAAAAAAAAAAAAAAAAAAAAATTTTTAGAAAGTAACGGATCAAAACTGCAGCTGGACCAACATGAAGAAGCTGAAGTGTACGTACCTGGCGATCGTAAAGGAGGAAAAACACCGGCAAGACGCAGAAACGATGAAGTGATGAATGAGTGTATTCAGTTCATGTAGGTCAGATGTAACTTCGGTGCAAAAATATAGACCAAAGTGTCAAACAATAAACAAAGTCTGAACACGACTCTGCACAGGAAACACATTCTTATTGAAAAATATATAAATGTCTAGCAAGTTGTTCCTTTCGTTTAATTCTCCACATCAGCAGCAGTTGTGTTTTTCTTTTTTAAAGACATTCTTGTACTAATGAATAAATATTTTTGTAGTGAAACAGGATTAATAGGTCATATTTTATTCATGCTGTCATTAAATTAACATTTTCATACATGAATTATTTTAGAAAGATCCAGATTTTTTCAAAGGTTTAATTTTGTTGCAAAACTGTCAGAAGACATACAGAAGGACGTCTTTAACTTTAACCATCACTGGTGTTAAACTGGATCGTTCGTGGAGGATCAGTGAGGGAAGAAAGGATTTTTTTTTTAAATAAATTAATTAATTAATGACTAAATAAAATCTTTAATTGTCTGTAAAATATTTAATGCTGACCAAAATTATAGAAACTATGACTTTTAAAATAAAAATGTCTACAATGTAACAGTTAAAAGAAATTTTAATCTTGATCTAAAACTACTTTTCTTATTATTATAAAGCTTATTTATTTTATAGATTTATTCATTCATTAAGTTGATTTGAATTTTTTAAGTGGTTTGGAGATATATCTTCTTAAATTAACACACCAGACGTATTTTTAACTCGTTGTTTAGATCAGCATTTCCCCAAAACCTTTTTAAAACGACAAACCCATCGTGACTCAGTTCACACCAGAGATTATTTACACATCATGAGAAAAGTTCATCTGTGCAAAAATTAATGTTACTGATTATTTTTATTTCCATTTACACACCACTTTATAAACCAGTGATTTCTGACTCCACCAAGTTTAGAAAAAAACACAACAATAAAACCTAGCAATATAAATGTCTTTATGGACGGAGTCACAGACTGTCCGACTGTCATCCTCGGGTTATTATCGTACAGCGCCTTTCTAATCAGGTACACAGAGAATAATTACACAAACACACACACATACACACAGAGACGATACACTTGTGTTGAGTAGCTTTATATTGAAATTGATGAAGTATACACAATGCAGTAGACTATTAGCACGTCGATACACACGTCACGCAGGACCGGGAGAGGTTTTTGGCGAGTGACAGATGAACAGCAGTTCAGTTCCACATTAAAGACAGAACCTTAAAGCCACGCGTACGATCGTCCGGCGACGTCAGGAGGACGACGTCACCATGGAGTAGAAATTATACAAAATAAAACAGACAGAAACAAACTCAAACCTTTAATGCTTTTTATGTACAAGCCACCAGTGCCTCGTGGAATGACCCCTTTATTTATTTATTTATTCATTCGTTCGTTTACTTTTCAAACGAGAGACAGAAAGGGGCTTCCTGTGACAAACTCGAACCGGTCAGATCCGGTTATAAATACGTCTGTAAGGTGCAAAAACCTAAAAACCCAAAGAGTGTTCTTTACATAGCCTTGTTGGGCACACACTCGCACGCACACACACACTCGCACGCAAGGTCCGAGACGACCACGTGTTTGTGCTCTCTGTGTCTCTGGGCAAGTGTGTGTGTGTGTATGAGCATTTTCTCTCACACACACACACACTGAATAAGTGCTTGAGGACTCGGACGAGACCGGATCATAAAGTTAACGCTAATGCTAATTAATAAAAAAAAAACAAAAAAAAAGGAACCGAACTAGCATGCTAGCTTGTGCTGATCGATGTGTGTATCATCAGCAACTCAAGAGGAGTTTAAAGATCAAAGAGATTAAACATCATACCTACTGCAGAGGCGGAGCTTTTCCTTAAGTGGACACGCCTCCTTTTTCAGGATTGGTGAGAAGTTGGGGTTAATGATCTGAAACCTGTCGCGTATTTCTTCTCTCTCTTCTCCTGCGCGGACTCTGAGGTGCCGAGTTTCCTCTCAGGGAACATTTTATAAATATAAAGGATTAAATATTACGACTTAAAATAATAATAATAATAATAAATCACTAATGGCACCTTTAACTTGGAAAAGGAGGAGGGAAAAAAAACCCTGCGCTACCTCTCTCTCTCTCTCTCTCTCTCTGTCAGACCGTCGCTCCTGTCTTTAGTGTACGTCGCTAACGTCGGAAAGGCGCGCTAGCAAAAGAGGGGTGCCATTACTTTTCTTCATGATGGAAATGTGCTTCTTTGCCTCGTCTCTTGTCTGAGGTGATGAAAATCACCGTGTGGTCACTCAGTCAATGGCACAAGGGTCCTTTAGTGCGCATGCGGACACACACACACACACACACACACACACACACACACATCTAACATCTTAATTTTCTATAAGCTCATGTAAATTCATCATCAAACGGAAATTATAAAAGCTCGTCTTCCCTAAAGAAGGCTGTTAGTTTGTTGTTTTTGTTGTGCAAGTAGTCTGGAGTAGAACAGTAGCTTGAGTGTTGTGTTAATATGTGTGTGTGTGTGTGTGTGTGTGTGTGTGTGTCAGTAGTATAAAGCCTAGCGCTAAAGCCTCCGTTGCTTTAGTATATTCTGTGTGTTTTGTTTTTACTCTGCAAAGATCAGGACCTTTTAACAAAAAAAAAGAAAACAAAAAAAAAAAGGAAAATAAATGGTTCGTTTTGGTGCCGTGGAGGATCACCACACTGATAGAGACAGACAGACAGACAGACAGACAGACAGACAGGTGATCTTTAGGTGGTCTCTTTGCCCTGAGCTCCCGTCACCGTCTTAATGGAGCTTAACGTTCGGTTGAACCAGGTCTTTTTCGCCGCTTGCACTTCGTTCAGCGCCAGAGCCAAGTGGTGGGCCAAATCCTGAAACACACACACACACACACACACACACACACACACACACACACACACACACACACACACACACAAAATCAGACTCGTGAGATAAAGCTGGTGTGTGTAACACTACGTCCACATTAGCAAACAACATTTAAACTGAAACTCTCTACACGGTGTTTCTCCAGACGATTAACAGCCGTTTTTAAAAATCTGTCCGGGAGAACGACGCCATCCGCGATGGATTAACTAGCAGCGTCCCGTTCACTCTCGCGCTCCTGCTGTACCTGTTTATCCTAACAGTATGAGTACAGCGTTGTGTACCGAGAGGCCGGAAATACAGCGGAGGTCGGCTGTCGTTAAAAAAAAGAATAAGAACGACATACATGGGGGAAAAAAAACTACAAACACACAAGTTCTAGCGGTGTGTGTGTGTGTGTGTGTGTGTGTGTCGACGCGGGGAGGCCTCAGACATCACACTGCGCATTTGGGTTTCCTGATGTCACACAGATCCAAAGTTATCATTACATTTAAAAACGTGCACATTTTACTGCTACTGGAATACGAGAGTAACGACACGGAAATGTAGAACTCAAAATCTGCATATTATTATTATTATCATCATCAATGGTTACAGAAACAACTGAAAACAACCATAAAAGTTTTATTTTATGAATCTGTGCTAATTCTTCTCTTATGTAAGCCATTTTTTGTGTGTGTGCACTCGGGTCACCTGTATCTTGCACTCGGCCTCCACCAGCTGCAGTTTGGTCTGCGCGAGTTCCAGCTCCATTTCCCTGAGCTGCGCCTGCAGAGCCTCTTTCTCCTCGTCAGTCTCGTCCTCGCTCAGCTCCTTAGGAGCGCTCAGAGCCTTCACTCGCCCCTCCTTACTGAAGAGCGCGCTGCACTTCTCACAGCCCTCCACCTTCATCTACACACACACACACACACACACACACACACACACACACACACAGACACAGAGCGGGGGTCAAGCAGGAGCACAAAGTGAGGAAATCACCCTGAACTCAACACCATGTTTTCTTTATCAGTGAGAGTACGAGCAGCATCATGATGACGATGATGATGAAGATGATGTCCACAGGAGAAATACTGTACAGGACACTCTACACTCTCTCACACACACACACACACACACACACACACACACGGTCTGTGCTGTGTGTCCTCAGACGGCCCACTAATCTGTGTCTGAGTTGCGCGTCCTCCATCAAGAGGCCATCGTCTACTCAAGAGCCTCCACTTCACTCCTCACCTCGTTAGCAAACACTAAATCATCTCCTGCTCAGAGTCTCCACCTCACTGCTGAAACCCTCAGATCGACCCGCGCCTTCTCACCCACTCCACACTTCAGACTTGAACACACGAGTCTCTGATTATTGATTTGTACGTATGTGAGAAAAATTTGCACAGCTTTTCAAACCAGATGCACACAAACTGCATTTTCTGCTCGACTCCACTTAAAATAAGAAAAACATATAAAATGAGCTTCTGCAATCGAATAATCAGGTCCGTGTAACTTTAGCACTGATGTGTTCAATTCACAAAACATGACACAAAACCTGAGATAAAATTTAAAGGAATAAAGCAACAAAAAAAAAAAACCTCAGCTGCAGCACACTGAATCAAAGGATGCCAATACTTTTATCAATAGTTTTATGAATGTGGAGAGCAAACTGTGTCAATCTTCAGAACAAGACAAACCTCGTATAACAGTCAGTAGGGCAAAATTTACACCCCAAACTCTTAAGGTCCATAAAAACAGACCTGGAGCAGGAACCAAAAAAAAAAAAAAAAAAAAAGGTTCCTGAATGCTAATTAGACAGATATGAGCTTTAGTTCATTAAGCTCCGCCCCTAACAGTCCTTGAAGCAGGAAATAGTTTCCTGATTAGTTGTTAGTTGTTCTAAACCGTATCGTATCTGACCAATCAGCAATATTTTGTTATTTCAAGCTCCGCCCCCCAAAAGTCTCTGGTCATTAAAAAGACTCTGCAGCAGGAACTTTTCGACAGTTCCTGGACAAAAATATAAAAAGGGCTGATTTTTGAACATGAACTACAAACTAAATTGGACAGTCTATTAAACTTGTGTTTTCACCAACTGGCAACATTCTGAAATAACAAGCCCCGCCCCCAGTAGTCCTCGGCCCTTAGATAAGAGTATCAGCTCTAAAACAGGAAGTAAACAGTGACCTTCTGATTGGTCAGTTTATAAAGCTTATGTTTGTCCAATCTGCAGTGTTTAGTGTGTAAACTCCACCTCCGATATGTAAAAATATACTTTACTGTGACTCTGAGAAGGAACCACCGTTATTTGACCAATCAGCAATGTTCTATATCTCAAGCTCCGCCTCCAACAGGCCAAGGAACTTAAAAGTCAACAGCAGTTTGTTGTCAAAAATAAAAAAGCACTGATTCTAGAACAGGAACTATAAAGTATATCAGGAACCATCCAGATAATGATCGTATGATGGCAGCATCAGAAGCTACCCGGCGCGTCCAGTAAATAACCCGCAGGACTGATCACCACGCCCACTCAGGGTGAGACTCTACAGTCGAAATCCTTCAGAATGAGTTTAAAGTCTCAGTAGGTTTCTCGTTAGCGTGACTCAGCGTTGCGCTTCGTCTCCACAGAGATCAGACACGTCTGAGTAAATAAATATGTGGTGCCGTGTTTATGTAGCGGATGAAATGGTGAGGAGTTACTCACCCGGATCTTCTCCAGTTCTCCTTTGTTAGCCGTCTGCTGTTTCTCAAGACGTTCACTCAGCTGAGAGCAGATCTGAGACACACACACACACACCTCAAGTATGAGAAACAAGTCATGATTTTTGTCTGACATGAAGGAATTAATGACAGCAGACTGGCTTCGTCTAATCACAGAGCAACTAATCATCTATTAAAATCAATAATCTAGAATTGCTAAGAATTTGCTGGTAACCAACTAATCAACTGCATTTCGGGATGAATTTATTAAAACCATATATTTATATACCAGTAAATCTATCGTTACTCATGCATCATCGTTCTGATCACCAAACAATAAACAAAACAAAAACTTGATCTCATTTAAATGTAAAAAAAAAAAAAGATTGTGATTATGTATTTAATCATACCCTTAGCCCCGCCCCTTGGGACACCCTTTAACCTTACCCTCATCATGTCACATTAATGTCTGAATAATCATCCATTTCAAAATTTGAGGTCAATTAAAAAAAAATAAAAAAAATAAATAAAAAAGTCCAGCCTTTAAAAAAATGAGACGCCTGAAGATAATTTACATAAAACAGCTGATCATTTGTGTGTAAACTTTATAACTTTGTATGTTTTTTAAGTTTTGTTTTTTAAGTTTAAATTTAGTTTACTCGAACTAAATTTTGATCAAGATCCTCACCAATGTAGTTATAGACATATATATTTAATCATTTAAAAGTTGTTAGAAATCTGTTAGAAAGTCCATCATTAGAGAAATATTTAAAGGCTTCTTGTGATTGTTTAAAGTCACACATGGTGGTGATTTATTTATGATTTTCCTCTCACTCGGTGTCTCACTCGGTGTCTCACTCGGTGTCTCTCCAGGATCTTATTAATCCCCCACCTGTCCTGTTCTGTCTTCATTTCCACCAGTCTCTCACTAACTGCATTACCCATAATCCTCTGCTAACTTCATGGGGAACGCACTCTCATTTTCACAGACAAATAAAAAAAAATTCCATTCCAAATTGAGCAGACTTTATTGTTTCGCCTGATAACGCCCGCCCGCCCGCCCGCGCTCGCTCCACCAGTGTGACACGCGCAACACATTTAAACCAACACCTGGTGCATGACCTCACTCCATGCAGCTTCCTATCAGAGAGTGCATCACACACACACACACACACACACACACACACACACACACACACACACACACACACACATACATTCTGCATGTTCCTCATCAAAACCTTTCAACGAAATCAAACAACTGCACAATGTTTTACTTCTTTTCTGTTTTTTTGTCCTCAGGCTGTTAATGAACACAGAAGGCTTCATCTAAAGGACAAAAAAAATAAACAACAAAAAAACATGACATCACAGTATTTAGCCTAAACAAACAGAACAGCAACAAAACTAAAAATTTCAATGGTTTTGAAACTCAGAATCAGTTTCTCGTCCAAAGCCACGACCTAAAACACACTTGCACATTATTTCAGCTCAAGACAGACGGCATGAACTAGGAAGAGGAATTAAAAAATAGCAAAAATAACAAACAAAAGCGAAACCCAATTATCATCTGCTAGAGGAGTGGGGGTGCCAAAACTTTTTTTGCAGCATGAAAAATTATTCTGTTTGCACTTATACAGTAAATTATTCCCACATCTCAGCATCTTCTGGTTATTATTCACCAAATCTGTTTAGGAAAAAAAAATTTATATTGATATTTATAAAATATTTTATATTAAAAAAACTGCTGTGGTATAAAAGGAATAAAATGCGCAATTAGAGAAAAATAATGGCGTCACCGGCTGTGGATTTCTTTCCTGTAACTTTGTGTCCCGGTGTGTGTTATTACTCACTAACGCCAGACACTGAGAACAGGAATGTACTGCTTTATAACTCTAACCAAAGTGTGTGTGTGTGTGTGTGTGTGTGTGTGTGTGTGTGTGTGTGTGTGTGTGTGTGTGTGTGTCGTTATCTTCCTGGATCATGAATCACACTGTCAGCAGGCCCTATTAAAGCAACTCTACAGGGACACAAGAACTATTTTTTTTTACAGAACTGAGTTCACATTGCCAGAGCGTGCACACACACACACACACACACACACACACACACACACACACACACACTATCCATATACAGTAGTATATCTCTATACTTTAACTTTCTTTTTTATAAAAGCTCCACAACTGAACATGTATTAGTTTAATGTTAAACAATAAATAAATAAAAAAATCAAACATGGACATTACTAAAATAAACATGAGCATAAAAACACTATAATATACTAATATATATTCTTATTTACTAATATATATTCTTATTTACTAATATCTTTATTTTCCTCTGATCATTATTATTGTTCATATAGTTAATATTTAATGCAACATTTTTTATAATCCTGAATAATATTAATATTAAATTTTTGTTAAAGACTCCTACGTACATCAACTGAAACGGAACGAGAGTGAAAAAAAGATAAATAGAAGAAAGATGAAAGATAAAAAACAAAAAGAAAGATAAAAGGGTGAGAAGAGATCGGGCAAAACAGGAAGAATGAAACAGGATGAGAAGAAGAGAAAAGAGGAGGAGAAAACGGGCCCTGTACATTGTGATTGTGTGTGTGTGTGTATGTATGGTGTTGTGTGTATCTGTGTGTAGTGTTGTTTGTATATATATGTGTGTGTGTGCGTATGATTGTCCAGACACACACACACATGTTCCTGGTGTCTCCTATGGGAGCTGGTACTCACAGCCGAACTCGGCGGCGGCGGCGGCGGTAGCGGTGTCTCTCTCAGACGCCCAGTGCGCCAGTAGGTCACTGAAGTCTGGAGTTCCGGAGCTGCTCATGCTGATGATGTTGGTGTTACTGCTGGCGGGTTCTGAGGAGCAGGTCATCGCGTCACACAGGAGCTCGGGTCGCGGCTCGGTCCAGAAGCTGCTGGGGAGACGCCTCTGGATCATGGGTAAGCCCTGCTGCTTCTTCACCTGAGCGTTCTGGAAGAGTTCCGCCAGCGGCCCGAGGTTCTCAGGCTCGTCCCCCTGCTCGGACGCCGCCGCTCGGATGATGTCGGAATAGTACCGCTGCCGGCCCGAGACCTCGGCGCGTGACCTTCCCGCATAGGTATCGCACGTGTCCGATTCCTGACCCCGCCCGAAATATCGCTGCACGTCGGTGCTGATGAGCTCGGCGAAACGTAGCAGGCGATCCGTCATCTCGGTGTACAGGTCGCACGCTGACGGACCTCTGACCCGAGACTCTGAGACGTCTGGGGCGTCCTCGTCCTCCTCTCCGTAGCTGTCCTCCACCTCGTCCCTGAGCTCCTCTTCATACTCGTCTTCAACATCGTCTTCATCAGCAGGAACGAAGCAGGTGTGAGCGGGACGACCGGGTCCGAATCCGCCCAGGGTTCTGATTACGCTGGCTGCCATCCTGCAACAACCTGAGACAGCAGGTACCGGTCTCGTCAATAAAGGTACCAAACTCAAGTCAGTTTTATTTCTGTAGCACTTTTAACAAAGCAGCTTTACACAATCAAAAAGAATGATTGAAGTGTGTATGAGATGTGA
>JAQMYG010000009.1:26401865-26428882 GCA_030014215.1 Clariallabes teugelsi | reverse complement strand
AATTATCGCTAAAACAATGTAATGACCCCTCCTGAGGATATAAAGCTTTATTATTGTGTTTGAATAAATCAGATCTAAAAAAACATCAGAGAAGTTCAGAAGCTTCAAAGAGAATGAACGAACTAATGAATTTTCTCAAAACATTATAAAATTAAGTAGAGACTTAGTGACTCCCCTTAGAGACTCTGTAGTCTCTGTAGAAAAAAAATAAAATACCGCCGATTATCAACGCGGAAATGAATGGCGCATTGCTCAAGTGCAAGTTTATCAGCAACAGCTTCCCATTTAAAACAATAGGCGGTCAAAATGACCGATGAACCGTGTTAAAAGTAGGTGACACTGGCGCGGCGCTTCTAGTGTTAAGTGTGGTTTCATCAGTGTTTATTTTATGCTAGACCATAAATATGACCGTTGCCACGGTGATCTAATCTGTCATAGCGATAAGCACATGAGATCATGACAGCTTCTCATTTTATCATTGATTTTGAATATTTATATTTACAGTAACCCATAAGCTTTTTTTTTTTTTTTACTGGACCACTAAGACTAATCATTTCTTTCCATTGTTGTGAAGTTTATAGCAGCCAGAAGTCATGACGCACCCATCTCAGATGTCTGTACCAGAAAAATACCAAAAATAAATAGATTAAATGGATGTACTCCAAAAAAATTCTAACCTACAAGCTCCACCTTCGAATTTCTGAATGAACGCCGTCTTAAAGTCTGTCGAAAGTAAATTTAATTACCTGACAGTCGTGACATGGACCCTAATAATCAACTAATAATCGGAACGACAGTCTAACCAGAATAAAACTGCATCATGTGACCCAACCCTGTCTGATGGAAATGAGAGGGGACGTAAACTTTTAATAACCCGTTCGATAAGTAAATATGAGCTGTGTAACACTTGATCTGATCGTTTCTCTCTTGTTGTAATAAATCGATTCTTCCTGCACGTGTCTGTGAGGTTAACTTTAGGTGAGTCCACCTTAAGAACAATAACTTTCATCCATGGAGTCTCTGGCTGAGGAAGGAGCTCTGATTGGCTCACCAGGTCACATGCAGTAAAGCATCTCACCAATCACTGACGAGAGTGAATGATGTTTATAACCAATCCCGATGCAGAACGCAGGATTTATCAGAAAAGATTGGAAGTCTGACCTGACCACAAAATCTGAGGAAAATAAAAATTCTTTCCAGAAAATGAAACCCCTCACAGCAGGCAGAATCACTTCTGAGTAAAATGTTTTTGGATCACGTGAACACACTCCTTATTAGATGAACGTAAACAGGGAAATTGAAATCTCTAACCGGGATGATTTCGATCAGATTAAAGAAATACGGTCCAGGTAAACACAAGAAGGGTTCGGTGATGGAGAAGGGCGCGGCATGGCTGTGATGGGGCGTGGCTGAGTTAAAGGGGGCGGACCAAAATGAAAAAAAAAAAAAAAAAAAAAAAGATGTGATTCTGACGGAAGTTCATATTAAAGGAACGCCGGGTCACTGCTGCTTCATTTCTACTGCATTTACTGCTGAACTTTAGGTCGTTAAGATTTTATTAGTTATTTTTGTCAAAATAGGTTTAACATAACATTTAAATGGAAAATTTAAGCTTTCATTACTTAGTGTAAAACTAAGGATGCTAATTTTACAAGAAGCAAAATGTTAAAATGAGTTAAATGTTTCTTCTGAAACTGTAACTGTTCTTAAAAGAAAGAAGAAGAAAAAGCTGGTCAAGTAAAAACTTTGTGAATTTTTTAGCACATGACGGGACAGCGCAGCCGTATTAAACCTGGTGAACTCTTAATTGAGCCGTCTGGATGTCCCCCGGGTGCCCAGAGCGTACAGTGAGCGAGCTGAATTATTACGAGGTCAATAAAGGAAAAAAAATCCATGCGGCTCTGAGTGATGGCGGTAAACACCACGGGGGAGGGAGGTGAATTATTAAGAGGCGCCTTAAGATGCAAATCAAATAGTCGCGTCTCGCGTCCTCTATCCGTCACCAGCGTCACAATAAACCTAGTGACCTTCTAACAGCCGAGAGAGAGAGAGAGAGAGAGAGAGAGAGAGAGAGGGAGGGAGAGAGAGAGAGAGAGAGAGGGAGGGAGAAAAAAAGTAATTTATTAACAAATAAGGACGTTTGAAAGAGTCGTGTGTCAGGTCGTCTGTTCGTCGTGTCGAACGTGCTGCGTCGAGACTGTTAGTGCCATAAAGAACCATAAACCAAAGTGTTTGATCAGAGTCGACTGCACTCGTGAGAGAATTCTCTTTACACTGAAATCATAAGTACACTGTAGCATTTTATTGCTAACGCCTAGCCAGTTCAAAGGTGATTTAAGTGTGATGTCCTGGAGTTGAGCGATGGAGAACAGTTCGACTCAGGATGTTTCAGCACGCTCTCGTAAAAACATCACGACTGTATAGGAAAGTGAAGCGGCGGTATCATTAACACACGTTTTATTGCCCCGACACCACAGTAACTCGGCCCCTCACTATTAAACAACACGTGACACTTTTTATCCGAGCGTACCTTTAATCCGATAAAGTGCGTCTGCGAAACGCGTTATGTTAACGAGTCCTTGTGAATGAGCTGCTACTATAGAAACAATAATGTAGTAAATTAACTTAAAGAACATTAAATCAACACGTCCTGACCAAACAGAAGGGAGAATTCTAAAACACTACAGCAGGAAATGACTTGGTGAATCTTTTTGTCCTGTGTCTGTGTCTGTGTGTGTGTGTGTGTGTGTGTCTCACCTTACAGATCTTGTACAGCGAGTCCTGACCGTCGCCTCCCGTGTCCTTAAAGTAGTCGTGTGCTGGGAAGGTGCGGTTAATGTCTCGAGTGATGGCACTGTCCTGAGGTGATTCCTGTACACACACACACACACACACACACACACACACACACACACACACACACACACACACACAGAGAGAAAATGACAATATTATTAAGGAAGGAAGTCAAATGAATCCACAGTTTCCTCCAGAGACTCTCAGCACATCTGGAGCGAGACACACATCTGTGAGGGACATGTAGGGACCTGGACATCAATTGTGTGTGTGTGAGAGAGAGAATCATGTTTGAGTGTCAGTGATCAAGAGCTATGAAATGAAGTAAGCATTAGAAAAAGTGTGTGTGTGTGTGTGTGTGTGTGTGCATGTTTTCTAATCTCTAAAGACTCTCTCTCTCTCTCCAGACTGTAGACGGTCACGCTGCTCAGCTGAAGAAACAGACTCAGTCAGTCCAAACAAAAAACTTCTTTTTTTAGCGCAAACATGCGCACACACACACACACACACACACACACACACACACACACACACACACACACGACAGCTGTTTGGTGAAGCTGGCAAAACAAAACAAAAATTTATATATAAATAAAATGTGCTGTGGATTTAAATACATATTTTTTTAATTCCTTCTTCTTCTCTGATCTTTCTTTTTTTTTCCTGTTGATGCTTCGTCACTTCATATCAATACACTCACACAAATCTGGGGGAAATCTCCCAGGCTTTTTTCTTTAAAAAAAAATATTCCAGTTCAGAGTAAGCTCAAGTTAAACAAGGAACTGATTGTCCATTAATTAAGATGGAACCAAGAAATTTTTTAAAAGGCTTCAGTTTTCTCAGGAGCATAAAGACGGGAGTGATGGAGAAAGGTCATGTGATCTGATGCGAGTCCAGATCGAGCCTATTCCAGAGTGACGGGTGTGTTGGGGGGAGAAGGGACTCGTTTCCACAGATGACCTGGACACCGCAGTGTCAAAGCTAAAGTCGACTAAAGGAACCTAGAGCACGAAGGAAGGCAGGAATGTTCAGATACAAATGTGTGTTCACGCTTCAGGAAAAGAAAAACAGTATGATGTACATTATATTAATATAATATAAATAATATAAATAGTATTATCATATATCAATATATAACATATCGCAAAAAATATCGTATTTAAATATTTATACAAGTTTTTATTTTCCTGAAGTGTGAATATATATATTTTTTGTGATGCGGTTGTACGTGCGAAAGCACAGCCAGAGTACTGAAGGCATCTCAGCCGTGCTGATATTCAGCACAACAGCACGACCTCGAGTGTGACATCGCTTTTATACAACAGCTCCACAAACGGCATTTATTATCAACAGATCATTTCTTTCATTTAACCAGTTATTTTGCTCCGCCCACAACACATCCTCCCGCACCCGTCAGAGTTGGCAAGCGACAGTTTGTGTAATTACCAGGAGGCGAGAGCAGCTTTAAACTCTTAGCGGTGCTCTGTATCCATGAGGTGATGAGAATAAACCATGGAGGTGGTGGACAGTCCTGAGAAACTCACCAGGTTTACTTTATATTTACACTTTATTACACTGTAGAATATCAGCTCCGTTAACTTCCGGGTTCTGGGATCGAATCCCAAAATAGCGTTAAATGGAAATCTAAATGGAAATGGCCATTCGTAACCTGTTCTTGTTTACTTGTATTATTATTTACTTTTTGGTTCAAGATTTATGTAACAGCTACATGGTCACATGACCACCCACACTCCCAGGAACATTTGTGTCACGTGAGACAGCTTTAGGTCACACCGAATGTGATTAAAATCCCTCCCTCCAGGGAGGATTAAACACAAGTAAGTTATAGACATCAAAGAAAGCCAGAGGAAATGGGAGGAGAGAAAGAGAAAAGCAAATCAAACAGACGTAGAGATCGTCAGTAATAGTGGGGTGTGTGGAACATAACCTGAAGTCATTATACCATCACACGGCTCGTCCTCGTCACACTGATCAGAGCACGCGGTAACGCGATACACACGTTTTTAACACGTGTGCAGGTTTAATGGGTTTTCCCAGAAGAACGGATCCGCTACTGAGGAAAAAAAAATGACGGACAGATTATCCTTCGCCTCACCTGAGCTCTTCTGAGGCGTCTGAGTCACACCACGAGCACAGAGACGTGACAGAACGAGGAGAAAAAGTGTATAACATCATCAAAGAGGAAATCAAAGAGGAAAAAAAACAGAATTAGAACGGAGAAAGAAAAAGTTGTGTGATCATTTAACTTTAACCAATCAAAAAAAACACTAACTGTTGACAAACTACTGTGGAATAAGAGGAATAAAAAAAAAAAAACGCCTTGTTGTGCTGTTACGGGAAAATAATCATCCTTTGTTGTTGATCTTCAATCGATTCATATCTAAGATTTTAAACCTCTGTGTTAGATAAATAAAATTCAAAGTTGAAGTTCTAATAGAATTCATTCTGAGAGTTTTACAACACACACACACACACACACACACACACACACACACAGGAGGCTGAGGTGCAGGACACACTCTCACTAACTGTCAGAGTGAATTACTGTAAGTGAGCCTCAGCAAGGTGACTCTCAGCCCACCGGCTCCGTCTCCATCGCCTCAAACCTCAACTCGATCCCTTCTGAGCAAGTGCACTCAGACTCGGCCATGCTCAGGAGACTTTAAACCCTGACTAATCAGCAATAATCAGCTTAAAACCTCCATGGATCAGACGTGTTTCTGCGGCACACGCGATCGGAATGAGGTCTGGAGAACTCGGAGGCGGAGTCAACAGCTCAGACTCTTTTCTGTAATGTTCCTCAAACCATTCCTGACCACCAGAACCAGTGTTCTCAGTTTGCACTACAGTAGCTCTTCTATTGTATCGGGCCACACGGGTCAGCCTCCAACTCCTCATCAGTGACCCTGACGCCGGTCCAACGGTTCTCCTTCCGAGGGAGTTCCTGACCACTACAGACCGGGAACACCTCACAAGACCTGCTGTTTTGTAGACACTCTGACCCAGTTGTCTAGACGTCACTCCTCGCTGAAATCACTCACTTTTCTCCGTCCTTTACCCCCGAAGCTCAGATTAAATACACAGCAGCCATCACAAAGTTTAACGGTTCCTTCTGGATCATCCTGACAATGTCTTTTCCCGTCCTTACTTTTTTTATTTTTTAATCGGATACTGTTTAAAAAAAAAAAAAAAAAAAAAAAAAACACACACATGTAGCGCGGATACACCTGCTGTTTGCTTCCTCAAACGGAAAAAGCTTTAATATTAGGGCTTAAATGTCCGGAGTTGAGAAAAGATCTGGTGATGAAGTAATAGGAGTGAGGGGGCGGAGCTACGGTTATGTCTCTGACCTTGTATTGTAAGATATCACAATATTGTCCAGAAATATCTACGCGAACAGATACTGAACACAACCATCACGCCATCTTATGTAGAAATTTCAGTTTCCAAAATACTCCTAAGAAAGTAGACAGTGACAGGATTAGATCTTTTAAACTCTGTTGGTTTATTTGTTTAAGAATGCATGTTATTATTATGTATTTACTCAACTTTGCGTGACTGATATCCTGATATCATGAATCTGTGATATTTTATCACACTGTGCCACGTTTAGACCTGAACAGGTGACCGACGCAGACGGACTCCATCACACACAGGCTTTAAACTCGCCTACAGCAAGGAACACCTCATAAATATAAATACAGATAGAAAAACCCACACACACACACACACACACACACTGGAAGACAGGGAATCTCCATCTTGGTCTCTTCAGCATGCTGTCACTGTGTAGATGATTTATTTATCTCCTGTAAACGCGAGTTCTGTCTCTAAAAAGGAAGGACACACACACACACACACACACACACACACACACACACACACACACACACACACACACTCTCTCCGTCTGTTGTGTTTCTAACACACACACACAAAAACTGTCCCCAAAGCATCTGTCCTATATGGTGTCATTTACATTCATTCCCGTCAATATTTCTAGCATGTTTTCAAAATCATCATGTTGCCAGTTCTGCATTAATCCCCCCTATTTCATCATACATGATCGGTTTTACACATTAAACGTGCGTGCGCGTGTGTGTGTGTGCGCGCGCTGCAAACAAACTCATTCCCCTTGCCCAGAGCGCTACCAGCGGATTCGAGTCTCACCGACCGTAGCCCCCGTTTTCAGAGATTAATTATCCTCGCCTCTCCATTATTGATGATGTGTTTATGTGGAAGAGAAGAGATGCTAAATAATGCATCTGCGGCCCGCAGCGCTCGGCTGACTCGTAAAGACGGCGAGGCTTCAGTAAACTGCGCAGACGAGCTGAGCTCCTGACCAGAGGAGCATTAATCTGACGTTATGAGAAACCCTGCTATCTTTTACAACCACTTAATCCTGTTAATGCTTTCAGAAAATACAGGCTTGACAGGACAGAGACGAGGTGCGACTCGGAGACGTCTCGGAATCCGAAAAGCCTGATTGGAATTTTTAAAAACAGCGATGACTTTGGGTGTGTGTGTGTGTGTGTGTGTGTGTGTGTGTGCCCTGAGATGATCATGTAACGATATAAATAAGTTTAGTTTGCTAAAACCAGCACACTAGACTTATTAAAAAGTAAGCTTAAAAAAAAAAAAAAAAAAAGTTAGCTAAATGTTATATAATAACAAATTATAAGCTAGCTAGCTAAATTAAATGAATGAGGGTTTCTTCATTTAGATTGCTTTAAAAAGTGCACAATTAAATCTGCACATTTGAGCCACAAACTGGGCAGAAAAACATTGATGTCCCACCGTCCGTCTTTTATTAGCAAACAGAAAGGAAAAAAAAAAAACTGTAAAGTCAGCGGGAAAATATTTTTACAGTTTGATTTGCTGCCACTTCCTGAAGATGGCTTTTTATTTATTTATTTATTTATTTGGATGAATATTAATATTCCATATATTTACTGACACCTCTCAGAAGTATGAGGAATTAAGATGTAGCTGACTAACCATGTCGTAAGAAGGGATGTTAACGGTTTATTGTCACCACGAATTTAACTGATTTAAAGTTTGTTTTGCGTAAGAGGGCGACACTCGCAGCTCAGGCGATAAACTGTACTAGACATTGTACTTTTGTCAGGCTGTTTGAATGATAAAGACATAAGAGGAGTAATTTTATAATTTTTTTTGTTTGTGTTTAAACGTTTTAGATTTTATTCATTTGTCTAAAATAATTATCGTCTTCAGATTCTGCTGTGCAACTGTAAAAATAAAACTAGACAATTATTAATTATTTAATCTGTAACATATTCAACCCACAGTTACTTCATTCGCCGTTTTTTTACACTTACACAATCTGATGGTTATTTATTTATTCATTCATTTATTCCGATTGTAATTACACCTCGATGAGATTAACAAAGTGACGCTGACTGAAACTTCAGCTCGGCTTTATACAGGACAGAAACACCCTGTCTTTACTGTTCATTTTTTATTTTTTATTTTTTTTTTTTTAACATAATAACTAAAGATTCTGATCCTGAGATCAGGATTATCGTTTCAGCGATCTTTCGATTCTGCTCGTCTAGAATTCGCCTCGGTAGAATTTGATAACATAATGAAAACAACAACAAAGAAGAAAAAAAAAACAAAAAAACACCCAGTGCCACTAAGACGCTGCTATCTCGTTAGCAGCACCCAGCCCGGCCTTCACGAACGACTCGACGGTCTATTTCTGGAGAACGAGCATTAGCATTAATGGGGCTGCTATTCGCTGAGAATCTCGCTCGCCCTCCCAAAAAAAAATTCTTCCAGGGCGGAAGACTGAAACCGAAGGCAAGTCCAAACAGAATGCCAGGAAGAAATGAACAAACAAAGCATTAATGGAGCGAGTCGAGCAGCAGGATACTTCTTACACTATTATTAGACTCTCTCAAGGGTTCCCAGGAACACCCCTCCTCCTTCTCACCCCTCAACCCCTCAACCCTCACCACCCCATCATGTCAAGTCGTAAAATAAAATAAATACAAAAACCAGAAGCCTACTGCAAAGCAAACCTCTTTTCACACTTCTGGTGTTTTAATTAGTTTTCTTACATGAAGCAAGAGGAGTAAAGACAAACACCACCGTGTGTGTGTGTGGTGCTGCTACAGGAAATTAATCAACACCATGGCGGTGTCCTCGGGTTTCTGAAGGTTATTTCATTATAACCTTATATTATAACGTTATTTATTTATTTATTTAAGTTTCACCCTGAAGATTATTTTCCAGTAACGTCACATTACACCACTGAGTGTTTCTCGTTCCTCCTGAGATTCTCAGACGATTACAAATTTTATTAACGAGAGAACGAGTCGTACTTTTCACAGCGCTTAGAGGCCGAGTCAGAGCCGCACGGCGCTGCCTCTAAAATAAACACACGGCTTTTACTGAACGTAATGCAAAACAAAAAAACCGTTCCGCAAACAAACAAACAAAAAAAATGGATAAACAAAAAAGAAATAAACAAACACAGGGTGATGGACACATCGATAAAGACATGGATGAATAAATAAGTGAATAGATGAAGTAATGGCTGATCTAATGAATAAATAAATGAAGGAAAAGAATAGTGCTTAAAATGAATAATGGATGGACAAAGATAAATAAATGAATAACAAAATCAAACAAACAAACAGATGAGATGGATAATTAAATAAATAAACAATGAAAAACAAAAAGACTAAGAAACTTAATGTAGAAAAGATGGATGGACGGATCAATGACTGAACCGATGAACAAATGAATATGTAGCTGAAGGAACAGCGAGATTATCAAACAAATAATGGATGAATAAACAGGTTGATAGATGAATGGATGGACAGATGGATAGAAAGACATGAATAAATAGATACATGAACAATAAAATAGTAAACAAATGGTGGATGGACAGAGCGTACAGTTAGATGAAGTAATAAATAAAGGGAAGACTGAATAAACAAGTAAAAACACAAATCAGATAGATAGATAGCTGTCTAAACAGACAAACAAACAAGACAGACAGACAGACAGACAGACAGACAGACAGGTGATCGGATGAATAATTGATAAACAGATTGGCAGATGAACAGAGATAAAGATGAATAAATCACTACGTAATCAAACAGAGGAACAAACAGACAAGTAATAAAATAAATTATTAAGCAACTAAACAGACAGATAGAGAGATAGATAGATAAACAAAAACAAATAAACATACATGAACAGTAATTGAGTAAACAAGCGGATAAATGAATAGATGTACAGACAGATACTGAGATGGACGGAGACTCTCACTTCACTCCTCCAAATTAATAAAAGTATAAAATTGTTTGCTTTGGTGTGGAACTGAAAACATAGTGAAGTTTGGGCAACACTGCAGTGTGTGTGAGTGTGTGTGTGTGTGTGTGTTCGTTGTGTTAACGTGGGTGTGTCTGATGGACGGAGGATGGAGGGAGGCGTCCGTGGGAAACGCTGCACCGATTGTTCTTCCTGAACGACAACAATGGGCAAAAATGGCCTTCTGTTATTCTTTGGCCGAGCTGATTATAAAACCTGGGACTGGACTGATGAAAGCTCTGGAGAGAGAAAGAGAGAGAGAGAGAGAGAAAGTAAAGTAGATCAAGCAATAGAAAAGAAGAGAAATAGAGAAAATAAGAGAAATGAAAGAGAACAAATAAGAGAGTTGTGAGAGAAAAAGTGGTAAATTTAGGGAAATGGGGAAAGGAAGAAGGTAAAGAAGAAAGAAGTAAATGAGAGGTAGATAAGAAAAGTGAAAAGAAAGTAGAGAAAGATGAGCGAGAGTGAGGTGTGAGGGGAGGAGAAGAAAGACTGGGAGAAATAGCAGATAGAGAAGAAAGAACAGAATGTGAGAGAAGAGAGAGAAGAAAGTAGACAGAGATGGGGAGAAAGCAGAGAGAAGGAGAGAGAAAAAAAGAGAGCAGAGAACAGAAGAAAGAGAAAGAAGGACGGAGTTGAAAATGAGGAGAGAGAGAGAGAGAGACAGGCGAGAGGAGATTTGGTATTCCCTCAACATCTTCAACTGTCTGAGAGAGTGAAGGAGAGAGAGCGAGAGAGGAGGATGATTCTTCCTCCTCTCCGGTGCAATCCATCAGTGTTTGGAGGAGAGCTGGAGGAGACGACACACAGTTAATGGAGTGAGAATGTTCCGGGACGCCAGCGAGCCTCAGCGCCTTTTTACACTCAGCACTTTACCGCCATTAAACACGCCATGACACTGCAGATCACAAAACCAGTTAAATAACGACACTGCGTCATGGCTAACACACACACACACACACACACACACACACACACACACACACACACACACACACACACACACACACACAAAACACAACACAGGTGTCAGGATCACATTTATTTCCTCAGTGCAGATATACCAGAGTATAAATATCATCAATTATTTATGCTAAAACGTACATACATGACATCATTACAAAATAAAAACAAAAGGTACAGTAGAGCAGCTAACACACACCTGACTACACACTGTGTGTGTGTGTTATAACGTCATTTTCTGTATAGGGGGGGGGACTACAGGAGGAATACACTTTTAAGAAAGGACTGATCAGACGGTAACTCAGAGGCTGAACTCTAAGCACTTCACATCAGATGTAAAGCTAAAGAAAGTGTGTGTTTTTACTGCAGGGGAAACACACACACACACACACTCACACAGCTCCAGACCGAGCCTAAGCGAAGTCCCACGTCCTAATACGGCACGGCAGCATGGGAGAGCGGGAGCCTCCCTGGAGACGACTAGCCCTTGACTTTGATTGCGAGAACAGAGTGGTTTTCCCACAGGAAAGAAAAAAATCTTTGGCATTAGAGAGAGAACAAAAAACAAAATGGGAACTCAAGAACGCTGGCATCAAAATGTAAAAAATAAAAAATAAAACAATGACATCAATGCTGAAACCTTTTGCCTAAATTCCCCCGGAGCAGACGTCTCGACACTGGATCGTCTAACATCCACTGCCTTGTCCATCAAAAAAATAAATTAAAAAATCAAAGAAATTAAAAAATATATAAAAATTAGAGTGAAATTGAAAAGACAAGCCAAAAAAAAAAAAAAAACCTGTACAGATAACGACGATGCTTCAATATGGTATTTTGTTTACGGTAACCTATAATATAAAACTTATTTTTCTAATGTAATTCATTTGATAAGATTCATTCTGCGAGCCAATCATCATCCAGGAAAAACATGACATCATCACTTTGTCCAATCAACACTGAATGTTTTTCACAAACTAAAAATAAAAAGAATTTAACTGTTTCACATCCAAATCTATTGATTTACAAATAACAGAAATGCAGAATATCATAACCATCATCAGTAAACCAGTATCAGTGTATTAAATATTACAAATGCTTGTTCATGACATGACATGCAAAATTCTAAATAAACTAAAGTTTCAGATGAAAAGTCTGTCTGCTAGAATTTCAACCAGTTTGCTGGTTAGAACATCAAAACTTTGCAAAATCTTAAAACAGCTACTTGTCCTGACAGAATCTTATAAAACTTGTCGCAATAAAATCTAACCATTACAGATAAATCTCGAGTCTGTAGTAACACACAACCATATTTCTACGTCATCTTCATCCTTTTCCACTTTTTTGCTTCAAACTAATTAAATCCTCAACTGCAAAAAGTTAAGAGCTATTTGTTTTAGAACGGACTGAATTACAAACAATTGGTGTAAAATGGTTAATTTACTCACTTTTAAACCAAGTCCATATTATATTTTCATATAATTATTTAAAGTCTATACCTGGTTTCACTAGTAACTTGAGATGTAAACTATTCAATCTTGAAAATTTCCTTTTTTTAGATAATCATAAATTTATAAAAATAAACAGATTATCAAACAATCTGATCAGTGGAAATACTGCATGCACACATTAAAACATTCTCAATCTCTCTCTTATTATGAAGTAACAACTTCTTTAAAACTTATATCTGTCTTTCTTTAATTTCTTACTGCAAAGATTTCTTTCTATAAAAAATTTAAATATTGACCAATGAATTCAGGACAAATTCAAGGTTTAAATAAATTTGTACAAGGTTTAAATACAATTGTAACAAATTTAAACTGAAGTGAAATTTGTGAAAAAATATTTTGAGTATGAAAAACTTTAAATAAAGCAAAATATTTTATGAATTTGGTTGTTTAAGATGTTTTCAGTTTGCCATCATTTCTGAAGTAAAAACTTTCAACATGATTCAAGTTTAATTTAATTCAATTTAATTTGAAACCTGAAAAGATAATATCGATATCACAATATGTATAATTAAACTTTTTTTTTTTTTTTAACAATTAAAAATTTAGATTTTTAATTCAATGTTACAGTTTAGTCCTGAATCTGGTGCTGTTGAATTCTGAACTTTTATTTTCTATATTATTTTTACTATTTATTTTTAACATTTTTATTTTTGTAGATATTACATAAATGTACCTTTGAATATAGTAGCTCATGTGGCGTATTGTAAAAATTAAATATTGTATAAGCATCGTAATATGACTGTAGTTTTAATGTTATGGTCCAACGAACTTTAGTAATTGAAAAATTTTTCAGGGAATGACATGACAAATAATTAAAGAATTAAAAAATAATACAAAAGCCTCCTGAACCTTTTGCTGAAATCAGTCCTTTTTTAAAAAGTATATTCCGAGTACAGTTTTGACTCTGGAACCAAAAAAAATACAAAAACAAAAAATCCTCTGAAATAATTAAGTGAATAAAATCTGAACAAGCTCTTTGCGCCATTGTTTGTTTGCTCGGCGTAACTAACAAACATCGACACAAAACACAAAGTCATGTGCACTTAATAATAAAGATGGCTCTGGAGTTAAGACGTTACGCTCGACTCGCTTCACTCTCACTCGAACACTACAGCTACAGTCCAAATGCGTCCAAGCACATGGCTAGAGGCCACCAGATTGTAATCTGTAGTTTCAACACACAACTGGAACACGTGGAACAAATAAAGAAAGCCCTTTTTTTTTCACTCCGTCTATTGTATGCGATATGCGGTTCTGCCATTTTACTTCAGAACCTCCAAAGAACAGACATATTGCACAGCACCCTGCCCTAACATGGCAGTTAAGAAACAGTCTAAAACCACGTTTATAATCTTTAAAACACTCTCAACATCGACATCTCGGAGATCTTTAAGTACAAAGATAACTTCGATGTTATATCATATAGTTTATCATATTGTTAGAAAAGTAAATCTATAATTGAATCTAACTGAACATGCAGTAAAGTCTTGACAAAAATATTTTTTTTTCATATCTTTGCTGGTCAAAACTGACTGCTACTCGAGAAAACTAGAGTTATCTTTGTCACAGTTCTACTGTATATAAAACATCAAGACACACACGTTCGTATAATGACAATGGTATAATAAATAGATTCTTTCCAAGCGCACGCAACCCACGATACAGAAAAAACTACTGCATACATGTTCTCAGACATGGCATTTTCATTCATTAGGTGTTTTTTTTTTTTTAATATATATAATTAAAGAATAGAAAAAGGAAACATCTGTTAAATATTTCACTTTGGTCATCTAGAAGACAAAGCTATCTACAATAAAACAGTACCGCTGAAGTTCTGACCAGTGTGACAACAGACCGACTTCACGCTCACAGCAGGGATATACTGACGAGACAAGACGAGACGAGACGAGACGACGAGGAGGCGGATTCCAGTGTCCTCCATTTTTCTTGGCACCTTCACGTATATAAATTATGAGTTATGTACAGAAAGGTCCAGATTAATAATACAGAGGAAATACTAATCTAAACTTGCTAAAACAGTCATGTAGCCTTTTTTTTCCCATGTACATTTTTTTTTTGCACAAATTATTCTTTTGATTCTTTTTTTTTTGCTTGCTTTGCTTTGTATTTGTGTGTTCTTCAAACAGGTGTATTTTTTGTAACAAAAAAAATGCTCTGTTGTTACAGAGTTATAATTATTATGTTTTTTGCTGTATAACTGTGAGACACAGCTCTCCGGCTTGTGTTATATTATGGTGTGATCCATAATCAACGCATTATTTACATTTTTTTTTTTCTTGATAAATAGCACAATAAGGCATACAGAACTTTAGATAGTTAGAGTTCTCCATTTTGGAAAGTAAACCAAACATGCCAAGACAGCTGTGCTACACTAATGCTGAATGGTATAAAGAAACATCACATCGAATGACTCATTGCAAATCCAGGGATGCGATTCTGGCAAGTCAGCAGAAATAAGGACCATCAGCTGCCCATCGTATGAGAATGGCTTCACCTATGGTTGATGATTTATTTATTTATTATTTTTTAAATTTTTATAAAAACACAAAACTAAAGCGGGAATGATTCCATGAGGTCCCATGTCTTCCTATGAGAAAGTGCATCTTTGTGCAATCTGGGGTCAGGCAGAAAGGTTCGTTTGTTTGTTGATTCACTCTTGAATTGTCCTGTGACCAGAGGCAAAAGTTGTACAATCTGAAAAACGTGTGTTGGTACAGAACCAGTTAACGGAAAAGAACAAGGAAATGTGGCACATGATTAGTCAAAGGTTTCTCTTGTCCCAAAAACAAACCGCAGCACACTCTGGTTAAGATGGATGTTGAATGTTATTCCGTGTATATAATGGCGCTTATTTAAGAGATCCTACGACTTGACAGACAAGAAACTTACAACTTTTTTTCCCATAGATAAATACCAATAATAATAATAATAATAATAATAATAATAATAACCATAATACTTTCAGTGTCATGACATGTTTTCTTCATCCTCTGACTTTGTCATGTTTTGCATAACGAATTTCTATTCAATGCTGCACAAAACATCTGCCTGAACTACCCCTTGGACACGGATGATCAGGGTGCCGGGTGACTCCTTTGCCTCAAGGATTTGTCATGAAGACAATCAGACTGTGGGACGAGACCTGGGAATGCCAACCAGATGCCAACACAAGCCTGTTTCCACTGACCGAGACAAGCCGACAACACACACTATGCAACACTCTCTCCGGTCCACACTGGGCGCTACACGTGACATGCCGGGCGAGGAGGAGCTGCTGGAACTCCTGGGGTTTTTTTCGTGTCTCTGCGCTTTATGCAGATTAAACAGAGGCGTTTGAGGCCTTTACGGAAGGTGCTGTTCGACAAGCTGTAAATGAGGCAGTTGCAGAAGCTGTTGCTGATCGCGAGCCATGTGGTCAAAAAGGAGGCTGCAGGATGGCGGTATATTCCAGCGCTCTCTAGCAGGAAGTAGATGATGTACGGTAGCCACAGCAGGTAGAACACGCTGGTGATGCGAAAAAGCACGGTGGCGTAACGCTTGTCAGGGCCGGGTGGCTCTCCGGGCTCGGTCTGCTGCGGGCAAAATCGCGCCCGGCGCTCACTGATTTGTCGGGTGTGTTGACGGCATATCCGGAAAATGTGTGCGTACGTGAAGCACACGGTGAGGGCTGCGGGTGCGTACAGCGCCGCTACGATGAAAGCAGTGAAGAGTGGCTGGGTGGTCCAGGACGATGAGCACCATTCGACGACATCACCGTGATACCCTGGCTTGCCCCAGCCAAAGAAAGATGGCAGGAAGATTAGGCAGGAGTAGACCCAAATGAGTGCGATGCAGGCACGGAGACGGCACGGTGTCACCAAGGCCGCGTAGGACAGCGGCCGCGTAATGGCCACATAGCGGTCCACGCTAACGCACGCCAACGAGGCCATGGAGACGCTCTTCAGCACACACACCATGTAACCAAACACCTTGCAAGTGAGTTCCTCATCCAGCCCTTTAAGGTGGTGTAACAAGGACAGGGATGGGATGAGGCAGCTTACTCCCACCAGCAGGTCAGCGTACGCCATCGTCTGGATGAAAGAGCTGGTGGTATGGTGGCTGAGTAGAGGTGCGCAGTGAAACACGAAGATGACAACCAAGTTACCGGCGATAATGAGCACGGTGAGAAAGAGGATGACGACGACTTCCAGCAGGCACGTGTTGAAGGTCTGAGAGTAGCCAATGTCCAGCAGGCAGAAGGTCACAGCGCTCTGGTTCAGCTCAGTTGTGTTCATCTTGTTAAAGGAGTGTGTGGGCACAGGAGGATGGAGGACGTTTTCCTCAGGGTGGGGGGCTTAACTCAGCAGATATTGCCCAGATTGCTGCTGGCCCCGGCAGACGGGATGGACGTGCCCGTGCCTGATGTCTGCCATCTCAGCATGAACACGATTCGCTCCGTTTTCCGCAGTCTAAGGGAATCCTTTCATGCACTGGCTTGCACAGTCTATATCCAGCAGTTACGATCCGATTTGTAAGCACAAAAAAAGTACCAGCATTAACGTCCACCCCCTTCACCCTTGACTTCCTCTGACTGGTTCTTGCCCTTTCCAGGAGAGACACAGCTGTGATGGAGCGATACAGACCGATGCCAGAGGAAATGTGGATAATAAAAAGGAAAGAGGAAGTAAAGTCCTTACCACTCTGATTAAAGGATGCCAACCTGCCCCCTTGGCACTGATTAGTCTGCTGGTGAGATCACAGACGGAAAAACAGTCTAGTCAAGACCCTGCAATCCTAAACAGCATTATCCGTGTGAATTTTTCTTTTTCAAAGTAACTTTGGTCGGTCGGAGAAGAGCGGGAAATCCTCTCGGCGGCTGCGGGGCTCCCGCTCACCCGCGCTTTCTGTGTGTGTGATCGAGGATGAAAGAACAGCCAGCGGTGATTGGCATTTCAAACAGAGCGAAGGGTTCTCCTCAGAGAAGGCAGTGTCTGGAATGGTAATGAGGGACAGAGCGGTGCGGTGCAGAGAGCACAGCCAGCCTCGCTTCCTTTCCACCCTCCCTTCCTCTTATTCTCTCACTCTCTCTGTTTCCCTCCCGCCCTACCTCGTTCTCTCTATAGCACTGATGTATTTGTGCTCCTTCTCTCCCTCCCTTCTAGTGTATGCTGCAGCAGCAGGGAAGCTCCTCCTACTTTCTATTCCGGCCAGTGAGCAGATGCAAAAACAAAAAAATGAGGCATCCCCTTTTCTGAGCACGAGTGAAACATAAACTTGAATCTTTTCATATGTAAAGCTAAGTGCAAAAAAAAAGGTTTCTCTTTATTTGGCAGATACATCTCTTAACTGAATGCAAAAACACTAAAATGTAAAATATTCCTTAACATGAACCTTTGTAGGAACTATAACGCACATATTTACTGCACTAACTTGGTCTGTAACAATATTTAGGTGGTACGTGTCAGAATAACATCCACATCAAAGGGAGGACATGAGGTTTCCTAGCAGAACATCGCCCAGAGCATCACACAAGCCTCCGACAGCTCGCATTCTTCCCTTACTGCGTCCTGTTGCTGTGTTTTCCCCAAATAAGCGACACGCACACACCTGGACATCCACATGATGTAAAGGAAAATGTGAATCATCAGACCAGACCGCCTTCTTCCATCGCTCTGTGGTCGGGTTCTGATGCTCACGTGGCCACTGTAGGAGCTTTTGATGGTGAACATGAGGGGGTCAAGCATGGGCACTCTGACCAGTCTGCAGCTACACAGCGCCGTACGCAACAAACTGTGACTGTGTGTGTCCTGACTCCTTTCTATCAGAACCAGCTTTACTTCATTAGTTTGTGCTACAGTAGCTCTTGTGTGGGATCAGACCATACAGACAAGTGAGCCTTGACCTTGTCACCGGTTCACTGGGTGTCCTTCACTACAGCAGGTCTTGTGAGATGTTCCCGGTCTGCAGGTTCCACGCTCTGACCCAGTCGTCTGGTCACCACAATCTGGTTCTTGCCAAATTTGTACACTTACTCCTGCTTCTAACACATCAACTGTGTCAGCTGACTTTTCTCTTGCTGCCTCATATACCCACCTCCTGACAAATAACACTGTAGTTAGATGATGAATGTCGTTCACTTCGCTTGTCAGTGGGTTTAAGGTTATGGCTGATTGATGTACTGAACCATATTTTTTGTACTCAAAACTAAAATCGAGTGCCTTTAAAGGATCCCTCTGGGGAACAAACCCTTTAAGACCCATTTTTTGCGTTTTGTTTCATTCATTCATTCATTCGCCTCATTTAATCTTAAACCTGTCCTCTGATATGATTACCTTTCGACTCAGGACATCAAACGCAGCTGAATTATTCATACATTAGTGCAGATTCATAATGGGAGTGCAAGTACAGCACAGGAATCTTTTATCATTTAGCAGCCATGGATTTCTGTCTAGTCCTGGCCCTATTCATCAAACTTCTCTTGAGCAAATACGATGGCAGTCTGAATAATAAATTTACTGAATATGACAGTTGCTATGCAAATCTGCTGAGAAGAATAAGCCATGTGGCTGCTGCTCTGTGGACGCTGAACTTCTGCAGCACTCTGGCTGCCTCTGATGTTTTAATAATTCACACCAGTGAATTATTAGGGTCTGAAATGATTCAAACAGTAATACTGAATAATGTCCGGGCTCTCGTCTTAGATTCTTGCATGCACACACACACACACACACACCCCGTTTCCCTGCTGGATCTCAAGATATGCTCCCCTGCCTTCATGCATTCCCTCAGTCTGGTACACGAGGAGCTAAAAATAGAGCTGAGTGAAAGGTGGAGAGCCGACCACATACAGTTCATCCATTACAAAGAGGACAAAGAGAGACACAGAGCGGGGGAGAGAGAGAGAGGGAGAGAGAGAGAGAGCAAAAAGAAAGCAAAAGTAATGAAAATATGGTGAAAATAAAATGAGAAACAGAAAATAATGCAAAAGGTTGGGTGGCAGATTTGAGAGCATGTCTCCCAGGGCTCAGTATTACCCTCCAGCTCAGCCCCAATTACTGCTCCATCAACTGCCAATTACTGCCCCATCAACACAGAAGCACAGCAGGCAAGTTTTCAGCCCTAATGCTCGACAGATATTTGGTTGGCCCCAATTGGGCAGACGAAGTTCCAGAATGGAGAGATGAAGCCCCATATTGGACAGAAGTAGCCCCGGGCTGGACGGTAGAGGTCTAATACTGGAAAGAAGCCACCAGAAGAAGGTCGGAGGCGCAAAGCTGCTCTAGGATAAAAAGAGGAAACTCCAGACTGACAAGAAGAAACCCTGGGTTAAACAAAAGAAGCCCTGGAATAGACAATGTAAGTCCTTGGCTGGACACTGAAGATGTCAAGCTCACCAGGACCACAGAGACGTCCAAAAGAAGCTCCATGATGGACAGCAAAAGGCCCAGACTGGACAGATGAAGCCCTTAGTTGGACAGACTCCCAGGTTGGTCATTGGATGTCCAAAGCTGACCAGGACCACAGGAATGGCCAGATGGGGAACATAAAAAGCTGATGGTACTAGTAGCAGCATTTGGAAATTTGAAAATGTAAGCTTTGGAAGCCGATCTGTTTGAGCCGAGTTTATCAGGTGAAAGTGCTTAAAGGCTAAAGTTATCACTTTAGGTAAGGATGAAGTAAGAGAGCTGCATGTTCAGTTTGTTGAAAAGTGCACAGTGTGCGCTTTAGGATGAAAGATATTTATAGTGGAGTTTTCTTTGTGAAGAGTTAAAAAAAAAAAGATTAAAGCAGATGGTCATGTGCAGCGTTTCAGCTCTGTAGGAGAACCATCAGGGATCCAGCACCTTCACAATACTCGCAGATCTCTGATGAGGAAGAACCGCCTTGGGTGCTCGGTATGACTTGGAGAACTAGACACAGGTTTAAGATCTCTAAACAGGTGAAAGACGAGACTCTGTTGTGCTTGGCACAGGCGACTCTGGTTACTGGATCCTGCTGCAGTGCAAGTGTGAAGTCACAGTTTACAAGCAGGAGACTAACAGGACAGGCTTTGTGTGAAATGTTTGTTGCTCTTCCCAGCATGGGGTAAAATGTGAGAAGTCCATCTTCCACATCTGGACATGGCCTGGGCCTGGAGAGACAGACAGTGTGCGTGTGCGTGTGTGTGTCTGTCTCAAAACCCAAAAAAGTTTGACTTTTAACAGCGTGTCTCATGAGTTTAATGTTTAGCATTAAGCTGAAATTTTCTCGTGCCTCCTGCACCGCAAAAAATTGTTGTGATGTGAAACAGGTTAATTGTTGAGGCGTTTCTGCTCCATCTGTAATGTACTGTACTGCATTTAGCTTTACAGCCAGATGTAATTTAATAAGATTTCCACTGCATAGGTAATGGAAGGACAAAAAAAAGCTGTGCAAGCAAAGAAACAGTAGATTTGAACTGTGAAGTGTAAAAGTGATTATATTCATTTGGAACATTAAATAGGACGGGGTAATTTTATGATATAATATCAATATTGTAATTAATGGTGTCGCAATACTTTGAGATAGTGTGGATATTATGGGTTTTTCTTTTTATTTAAATATTATTTTAGTATTACCTGGAGACCTCATGTGATTTAGACATTAACCCCCTCACATCTGAATTCCGTATGGCACTTTTACTCGAATTTACTGACTTTTCTACTTATTAAATATTATACTTGATTTACTTGTAACACATTAACCTGAAATTACAATGTGAACTATTTTGTATCGACTATTGTTTGGAAATGTCTCGTCATTATAGGTCTAGCTAGTGTTCCATACTGCATGCGGTTATACATCTATACATCATTACTATACACCTCATCCATTTCCAACTAATTATACTTTTTGCTTTCGCTCTTCTGATGGTTTTCACTTTTCTCTTTCTGCACGTTGTATTGTTGTATGGCGTATAGCGATGTGACCCAGCACCCAAAATACTTTCAAAGCACTCCAACGCAGCCTCCATTCTTCATAGAAAAAGGATAAAAGGCGAACAGGAAACGATAAGCTTTGGGAAAAAAAAAAAGCAGCCAAATCACAGACATGCAAATTCGCACGGGACTGATATCACCTCGATGTTCAGCAAAATATGCTAATTCATTTATGGGGGAAATTTTTACTTTACAAATGACAGACATGGCCGATTCGCAGGATTAAGATCACAGACAACCTAAATACTACATTTGAATACAAACAAATTGTACAATTATTGGTTACAGATCGTAGCTTAAATTGCAATATGCCAAAATAATTGCAATGTGATTTTTCTGATCAAATTACACAGCACTGGCTGCAAATCACAGGTTTATATTTATTATTATTTTAAAGTTAACCGCTCATTCACAGGGACTTGTATCGTCAAGTTTTCAGACATCGTCAGGACAGGAGGTAATGCCTTCCGAGTTATTTATTTGAAAGGAACGTACAAAGCTGTTTTTTTCTGGCATATTAACTTCAAGACCGAGATAAAAAGGGATGCTGATGATAAAACAGTTGTTTATAATGTTTATCTCACAGATGATACACAACATCATATGATTTTGTTTTAAGTTTTAGAAAAATGTACTGCTGCTGTATAAGAAGACAAACTTCTGGAGATGTTGATATAGGAAAATAATCAACTTCAGGGTGTTAGCATTAATCCCTCCGTTCAATTGTTGATTAACAGTAAAAAAAAATAAATAAATTGTATAGTGAGGTGACACAAAAGTGCGAGTACAAGTTTTGCACTGATAAGACAACAGGTCAGTTGTTCCCCGTATGACTAAAACACTATTTTCATGAAGTTTCTATGGCAACAGGTGCAAATAAACCAACGGAATAATAATGTGGAAAAGGTGAAGCTGCTCTGAGAATATAAATCAAACTTATCGTCACCCAAAGCCCTCGGTGTCGGGACGCTTCCTGTATTTATGCCCAGAGCTCTGATTAAAATCAACACTGGGTATTAACTCCGCCATTAGGGCGCGAGGGTGAGGAGAAAGCTGTCACCAGAAACGGTGGAAATTCTATACGTCTGAGCAAAATGTTTACTGTAGAAATAAACCTGGGCTACGGTTTCATCTTTCACTCCGAGAACTTCAACTAGCTGCTCATAAAAATCATCTCAAAATAGAAATGTGGCTAATTCAATGGTTCCATTGAACTGGACACAATAGTGAGGTAAAGAGCGCGAGCATTGTTTGTGGCGCGTCAGGAAATAAATCATCGTTCTTACAAGGCTCCAGCAGTGTGTTTACACACACACACGCACACATATTCATGTAATGATGATGGATAATAAATCACACAACGCTCCTGTGTTGCGTCTTACATGCGATGTGTATTATTCATGTGTGTATGCTGCAAACATGCAAAGCATCGATATGACATTATAGCACATTCAAAGAACGCAATCCATTATACACTCGATACTCGTTTTCCAAACGACTTTAAGATTAACTGCTTTTACTTTCGGCCCATTTCACTCCAGTAACCCTGCAAAATCCCAGCATGGAGAAAAGAAGAAGAAAGCTGACCCGAAAACAGAAGCTGTATGGAATAGGACACAATTTGACAAAAAAAAATAATGAAATAAAAATCCAGAATGAAGAAGAGAAGCCTCAGGCTGGACAGAGAAACCTTGAAACTGGAAGGAAGTAGTCCCGAGATTCACTGAAGTAGCCTGAGAACAATAAAAAAAAATTTTTAAAAACAAGCTAGATGGTGAAGGTACAATTTTGGGAGAAAACAAAACAAAACAAAAAAAAAAAAACAGGTTGAACTGAAGAAGTCCAGGTCGGGACAGAAGGCTGGTTCAGGATGTTAGCAGAGCATAACATTGGTCCAGAGCATTCCATGGACGATCAATCAGATTGAGATCTGGTGAAGCTGGAGGCCGAATCAACACCCTAGTCTCTCTGCCTGCTGTGCCGCGTACGCGTCAGGCTGTGATGCGCTGGGTGTTCTGATACCTTTCTATTAAAGTCAGTATTTTGTGAAGTCTTGGTTGCCGGTGAACCGATCCAATTGAATACAAGTGAAAATCGATGTTAATGATGATGGCCGTTAGAGTCGTAGCTCATCGCTGTATAGCAAATAGTATAGCATCAGGAGAATGTCTGTGCTGATTCCTGATCAGCTGATAATGTCATATTAATATTTCCTACAGTTAGATAGAATAAGATCACATCATCTTTTTCTTTGGGTTTATTTGTTATCGATGATTCTTGTTGTAATATATGAATCTATGTTTTTTGTTATTCTTGTGCAATCCAATTAGACTTAAAGCTTCCTGCTTAGTGATATCACACCATCTTTAGTGCACAGAACTCTGTTTTGAGGTCAGTCGGTAAAGAGGACGCGTCTGTAACTTCCCGAGGGGGAAGAGAAAAGAAAAAAAAACGCTCGATCTGTGATCCAGTTTACAGCCTGACCCGTCATGTCTTCATTACACATTCAGTCCTCATTAGACACTTTTAGACCCGGAGTTAAAAACCAAAGGGTTATAAAAAAAATAATTAATTCATAAAAAAAATTAAAAAAACTCAGGCAGCAGCCTAGGACAGCTGTGAACTGTAATGAGAGAAGGTGGAAGAAACGACTGAGAAACACTGCACTGAGGTGAAGGGGGGGGCGGGGGGGTTATAAAAGGGGAACAGTACACGGGTCAACCCCAACATTCTTAGCATTTCAGGAAAATAAAATGTAAATATCGCATAATGTTTTAATAAAGTTTCGATGTTTTTTTTTTTTTTTTTTTTTAGACATAATGAAGTTCTCTCAAAATTATTACTAATAAGCAACTACAATTAGTAATGATTTCTAGCTTTTCTGTATTTGCTTTAATGTACTTAATAGTTATGATCCATTAGCATTGACTCCGCCCACTCATTTACGGCAAAAACATGACAAAAGACATTCACGCAGGCATGATGATATATATTCATTAATTAATATATTCATGACATTGTTGCCTTTGGTTTATATTTTCATATGAGATTTCTGTAAAGTGGCATTTTGTTGTTGTTGTTGTTGTTGTTGTTGTGTGAGCTGAAAGACGAGTCCTCTGTAAGGCCTGGTTTCGGTACAGTGAGTACCTGTACTGACCGTATACAGGATCAGATACCATCACATGGAAACTGGGGCTAGAAGGGACACTGCAGAGATCACGAAACAGAAGAGGTTTGAGTTACTAACGCGCCACGTGAGAAGCGTCTGAGGTGAAATCAGACTGACTGAACACGTTCCTGAACACGTTCCTCTCCTGTCTGTATTCAGTCAGAGAGATTCTCCAATACAAGCATTAATAATAATAATAATAATAATAATAACAATAATAATAAATGATTCTTTAAAGACAAGTTATTTAGCCAAGACTTGGGTTTGTAGTTTGAAGCTTTTAGAGTAACGGTGCTAATAACTATGCAAAATAACCTAATAATTTAAATTCCTGCTTAAATTAATATCATAAATCTACCTAATGTGACATGAAGTTAATGATTCCTAACCCAACCTCAGCAAGCCTTTATTATTAATAATATTTTTTTTTTCTACAGAGGCGTGTGAGATTATATAACATGATGTTGATAGTGCAATACATTAACAGCATGATACTCTAATTATTATTATTGTTATTATTATTATTATCATACTTTAATAACTATGTTGTGTCTGGCAATAATAAGTAACATTTATTTATTTAATTTAAATCTAATTTTATTTTATACAAACTTATTTTTTTATTTTAATATTTTACTTATTTCTTATTATTTATTACTTAATTGTACTCATTTCTAAATATTTAATTATTTCTTTGCTAAAGCTACATTTAAAAAATATGGCACAACATATATACTTATAGTAAAAGTAAAAACATTTAAATGTATTTAAAATATATTTTTTTATTATAAATTTTGTAAATAATATTGTAAATTTCAACAATCATTTCTCATTTCTAATCATTTTAAACTTCAACTAAAAATTAAATAATGAAAAAATGTAAGAATTTAAATGGAGTAAGATGAAAGGATAAAGTAAAAAATACTAATTATCACAATATATTTTAGACATATTTGTACTTTAAAAAAAAAAAAGTACAAATTTGGATAAAATGCAAATATAATGTATTTTACAAATAATTGAAATAATCATAATACTTAGTCAAAATCATTAAAATATGTATTTTGTTATTTTATTTTAGGATGGTTTTATTTAGCTTTAACTAAAAAGCCTTTGAAATGGGAAAAAAGTTTGATCTTTAATAAAGTTTGATAATTTTGCTCAGGTTTCCCTAACAAAACATTTTTGGAAAATAAAATCTGTTTCCAATTATAATATGATTTGGGATTTATTAAAAAACAAAAATTAAACAAAATTAAATACATGTAAAAGTGTTGTTTTTTTATTTCCTCATGCGGAGAGGCTTTAGTGTAGGAGTAAATTAATGTGCTGTTAGCGTGCGGTGTAAAGTGCCTCAGCCGGCTCTCGTCTCTCACCGTGATCAATACTCTCACTCTCCCTGAGGCTAAAGTAAACTCTCGTACACAGTGACTATTTCTCAAAAGAGACAAAACGAAATCTGCAAAAAGGAAAACCAACATCTACACTGCATGGGGAATCAAAAAGCAATAGTAAGTACATATCTGTTAATGAGGATGAATAAATTAATTCATATTAATGTTTTTATACAAACTGTTTAGGAAACAGGTGTATTAGAGAACTACAACAGCTACACAATAATCAGAACTGTACAGAATAAATGAATAAAAAGTACAATAGGACTAAACAGAATAAGACAATCAATTATTAAGGAAAATAGAATGACTGAAATAAGACAAGGTTAAACAGAACAAAAACAAAATAAAACTAAACTAAAAAAAGAAAAAAAGCTGTTTTGCTTCAAACAAAACAGCAGAAAGACAAAATAGAAAAAGTGAAAAAAGTAGAATAGAATAAATCAGACCAGAATGGAAAATCGCCTCTATGTAAAAATGTAATAATCACTAATATACACTGCCTGGTTTAAAAAAGGCACCGTTTCAAAAGAGTCAAATTATTGTGCTGCATCAAGCAAAGACAACCACTAAGGAAATTAAAAAAAAAAAACCTGAAAAGATGCTGGAGCTCAACTTGCATGATAACATTTTTTTTTTTTTTTTATCAACTGTAGAAATCAAAGCTATGTTTAATTGTGAAAGTGAGAGCACTACCACACACACACACACATACACACACATAGGCTTCAGTCTGCAAGGAAGCATAAAGATTGACTTTTGGAGTGAAGGAAAAGGGTCATGTGACCTGATGAGTCCAGACTGACCCTATTCCAGAGTGATGGGCGTGTCAGGGGAAGAAGGGAAGCGCATGAAGCGATGCTCC
>JAQMYG010000009.1:26365609-26377315 GCA_030014215.1 Clariallabes teugelsi | reverse complement strand
GGCTGAATGGCGAGTGACTCCGGAAATCCACTAGCCACATTGGCCAGTGAGCAAAAAAGTTAATGTCAAGCCCTGGTGTGGCTACATGTGTAGCTACATCATACTCCGTTACCTTGCTCTCCTGTTTAGAAAGTAAAATGCTGAGAACTAACTCATCTCTCTAATTCTCTCTTTTCTCCTTGTTGACACCAAACATACAGGTGCATGTGATACAGGTGCAACAGATAACAGATAAGCCCCACCCCCTCTGTCCTTTACCTGACGGTTCCCTCTGAGACTCCGGGTACGGAGAGAGTGACATCGAGTGGCATCTGGCACTGGCCGCGAAGAATGCTCATCATCCGCAGTGCCTCCACCTCACTGCGGGGGGCGTTAACTGACGCACAGCCTAGGTAGGTCAGCTTACTGAACACCACGCTGTCCTCGTCCAGCAGCGGCGTCCCCGGACTCGTCCCCGAGCCCTCATCTAGAGGAAAAAAAAATTCAGTAACAGCACTTCAGGAATCTGTTTGCTGAAGTTATTACATGGTAAAATATGAGAGCCAATCAGAATCCAGCATGCAAATACAAGTCATGCGATGCCAGTCTACAAGATGATCTAGACATACTCGACTGTGTGCTAGATTTGTATAAAGATTAGATTAGGAAATGAAAGGAACCATTGAATAAATCGTTTCCCTAAATCTCGGTTTGTACGGACCCTCACTCAGAAACCTCTGTTTAACAAACAAATGCAACGACTCCTCGCACCCTGCTGAGCTCCTTGGGCAGGCAGCACTATCTCCAGTTTCGGGAGTGCAAAACAGGGTTGTGGTGGGGCCGCAGTGGTGGGGTAGCCCTGATCCACCCCGCCCACTTGGTCCGGTCCGGGAGTGACATCGGCGACCGATGGGTCCATCAGAACATCCTCGAGCTCCCTCTGCAACTGCTGCTCACTGCCGTTCCCCACAATCTACACACACACACAAATACATCACTGTGTATACTGCTACAGCATCCAATGTGGTCTTACACACACTCATACACGCACCCTCGCACGCACGCTCTCGCTCTCATGCTCATCAAGACTTTCACCAGATAATTAAAGAAATAACAATAATTAAATTCTTATGATTCTCAAATTCTCAAAATCAAATCTTATGATTCTTCCTGGTGTGACCCCCTCATGATTCTTACCCTGTAATTGGTGCTTGATTGGCGCTTTTACATGATTGGCCTAAGATTAGGCATGTAAGAGACAAAAGATCAAAAAGTCTTTTCTTAAATAATTGATCAAAAACATGTAAAGGATTCCCCCAAAAAACAGTAAAACAAAAAGTAAGTACACTCAGTAAAACAATCCCACTGTCTAACTTTAAGTTTAAAGTAAGTTTAAACATTGTTTTAAATGTTTACACCTTTTTACACAATCATGTAGATTTAAAAGAGAATCTCTCTGTAATTACGTACGACACTGATTTGGAGGTGGGGCTTTTCGTCAGCCCATTTTGTGATGTCAATATTTAACCTCAAACCAATCATGTCTGATATGCAAATTATTAACCATTAACATACCTATGGAGAGCAATAAGTTATAGTTGCCATGGTAACATTTTAACAAATTTGTGAACTAGAAAACTGACAACTAACCAACTGGTTAGATGATGCAAGTTTCATATCTATCTATCCATCTATCTGTCTAAAACAGAAATTCTGTGTTGCCGGTGTAGCGGGCGTCCCTCATCATGTTACAGTGGACATCATCATCATTTTTTAATTCATACAGTGAGGTAATAAAATATCAGCTGAAACATCTTAGCGTGAGGAGCGGCAGCAAGTTGACCGCACACAGATAAGGGTATCACGCGGGCGTCAGGATCTGCACGCGGATGAGTGTTTATTTCTGTTTCACTCCTTTTCCCAAACATGACGTGTCAGTGTCCGTAGCCTTAAATAAACTGCCAATCAAAGGAAACGGGGTGGCGTGGGTGTGGTAATGTAACATTATGGATGCCAGCAAACCACCAGTAAACACCAAGACAAGACAAGACACAGGGGCCTGAAACATCCATGTTCGGGGGGGGGGGGATGGGGGGAATCATATTTCATATAAGAGCGTTAATTCATGATGCCATCCTCGACATTTAGCGCTATAAACGTTAAAACACTGAAGAAGGTTTACTGCTAATGGCTAACCTAGCCCTTCTTAAGACCTAAAGACGGCTAGGTTAGCCTTTAGCAGTAAACCCAGCTTTCTTCCGTGGATCTCGTGTCTCTTGCTATATGAAGAGAATTTAAGAATTAAGACTCAATTATTTGTCACATTTTTCTTCCCTCATATCCCAGTTAGGAGGTTGGGGGTTAGAGCACAGGATATAGCGCCCCCACAGGGTCAGCTAGGACACACACTCAAAATAGTAAAAAATAACTACATTAAAATTAAAATTAGGTATTAAATTATCTTACTCAGGTACACTACATTAAAAAATCTAGACCTTGAGTAATTTTGTGATATAATGTTTTCTGAACCAATTTATTTTTTATCTATTAACAGTCATCTAACTTAGAACAAAAGATGTTTTTATTTTTTTTGTAGTTGTTCGTTCTATTAGTCACAGCTACACAACGTCTAATTTACATTAACTCGACAACAGTTTAATTGTGCTCTCCAAGTTCTACAACTCCATGTTGCCGCATAAACCCAGAGCCACTGTAAGGTGTAACTGTGTGTAAACACAAACTGCACACATCAGGTGAAGCTGTCAAACAAACCCATGAAGACGATCAATAGCCAATCATTAGACAGTCAACAAAACCACAAAGCAGGAGCAAGGGCTTGAGAAGAAAGGAAGATGATTGTTCTTTTCCACCAACGAGGTGCTCACTGTGGTGTTTTTTTAATCAATTTAAAGTAATATTTAAATTTGTAATATTTAAAATAGTTTTATAACTAGCGATTTACAAGGTTCTACCAGAAAGACTAAGGGTTTCTAGGCTCCTAATAGAGGTCTATTTAAATGGCTAACAGTTTCTAGGCTCAAAAATTGGTTTTTCTTGAAGGAAATGTAAAAATTTCATCTTCTAAAAGCGTGAAGCATGAAGGAGTAAAAAAAATACGTAGAAGTAGAAAATAGTTCTACTTGGTGCAAAAAGAAAAATAATAAAATAATAATAACTGGCCTCCTAGAAGGGATCTCCATGAATTTCAGGTTCATACGGTCCTAAGTGGGTCATAACTGGAGGAATAAGTTTTTGTGGTCATTCAAGTAAACTTTCTTGGGAGAACTGAAGGTTCTTAAGCTCCTTATAGAGTCCTATTTACCAGACATAAAGTTGTTAAGGGCTCTCCCTGAATGGGTAAAGGTTTGTGGACTTCTGAAAGTACACTACTGTACTAGAGAACTAAAGGTTGTTAGCCTTCTAATAGGGTTTTCCTTTAAAGATCAAAAGGTTCTTCAGTTCCTAAAATGGCTTCACAGGAATGACTAAAGATTCTGAACCTCCTAAAATAATTCAAATGAAATGACTAAGGGTTGCGATACAAAAAAGGTTCTAGGCTCTAAAGAGAGTTCTATTTGAGGTTCTTAAGATCCTAAAAGTGGAGCATCTGCTAAACAAGTTCAGGTGAATGAGCTATAATTATGGAAATTATTTTTTTCTGACCAACCAGAAACAAGAATTGTCACATAATTATTGACAATGATGATTTACTGTGGGTGTAGACTGAATGGATGTTAATATAAAGTTCTGTTTTAGTGAACGCTCACATATTACAGACCTGGTGCTTAAAATGCACTTTAAACCAGCACCAGCTCTGGCAGTGGAAAAGGTGTGGGAGACCACAAGCACATATAGAAGGGGCACGAGAAAAGAAAAGGGAAACGGAAGCAAGAGAGAAGGAGACTGACCTTAAAGCTGACCCCTTCCTCAGAAATCACCTGCGTAACAAACAAGAGGTTTAGAAGAGCCTCTTACAGGAGAATAACACGGAGAAGCACATGAAGAACATGCAGAATGATGAAACATGGATACATGTATGCGGATCAGCGTTTAGATCACGCTAAACATTCCCCATGCAGGTCTGACCAAGGTGAACAAATAATGTGTGAGCGCCCCTAGTGGCTGCTACATGTCAGTTCACCCACACTGACGATGAGAGTCTGATGTGGAAGCAGAAGAACATATTAGACAGAATGTCGCAGTGTGTCCTTCCCCAAAAATCTGATTAAAATGAAAGATGAACAAAGCTCCCACAATACCACAGAAACCACAAACGACCAAAAAAAGAACAAGAAGAAGGGATTTCACAAGAGAGACAGAAAGGAGCGAAGAAGAAAAAAAAGACAAAAAGAACCATGGATGTTTTTCTTCAAGGAAAAAAGTTTTTCCAACAAAGGAGTGAACAATGACCCGAAGTGACACACACTCCACCTGTGTGTGTGTGTGAGTGAGTGAGTGAGTGAAAGAGAGAGATACAATGGAATAGATTTTTTTTTGTTCTTTCAGCGTGAGAAAAGCGAGATAATGCAACAAAAGAATGAGCAAATGTCCTGATGACAAACACTGTGTGTGTGTGTGTGTGTGTGTGTGTGTGTGTGTGTGTGTGTGTGTGTGTGTGTGTGTGTTTAAAGGGGGGGAAAAAAAGACCTGTATATTTTTTTTTATATCAAATGTATGAATATAAAAACAGGTAACCTAATACAGCCTTCCACTGCTAATCCCTAATCACTGAACCAACACTAATCCAACCAAATCCTTTTATCCTCAATCATTTATAACCATTAAACGAACCAAACCCCCTACTACAACCTCTTATCCAATCCTAATCTTAATCCTAACACCTGATCCTTCTCTAACCATTAATCCACTCTGAACCCTATCCCCAAATCTACCTTATACATTAATCTTAATCAAATCCTAATCGACGCTAATTATTGATTCAACCCCATCTTATATCCAATCATAACCCTTAATCCAACCCAATTTCTGGTAAAAATCCTTTTGTCAATACAACTCTAGGCCCAATTCAACCCAATCTGATACCCAATCCTAATCCAAGGCTAATTTATAATCCAATTCTAATCTTAAATCTACCCTACTCCAACCCTAATTTCTAATCCAAACCTAACCCTTAATCCAAACACAATTTTGGATAAAAATCCTTATATTAATCAAACTCTAGGTCTAATCCAACCAAATCTGATACCCAATCCTAATCCATCAATAACATGCATATAATCCAATCCTAACCGTTAATACAAACTCAATCTTAATCTAACCCTAACTTCAGATCTAATCCTACTTCAAAAATTATTAACCCTAACATTAATTTCTAACCCAATCTTAATTTAATCCAACCTTAAACCCTAATAAAATTTTAATCTAGGCTTAAACTAAGTCCAACCCTAAAACATATCCCATATTCCAATAATAACTCACAAACCTCATCTAATCCCAACACTAAGAACAGTTAAGATTCATTTTAATATGTTGTTTCTATAAAATAAAAAAATGTCAAATAAAATGTTAAAACAAAATTTGTTCACTGTAATCTAAACAACAGCTCAAACCTCTGATCTTACTTTCACAGAAATCTGTGTGTGTGTGTGTAAAGGTGTGTTCGCATTAGACAAAGGTTTCCTTTGTCTACACACACCTGTTCAGTAAGGTCAGTGTCTGTAGGTCCCAGTGTCTCTGTCTTGACAAACTCCAGCTCGGGCACAGGTCTTACCTTCAGGCCCGTCTTTTCATCGTCACTGCCGTTATTAGTGGACGGGGTCTCGTCCCCGAGGCGGGACACCAGCACAAAGTCCTCGCTGTTCAGAGTGGACACCGAGTCAGAGGAGGCACTAATTTTCCCCACGGAGGCCATGTCATCCATGACTGCTACACCGAGCCGGAGGCACTCATGAATGACACTCAGTGATCTGAATCACCTGAGGACAAAAAACAAACAGGAAGGAAATAAAGCATGGGTTATAAGCACAGGAACGCATAAAGGGTTAACTTCATCCAACGTGCCCAGGTCAGATTTCCTGCTGGGTTAACAGAGATAAATAGTGGTGCAAAAAAAAAGGGGTATTTAAAAACTAAGTGATAAGAAACCATCCAGGTACAGATTTTATTTAAAAAAATAAAATAAAATAAAAAAAATAAATAAATAAAAAAAACACACATCAGATGTCATGGTAGAGATCCACTGCTTTAGGAGAATTAATTATATTATCCCATGTTTCCTCCTTTCACCTGAATGCTACAAAACCTAGGAAACAAGATAACAGCTTGAAAAACTAATTTGTAACTCACACTAATCAGTATGTACACAGTAACGTTATTAGAAAGAAGTAAACTCTTAGGTGTGTTTTACAGGAAGCACAGCACTACAGCCACCAGTGATAACATGCAAAGCACACACACACACACACACACGCACGCACGCATATCCATAGCAATATGGAAATGAAAAAACAGAGGAGTTGCCGGTTCACCTGCAGGAACACAGTGGTGTAAATACGACACTTCTGAAATAGCTGAGTTTTCAATTTGTCAGCGTTTATTTCACACAAACAATCATCATCAGTTCTGATCGGCTACACCGACGCCCCACTCGCCACAACCTCTGTTTCACATCCTATGTCACATTTTGGTATTATATCCTAAACCAAACTCTGCTTTTTAGCCAGAAAGAAACAAAAACCAGGAACAGAGAGAGAGAAAGAGAGAGAAAGAGAGAGAGCATTAACAGAAAGTGAGAGTACAGACATGAAGAAAAAGAAAAACCAGTAGAGCAGGAAGAATTTTTTAAAAAAGGCAGATAATACTTTTTTTCTGCAAGCAAGAAACCGAATCTAGAGGACTCATCTTGTGTAAAAACACAGCTCCAGAAACATGACATAAGTACATGAGGACCAAAAAAATAGCACACAAAAAACTAAATAAAAGATTCTGAAAATTATGACAGTTTTAGTCTTCTACTACAGCCATTTATGAAGAATTCATAATTCTTCATTTAGTTTAGTTATGTATAGTTAGTTCTTGCTTAAATATAGTGGCTGTGATGGTATCGTCACCTCTGACACTGGAGACTCATTTCATAACTGTTTACCATATTAACAATCCTATAAGCGTTCTGCTTAAATTACAAAAAGGCTCCCAAAAGAATTGTTGAAGGGTTAAACGTTCCTAGGTGTCTAACAGGGTTCTACTTGAAGGACTAAAGGTTCTTATGCTCCTTAAAAGGTTCCAGTTGGAGGATTATTGGTCTCATGATCCATAAATTGTTCTGTTAGAATTAGGAATTAGTTCTCCTTTGATGAATAAAGGTGCTTAGGGTCCTAAAAAGGTTTCACTTGACTTACTAAAATATCATTCTCCTAAAAGGGTTGTACTTGGAGGACTAAGGGGTCTTAGGCTCCTAAAAGTGTTGTAATTGATGACTAAACATTCTTGCCTTAAAAGGTGTTCTACAACAATCACCAAGGGTTCTTAATAGAGACCAATTGCAATTTTCTTGGCAAATACGAATTTCAGAAATATAATTCTGAACTAGGATTGTACTTAAATGACTAAGTTCTTAGTGGTCCTAAATAGTTTTACTTAGATTACTAAAAGGTTCTCATATTCCTAAAATAATATTCTTAAAGAAGAAAAAATCCTAACTGTTTAAAAAGGTTTTATACGAATTACTGGGGAAAATTGTTTCACTTGAATCACCCAGGGTTCTGAGTAGCGAGACACTGATTGCTTTAATTGACAGCATACAAAAAAAAATAATTTTTGTGACTTGAATTAAAAATAAATAAATAAATAAATCACATGTATATAATAAAACAAGGTCTATTAAACATATTTACATTTACAGGGTTAACAAGACTTTCTCAAGGTTACTGTTTTAATGCACAAGAGTAAAATGAGTGTGCTTGATATCAAAGGAAAAAAAAAACTCATTCTGACGTGCTGATAAGATTAAGTGAACATTAGCTGACTAGCTTGTGGAAGAGGAAATAACTTTGACTTAAATCAAGTTTACAGTGGATCTCATTGAATTAGAATAGAATTATATACAGTGTTTTTTTTTCATAATTTCAATTCAAAAAGTGAAACTCATTTCTACATGCACTACATCGACATAATTTTCGATAAGTAAATAGAAAATCCAGTACCTCGAAATAGATTAGATTATTTTATTATGAGTTTGAGTAAATTACTATTCATATAGTAATATAGTAATAGTAAATACTATTCATACAGTATGAACACTGTGTATCTCCCCGTCTACGTCCGTACACGCATGGTAAAGACTGCTGACTTGACAGTTGTGCAGATGATGTTCAACAGCCTCCAAAAGGAGCACAAGACACAGAATTGCTGAAAGGGTCACAGCTGAAAGGGTTGGCTGTTCACAGGGTGCTGTATTGAAGCATATTCAGGAATAAGCTACAACTGTTGCACTCCTAGTATTAAGCTACATCTTACCTGGACTAAAGAGGGAAAAAAACAGAGCCAAAGTCCTGTTTGTAAATGAAAGTAAATTTTGCATTTCATTTGGAAATCTAGCTCCCAAAGTCTTTAGGAAGAGAGCAGAGGCACAGAATCCAGAAATTTGTCTGAATTCCAGTGTGAAGTTTCCAAAGTCTGTGATTGATGATTTGGGGTGTCGTGTCTGGTGCTGGTGTTGGACCACTGCGTTTTATCAAATCCAAAGTCAACACCAGGAGATTTTTACAGCACTTCAGTGACGATTATGCAAATTATTTTTGCTTCTTTCAAAGAACTGATTTATGGCGATTGTGTGATGCGGCCCAACGCACAGCGGAGTGCCACTACGCCCTAGCTATCACAGTTTTAATGTTTGCCATGTTCCCTTTAAAACCTGTTTTGTGTCCTGGTTGAATGAGGCTCATAAAAGAGAACAGATAAAGCAATCAGATAAAGCCAAGAACGTCGTGCAAATCATGAGAATTAAGTAAAAATCAATTTAATTACCAAAATAAGGTAGTGTGTTTATTTTAGGATGGCTTCACTACGCAAGAATAAAAAAAAAATACTGCTGCTGTTCACCAGCGAGAACTTTTTTTAGTTTTCATTTTATAACAAGCTGTTAAATTTACAACGACTTACGTTTTACTGGAGGGATTTTGTCTAGGCTTGATTTATTTTTTTTATTTACAGTAATCCCAAACGTTATTCGGAAGCTTTATAGGAAGTGAATGGCAGGCTGTGGCTTCGTCGCTATGCCCGTGTATTGTCTTGTGTTCTCGCCTAACACACACATACTCAGACTCACACACACACACTGGGTCAGTGGCATTTCCTCCAGTGACACTGTGTATCGTTTTCTCAATACATGTGCACACACACACACACACACACGCACTGTTGTTTCATGCTTGATCACACCGAGTTTAATAATGGTCGCCTTGTTTCTCTCACACACACACAGAAGCCTTTCCGGTCTGTGGTCAATCGGCTGGACATTAACAACCACATCTGGTGGGCGGGGTCTAATATTCTAACGAGCACCCTTTAGCTTTAAAGCCTTCTGTCTGAGCAACTAAAGACAAAGGCGCAAGTGGCGAAATCATGGAGGAATGTTCACCCTCCATAAAAGAGAGAAAGAGATGGAAAGAGAAAAAGATATAGACAGGAAAAGAGAGAAAGAGAGGGGGAACAGAGGAAAGAGACAGGCAAGAAGAGAAAGTAAAGGAGAGACACAGAAACAGACAAAGCGAGAGATGGGGACAAATATGACAGGGAGAAAGGGAGAGAGAAAGAGAAAGGGAAGGGAGATGGACAGAAAGAGAGGGAAAGAGGCCAGAAATAAGAGAAGGATAAGGGATGGGGTAAAGAGATAGATAGAGAAGGGAAGAAGAGAGAGAGACAGACAGACAACAGATACACAGATAAAAGCGAGAGAAAAGACAGAGAAAGTAAAAGAGAGTGTGTGATCGATTTGTGTGTATACATCATAAAATATTTTTTTATTAAAAGTTATTTTGTGTATAATGCGTGTGTGTGTGTGTGCATGCGTGCACGGTTATTAAGTGTAAACCCTGGTATGTAACAGATCTGTTTTGTCTCACAATCACCCACCAGGCAGAAGACAGATTATTCAACAATCTCTGTTGTTCAAACACTGACCAATCACACACACACCACCCAGAGCTGTGAGTTCTTCCTGAATACATCTGAATTGTGTCTCAGCACACGGCTGCCCCAGCACTCATGTAGAGACAGATCGATACTGGAATCAGGTACCGTATTCGATACGGTATTCGTTCTGGTACCAGGTGATACTACATGACAAGCCGTGTACATGCTCGCTCATACTGATCAATTCACACACTTGAGAGGGTTCTCTGGAGAACTTTAAAAATCAAAATGCTTTTCAGGCATCTTCAGGAACCTGAGCAAATCCCTCCAATGTCAGGGCTTGCTGGGGAATGTTGGCCCGATAAATAAAAAACACACACACACAGAATTTTAAAAAACCTCATTTCATAAAAGTACACCTGTGCTCGTATTATTTTCTTTAACAGATAGATTGAGAGAGACATATAGAGACACATCCGCTACCTTTTCCCTGAACTATAAATATGCTTGATTAAAAAAAATCCCTCATTGGTGCGTCACATGACTTCTCTCCATTAAACTTTAAGTCCATTAAGCCTGATTATAACACCACCATGACACACACTGTAACGAGCCATACTCTGACTAGAATAACCTTTGTGCGATTGGTCCAAATTTAGGGTCATCAGTAGCTGAGCTCATACACAGCCACACCCCCAAATCTGTATTCTCTCTGTGAACAGAAACATCACCTTAGAGTAAAAACATCCGCTTCAACCCGGTCTGGATTTTTTCCCAGCTCCTACCACACCTGTGCCAGGTAACTTGCTCTACAGCCTGATAAACAGAAAAAGAGGGAGAGAGTGTAAGTGTGTGTGTGAGCGCGTGTATGTGAGTGTGTGTGTGTGTGTATGTGTGTGTGTGTCAGCTGACACTGTGCTTGTGAAATATTTGTACACTGTAGCTGTACTTGTCCAGAATAAATCGCTTGCTCCCATATTAACCAACAGACGAGTTAGAACACGTATATAAAACAGCTGTAACAAAAGAACGAGCTGAATCTTGTAACAAAAGATCACGCCTGGTCAAGGTCAGCAAAAAGAAACGCCACAACGGGAAACCACCAAGTAAACAGCAACGCCTCACAATATTTACATTTACAACCAGCAATGCAACCCAGTGCCACGGAAATAAAGATTCGGTTACCGGGTAGAAATGATCAGTCGATCAGGAAGCCAACTATCATGAGCGACGTATACTGTCCTCTTCAAAACACCTGATTTGAAAATAAGAGGCGATACGATTCACCATTTGTCTATTTTGTTTTGACATCACAGTTGGGGTTGAGTCTCAACTCAAGTTTCTAGAAAGGTTGGAAATTACAATTTACTAAAAATTGTAATTTTTTATTAAACAAATCACTTTCTCAGGTGTGTTTTTTAAGCATTCTTCTGTGATCAAAAAGTGGGGAAATAGATTCAGTTATGAATCGCGATTTTGTTGTGCGGTTATTCACTTATCGCAACACTGACTCCAAAATCGATTGTTTTAAAAAAAAATAATAAATGTACGTTTCTAATAGGGATGCGACGATACCACTTTTTTGGAAACCGAGTACAAGTACGAGTACTTGCATTTCAGTACTCGCCGATACCG
>JAQMYG010000009.1:26313629-26324285 GCA_030014215.1 Clariallabes teugelsi | reverse complement strand
CATTAATTAACACCTCCTTAACTATAATATTAAAATGAAACTCAACTCTGAAACACATAAAACACATACACAGTTGGTGCTGTGTGTCACGCTGATGTCATAACAGGGCGCCGAAGTTATTGTTAGTGTTATTGCTATTATTTTCATTGCTAAGTCTAAGTCTATTTTCATTGCTATCATAGCTTTAATGGTGTTTAGCTCATAGAAAATAAATATTGATGTGAAATCCAGCGTGGAATTCCTAGAATGCGATGCAATTATAAAACCCTGATTTAAAACTCAGTTCGGCTAGTTAGCGATCTTTGAGATGACGATGACGTGATGGTGTTAAGGTGTGAAAGTCGAAGCTTTCGAAGTTGATCTGTGTGTAGAGATGAGGAGGAGACAGAGCCGGACAAACTGAAGCACTAAAGCGCCGCTGCATCGCTGTCTTTAGGACAAAGTTTAACTCTCGCTCAGCTTTGTGCTTTCATGGTCTTTTTGTAACAGAAAAACAAAACTTTCATGTTGCTGCTGCTTCGATGATAATTCACATATGTTAGAGATCTATATATAGTTATCTCTGACTATCAATCTCAACCTGTCTGTCAATGATACTAAGATATTTAAAATGTGTCTCTTGCTCTAATATAAATCATGTGATCAGTCTGTATTCTCTTTGCCCAAAGCTTTAGATGACCTGGATGCTATAAACCCAGGTAATGGTGTTCTGGAGCGGTAACATGCACTCAGGTCATTTTAATGATCTGATATTCCACCCAGAAACTCTGTACATAACCTACTGTACGTACCCGTGTAAGATGAGCCTGAACAACCACTATACATTTTTTCCCGTCTCTGAATTCGCCCCTTGCATTCGCATTTGTCAAGAAAATGGTATGCAAATATTTAGCTTTGTAGTTTGAGGAACAGGACAAACTTCCAGTCTCTCTACACTTGAATGAAATGATCCTGGCCGAGGTGGCTCGGAGCCCACTGCCGTCGCTCCCGTGAACGTTCAGCGAGTGTAACGCATGATCCATCTGTCTGTGTGAACTGTACACACCATCTCTCACCAACACCACTCGCACGTTACAGGAACTCGGCTGGGAGTTATCGCCACGTCCCCCGTACAGTCCTGACCTCACTACAAGCCATTACCACATGTTTGGAAAAGACATTAAAGGAGTTCCTGATAGGCTAGGGTTTCAGACATGAATGAAGCAAACAGTCCGATCATCAACTTTCTACCTTGATGGTGTCCAAAGCACTGGTGAGACGCTGGGATAAGTGCATTAGTGTAGCAGGGGATCATATATACAGGAATAAAGGGAGTGTTTACTCTCAGAACTGTCCCGGTTTGACTCGAACGCTCCTTGTGGATAGAAATTCAAAGCAATTAAATACTCACTGGGAAATTCCTTAGTTATTTAATGAAAGGTTCTTCATGGGTTCTTCCATAATAATGAAAATAATAATTATCTTTATTTATAGACACCTGCTTGCTCCAAAGTGCTGTACACTCCAATTAATAGTCCTAAAGTTTCCCTAAAGCCCCAGTCAGGATTATGAAATGAGGGAAACACCAAACATTCCATCAAACTCGCAGATCTTTTTTTTTTCTTCACTGTTTTATTTGTTACACAATCAGTGGATTCCATCATGTACATGTTATAGAACACTACAGTCATCTTGCTTTGATAATAAGAATAATAAATGCTTGAATTGTAGGAACAGGAAAGAAAGAAAAAAAAAATAAAGGATGCTCCTTTTGATAAAAACACTAAAGAACAAAGGAAGGACTTATCCCGTGTAGAGCGCTGAACAGATATCTGTTTACTCTAGTAATGTGCTCTCTTTGTGTAGCTGGAGAAAGACACAAGAAAGATGATCTCTCTGAAAGGCTTTGATGGTCTGAAACTGAAACGTGAGAGTCCTTCAGGGGGCCTTCAGTGTGTGTGTGTGTATGTGTGTGTGTGGGGGGGGGGGGGTTTAATGTGGTCACTAACAAACAATTGGAGCTTTATTTTTTCGACTCCGGTTCTTATTTCTTGGATTCCTCGATTTGTTCCACCTCGCTGGACTCGTCCACTACCTTCCCGTTGATCATGGTCTGAGTGACCACCTTGACGATCTTCCTGGTGCGAACATCAGGCTCTTCTGCAGAAAGGAACAGCAACACTCAGTCAAGCAAGTCAAGCAAGGCCGATACAATACAGAGAGAGATGTTTTTGTCGTGTAAGGTTTGCGTAGCCAAGGACGTGCTGCTGTGTTTTGCTACGTTGCCCCGTTTACGGCGTTTAATCTGTCATTAGTCTACAGCCACGGCCTCTGTGAGTCGTCTGGCTGCTATGAGACGTGTGTGGACGTCTCGAGCCCTGTTAGACGAGATAATATCGCGATGTATGTTTTTTACCCCGGGCTAATGTTCTAATCCAAAGTTAATTCAGGTCTCCAGGCTGTGAGAGTGAGCAGGGTGGGACTCGAGCAGCCACAGCGAGCTCTTATCAAAGCGAAAGCTGCTTATGTCAAAGCGTGACCTGGGTGTGAACGTGTCATTTATTTCCCTTTGTAAACATGTTAACAAATGTTCTTTTGCACGCTGGCACGCTTCGATACTCACTCTTAGGAGGAGGAGGGACTTCCTTAACGCTGCAGGAGAAAAGAATAAACAGGAAATCAGAGGTGAAATAAACCAGACTAGGAGATGTATTACGTGTTACTAGACAGTAAGTAAAACCCTTGATTTGGGCACTCACGCTTCCTCTCCCTCGAGAAGGCGCCTGTAGGTGGCGATCTCCAGCTCCAGGTTCTGTTTGATGCGCAGGAGCTGCTCGTAGTCGGTCTTGTTGCGCTGCATGTCGAGCCGAAGCTGAGACAGATCCTCCTCCAGCTGGTTCAGCGTGGCCTGCAGGCGCTCCATCTCCAGGGCGTACTTCTGACCCGTTTCACCCAGATTCCCATCCAGGGCGGAGACCTGCAGGACGAGACGAGGACGAGACGAATATAACGGATTGTTAGTGTGTGATTTTAGGAAAGTTACACAGTTTCCAAATAGCTCTTTCATGCATTAGCCAGAGATGGAGCTTAATGAAGAGCTTAATGAAGAGCTTAATGAAGAGCATAATGAAGACTGGGTGAAGGAGGAAGGATCTTCTGCTTACGATTCTGCAAGCACACTGCAAAGTATTAGAGGATGAAAACTGATTTATTTTACACATAAATACACATATATATATATACATAAAATATATGCCCTCAGACGTCCTATAAGCAGAGACAGCTATAGTACCAGATCACACAGTTCTTTCATTTCTTTATGACCAGTTTCCATCTAAAGACCTGGAACACTGGAATTTTTGTACTTATTTATTTTTATTGTCTTTACTGTAGAACCCTGAAGCTCAGGGGTTTCCCTGTCTATCAAAGCGACACTTATTGAACCACTTTTTTCCCCAGAAGTACAGTATAAACATCAAAACTCCATTATGGAAAAATCAACGGTTATTACCCGGTTTGACTGGTTTAACCCAAACCACCATAACTCACAAAAGTAACGTCACCTTCAACCCACGGAGATGCGGCGAATGGATTTAACGTGGCTCATAAATAAATCCATGTGCAATTTATTTTACAGTGGTTTGCACAATCAAAAGAAAATGTGTTGTTGTTGATGATGAGGATGATGAGGAGAAGGCGGAAGAGGAGGAAGAACACACACACACACACGCACACACATATATCCTGCACCATCATGACTTCCTCAGCAGGTTTATGTTTATGTGAATGGAATTCATTTCCCCTTCAGCAGCCTGTATTATGGGTTGTTTAAGGTCAGGTGCAGGTGCTGCTCGGTCATGGCAGAAATCACTCGATACTGAAATCGTGATTCCTCACTGACGTTGGAAACATCATGCATTAAACGAGCTTTAAAACAAACTCATTTTTTTGCAACTTATGAAAGTTCTTTTTTTTTTTTTTATAATTAATGTATTTATTTATTTATTTATTTATTATTAATTAATTTTTTTTAATTAACAAAAGATGAATGCCACAACCTAATTTGGGATTATAGTGAGGGACAAAACCGCCTGCTGTAAGATAACAAATGCTGGATTTGATCACAAAATTAATATGTTAATTATACTGATTTTAAAATAATAATCTGTTGCAGAACGTAACACTATAAATAACATTAAACCATAATAATCAATTCACCACGATTGTCTTGTTTATTACTATGCTAGATCTTTGGATACCAAAATTATAATTATTTTTTTTTAGAATTATTATTAATAGACGTATCGGCTCAGACATTAGCTTCCTCTGTGGTTTTTCAGCCCGTGTCCTGGATATTTTAGTGTTTTTTATCGGCTCCATCATCTACATCAACTTCATTACAGAAAAGATTGTGAATTAGTTGAAGTCAGGTCTGCTGGAAGCTGAGAAAACACGAGACTGTTGCTCTAGATGTAGTGCAAATCGTGCTGATACTACAACAAATTTTGCAAATTGGAAAGTGTGTGTGTGTGTGTGTGTGTGTGTAAGCTTCTATGCAAACTGTTAATCATATGAAAACAAACACAGGAAGTGTTTGACAAGCTTCAGTGTTTGCACTGGTTCATTCCATTCTAACAAGGCGAAAAATATTGAAATGGAACACAGACACACACACACACACACACACACTGCATAAATAAATATCTGGCTGTAAAACAAGTTTGCTGACATTCAATCAAATTCCACCTAATGATAAAAACAGGTCTCTATTTAGCGCGGCGATCTTGACTGTAACTGACCTGCTGATACGGAGGAGACGTGATTCTGTGGAACTGCGTCCAGACAGAGGGACCTTCTACACAAACTACTTACAACATTTTTATTTCATGTTAGGACAGGATGGATTGTGTATATTCCATGGAAAAAGAAAAAAAAATATGAGTGTGTGTGTGTGTGTGTGTGTACAGTATGTGTGTGTAGGAGGGGATTTGCTTGTGTTTTCTGAAATTCCTTTGAAACAGACCCTTATGCAATCTGTTTACTGTAAATGCAGTAAATGCTCGACTCAGAGAACTCTGAGCAGAGACAGACATCTCCTGATCTGAGAGCGAGATTGTGTCTTAAGTGAAAATCAAGCTCTCACGAGAAAGGTTGCGGCTGATACAGCAGGTGATACCGAGGGATTACTCAGTCCTCCGCCAGCACAAATGCCACTTTAAGCTTTTCCACTTTAAGCAGCATCGCTTTCACATTCTCGACCTGAAATCGTCTGACCCCGTCAGCCAGGTGCTTGTGGACCAGGGAACCAAAAAAAAAAAAACGAAAAACTAAAACCAGGACATGGCAGCACACGGGGTCACGGGCCGGGCAGCGCTTTGGGGACGTGTGTTTGAAAAGGGCACAGGCTTAAATTGCGCTGTAATTCTATGCGCACTCAAGAAGTTCAGCCTGTAAACAGGAGCAGTGTTTTTAAAAGGTTCCCCCTCCTTCATCTTGATGGTTTCTGACCTGTTTGTGGAGGCTCTCCAGTTCCACCTCCAGGGTCTGCAGGAAGCGCTGCCTCTCGGTGAGTTCACTCTGAGCCCCTCGCAGTGCCTCGTTGCTCTCGCGCACCTCCGTCTGCACCACCTCCAGCTACAAGGGGAACACGGGACACTTTAATTACGCCGTTCCACAAGGATATAAGGAATGTTACACATGGGTTCCATAGCAGACAGGTTCTTTATCGTTCACGTCTGGGGAATTTTAAAAAGCTGGTGTGAAAAAGGTTAAAGGTGTAGTCTGTCTCTGAGATGTCTGGTTGGTTTATTATCAGAAATCATCTAAAAACTTGATTATTTTCCTCTAACAGTAAGCGTTTTTGATCTCCAATAGCCTACTACAGGTTTTTACCAACCAAACCGACACAGTTTGGACTGGAGACTCCTTCCATACATGTTAAATTATCCATCTCCTTACAAGAGGATCGCCTCCTCATATCAACCACTACACACGTTCTTTGTTTGCATAACTGTCTGAGAAAACAAATCAACACACACATTCTGACCAATCACAAACCAGAATTCCCAACACGACCACCCTGGTGAAATCACCAACCTTTCTGCGGTACCAGTCCTCCGTCTCTTCTTTGTTCTTATGAACTATGCCCTCGTACTGAGAGCGGAGCTCGGCCAGAACCGAGCCGAGCTCAGGGCCGCGAGCGGCGTCCACCTCCACGTTGACGTCCTCCTGGGCTATCCGTGCCCGCAGGCTGTCCATCTCCTGCAGAGAGTTCTCATAGCTTCACGAGTGTCTCAGCATTTCATTGTAATAGGATTTGATTATGGTGAGTGTGTGTAAATTCATATTTGCTTAATCGGGTGTGGTCTGTACAGTACACGTGCGAACAAGTATGTATGCATCAGAGTTGAAGAACTTGATACCACAACGTGGTGTAAAGTAGGTGGAAGTGTTTTCATTATTAATTCCGTCGTTAAATATTTAATGGACACCTGGTGTTACCTTCTGCTGCATTTGTAACGACTATGTGACTTGCACGCGACTAGTCCCTAAAGCTAACCCTCGTCTAATCCGCGTGTTAGGAAAGCGTCCAAACTGATGGAGAATCGGGAAAAACATCAATTTCCATTATTTATAAAAATGCCTTAACTTTTTATAATGAGTTTCTTTAAAAAAAAAAAAAAACAGCCCTGATATTAATATCAACAAATATTAATCCTTATAAAAGTTCTCATTCACTCTGCTATGCATTTTAATATCTATTAAAATATTAATGACTTCATCGAAGCAGATGTTCAACCATCAATTTTTTAGTCATCAAAATCAAATTTAACTAATTAAAATTATAAATTGCACCCATTGGTCAAAAAGAAGCCAATTGAGTCAAGAGAGTTAATATCAGGGTTGCCAGGTTGGGATAGTTTAAATTTACTCTGCAGTCATTAAGATTTTGTTTCAGATACAATTAAATCTAACAAAAAAAGTTGTGAGTGCAGACAAACTGCTCAAAACAAGCTGCTGGATGCTCCATCATCTCTACAAATGAATTCATCCTGGCTTTAAGTGTAATTGGAGTGTGATAGCGTGTGGACCTCCTTTTGTACCTCCTCGTGGTTCTTCTTGAGGAAGTAGAGCTCCTCTTTCAGGCTGTCCAGGTCTCCCCGTAGTGTAGCGATGATCTGATCGTGGTCTGTCTTGGCCTTTTTCAGAGCCACACAATCCCTCTCCACTGACTGACACATAGCATTCTCAGTTTCCCATCTGGAACATGAACAGACTTCCATCACCACTTCAACATCATCACCAATTTCACTAGCTGTTTCTTTTACTCAAACCAGGAATGGAATTTAACTTCAATTTTAGAAACCACCAACACCGGGGTTCTTTTATAAAACCAGGTTGAAGTGAAAATGATTGTAAGGTGTAAGAAACCTTTATGAACCTCCTTTTTTTAATGAACGTTGATCTCCAGGACATGAGTTAGATATCTCTCGTTTACATTCACAGAAAAAAAAGGTCAAATCATGTAAAGAATTTGTTCAATTCAGTGAACAGGTTCTAAACCATCTCAAGAAACTTTAAGGAACTCATTTGTATAATGAAGGTAGATCTTCAGGACATGAAACCCTCCTTGACTTTTAACAATTTCAGGAACTTTTGAGGAACCATTATTTTTTAATTAAGCTGTAAATTGTTTAGACACTCCTGGTCTACACTTTAAAAACATCAGCTCCTCAGATCCTCCATTCAGAGGAACCCTAAAGTAATATAATATACAGTATCAATAAACATTTCATATTTCTAGGTCTTCTGCACTCTTGGTATACACTCTCAATAAGTTTTATGGGTCTTCAGCTTTGGGGTAAAAAAAAAAAAAACCCTCTCAACTACTCTGAGAACCTTTGATGAACCATCTTTGGAGAGTATGAATGTAAAGTTCTTTTTTAGGAAATAGGTCACTCAGTCATGGTCTACACTTTCTGCCCATTTTAAGGAACCTTTAAAGAACTTTAAATATCCACACAACCTTTGAGGAGGCACCTTTTTAATGAACATGCAGGAGATCTTGAGGAGAGCTTCTATTCACTGCCAATAATTCTAAAACGTGAAGGTTCTTCAGCATGTCAGTTTTTAGGATAGAACTTGAAGTGGTGAGGTTAAGATTTCCTAATTAATGTAGATCTTTGATTTGACATTCAAAGTTCTGGTCTACACTATCAAAAGGAAAGTGTTCTTCAAGGAGCATTGAAGAACACTTTCCTTCTGATAGGAGGGAGGGAGGAAGGAAAGTGTTCTTCTAATTCTTCAAGGAGAAGTGTTCTTCAAGGAGCATTTTTTTAAAGCACTTTTAACTACCCAAAACATTAAAACTTTCTTTTTTAAACGAGAGTAGATCTTAAGAACATGGGCTCCTCTGTAATGGTCATCCAGTTTGTCCATTTTAAAGAGCCACATCTAAAGAACCCTTGAGGAACCCCCTTATTTTCCCTAAGATGTAGATTGGTTTAATGCAGAACACTCGTTCCGTCACTCACTTGATCCGGAAGTCATCTGCAGCCAGCTTGGCGTTGTCGATCTCCAGCATGATGCGAGCGTTCTCCAGAGTTCTCTTCCTGACCTGTGGAGGAAAAAATATGTTTACGAAGTAAGTAGTTGGAGGGCAGAGTGGAGTTTCTCAACCACTGTTTTCTTAAAAAATTTATTTTAATTAAAAATCACATTCTTCACGTTAACGAGTAACTGGTTGATCTGATGTAGAGATTAAGACGTGGCTAATTATTAATGAAAGACTTGTTTGCGAAATGATTCACAGTGAATGAAGGCTGGTTTGGGAATGCACAAACTTCAGACTTCCTGCAAAATAAAGCCGTGTCAGATTATATGAGGAAGCTCTTGAAGGAAGCGGCGTACGGTGTCTCTGATGATCCTGTCCTTTAAGGCTTTTATTAAATAATAGTATTATCCAGAGAGAGATGTGGAAACCACAGACGGTCATTGTTGTTTGGGTTTTGGATTGGATTCATCAGTCTTCTCCTCTCGGCTTGTTATCTGATCCTGGAGCTATTGAGGAAACGGCAACCTGAGACCCTGAACTCCATCCAGCCCCAGAGTGACCAACCCCTGGTATAACTCGATGCACCACTGAGACTGAGCTACGGCACAAAGAGTGGAGATTAGGAATAGGACTGGTTTCTGAAAAAATTCTGTCCTAAAGGTCCCGTGTGAAGTTTATCTCTGTCTCTTTCTGTATCTTTAACCTTCTTTTATTTCTCTCACTAGCTACTAGTACACGTATGATATTTCTTCAATCTGACTGAAATCATCCGATAAGGTGACACGTGGTGCAGCTCGCTGTTTAATCTGCTGGAAACAGAAGAAGAAGAAGAAGGAGAAGAAGAATTTCTTTTTTTTTTTGAGGTTATATTAGACTTGCTGTCTTTTCCGACAAATCCCACAGTTCTGCATTATGATTGGTTACAAAAGTTCAGTCTCCTCTGTGATTGGTTAAATGCTTTACTACAAATGTAACGCGAGCCAGTCAGAGCTCCCCATCCAGAGACCCAGTGGATAAAAGAAGTAAAGACAAGAAGAACAGCGGTTACGGAATTTACTGATCAGGAATTTCCCTCCCGGAAACTCATCAAGTCGCCTAATGTTACCCATTATAATGTCATCGTTCCAACCAGAGTGAAACGATCAGATCGCGTGTGTACATGACTAATATTTACCTACTGAGCGGTTATTAAAGGTTCACACCGCCCTCGCATTCACATTAAAAATTCATTACAGATCAGAATGTTTCGACTGAGGTGTTTACACGATTCAGTTTTATTCATATTTGGCTATTTTTATATTGGAATGTTGGAATATTGGCGTCCATGTAAACATAAACTTTTTTTTTCGCACTAATCTATATTAATTATACTGTGACAAACATGTTACTCTCTTTCCCCACTGAAAAGTCTAAGAGGTTCATGAATCATGAAAATCTAGGACTCCAAAAGGTTCTCGAGTTTGTTCATCTGGAGGAACCCTGAGAAGAATCCTACAAGAGAGGCTTTTCTGTATGGAGATCTTTCGAAATAACCATTCAGGATCTCTCTTTAAGCTTGTAGGATGAACTGGAACCAATCTATGTGTGTGTTTGTAGTGTGTATATGTGTGTGTATGTATGTGTGTGTGTGTGTACCTCGTGCTCCAGAGCATGAGCCTGAGCCAGCATGGCGTCTATATCGTGGCCTTTGGGAACCCTCTCCAGCATGAGCTGCTTGATGCGGAGCTCCAGGTCGGCGTTGGACTTCTCCAGAGTGCGCACCTTCTCCAGGTAGTTGGCCAGACGGCTGTTGAGGCTCTGCATGGCTTCCTTATCGTTGTTGCTGTTGCCAAGGCCGTTGAGCGACATGTTGGAGAGGCTGTTCAGGTCAGCCATGCTCATGGAGGAAGCACGGGAGAGGGGCTTCGCCGCAGAGAACGAGACGGCCGCTTTGGATCGGCCACGCCCGGTGTCTCTCAGAGATAAGTTGGAGAAGGACGGCTGTCTGCCGAACGAGAAACTCCGCATGGACATGGATGTCATGATGTCTGTGGACACACATGGACAGGAGATGTTAGATAGACAGATCAGTCTGTCTGTGTGAACTGTACACACACACTCATTCACCAGCACCACTTGCACAT
>JAQMYG010000009.1:26277585-26292492 GCA_030014215.1 Clariallabes teugelsi | reverse complement strand
ACTTTTACTCCACATTTAGATTCACTGATGGTGCAGATTAAACTTCAGGCAGAGATCTAAGGACTGCAGGAGATTCATTACATTCTGTCCAGACAGTTTAATGTGATGCTGCGACAAAATTTGTCTGGACAGACATACGGACATACAGACAGACATTTTTCCGAGACTGCAAAAAAAACAAAAACTGACCAGTGTACAGACAAAACATTTATTTATATAGATATGACATGCCTGCTATAAGTATTGGCTCCTTTATATTAATAGAAAACGCACTTTTCCTTCATCTAATATTTATCTAAATGCTTAAATTTTATGTAAGTCTTATTGACCTATGACTGCTCTCAGAATTTCACTGCTCTCAGAATTTTTATACATTATTATTCAAAAATAATGTATAAAAAATTTATTTTTTATATTATAAAATCTATAATAATATTGCCTTATGCAGTCAAATCATTTAAAAATACTATTACATAAAAGGAAAGCTCAGATTCGTGGCTGATCAAGTGCGATTTCTTCACACACAGAAAATACCGTGTGCCAAAAACCATATTGAGATTGAATATTATATTAAAATAAAGAAGGAAATAAAAATACAGGCTCTGTGCTGAATGGAGGCGAGAGAGTGACTGAGTGACAGAAAGAGAAACGCAAATCCTAATCTAATGATAAGTGTGTGAGAGAACAGTAATTATAATCATATTCTTTTAAATCCAGAGCTGCTACGAGGACACTTTACACCGCCGAGCCCTGATTACACAAACGTCACAGACTCGGGTTATTCTCTGCTTTTTTTTCCTTTTGTATGAATTTTCATTGTTACTCATATTCCTGCACATGGCCTTGTGTTTCAGTTTACGCTGTAAACGTGTGTGTGTTTGTGTGTGAGTGTGTGTGTGATAGAGAGAGAGAGAGAGAGAGAGAGCTTAGCTTCATAAAGCAAGCAGAATAATGTAATCATGGGATGAATGGCTATGCTTAATTGCTTGATTTGATGCGTCTTTAGCTGAGCTCTTTAAGGCGATGACTAAATGAGTGGTTCGCAGTGTGTGTGTGTGTGTGTATGTGTGTGTGTGTGTGTGTGTGTGAGCGAGAGAGAAAGAGAGAGAGAGAAAGAGAAAAAACAAGAGATAAGAAGAATGGGAAAAATCTCGTGTTTGTATAGACAGCAAGTGTGCTCAATGTGTGTGTGTGTGTGTGTGTGTGCGTGTGTGTGAGCTCCATTATGCACGTCTTGTTTTGAAGAAGGAGTTTACTCAGAAACTAGAGGCATTGTTTATTCCTGCACTTTTGCAAAACCTTGTGCAAGAAGCAGAATTTTTTAGTCGTCTGCATTCAGCACAGGGTGTGTATTTAGAGAACGTCCTCCTAATTAAAAAGTAAATAAATAATAAATTGTAAAAAAAAATTAATAATAATAATGCCATATTGTTGTTTTTTTGTTGGTTTGTTTAAATGTCGTACATCAATCACAGCAATATTTCTTAGACTGTAGTACGCACTATATTAAACTTACTTTAAAAATAAATACAAATTAAAGGAAAATCCATAATTACAATAATCACACAGGATTGCTTGTTTAAATTACAGTATTATGTTACAATTACTATTATATTACAATTATGAAAAAAACATATCACTGAAATCAAACAATAGGGAAATACAGTATTTCTGAAATTTGAGGTTGTGATTTAATAAACCTGCAGCTAACAGTTTAATAATAGCAAAAATTCTTGATGCAAATGTAAATCGTAATCTGAATAAACTAATTAATTTACAGTATTTTCAATGAATATATCCAGTATGTTTACAGTATGATACGCAGTGAAACGCTTAAACGACCTGAAAAGGAAAGATAAGATAGAATAAGAAGATTTTGTTGCAATGAGAGAAAAATTAAAAAATTACACTGAGAAACAGAAAATTACATTTAAAATCTACAAATTTACAGGTTTGCAAAGTTACATTAAAATAAAATAAAATAAAAATATAATCTATAAAATGTATATTGTATAATGGATCAAATTATACATTATATATCATACTACATTGAATCCAGAACCCTTTGTTTTAAGGTACAATTAGGAGAACAAAATTGAAGATTATTCAATATTCTGAATTATTTTGATTATATAGAATATTCAAATAATGTCAAATCTATAGAACCTTCAGTGCTCATGTTTAGGAGCTTTTATTTTAAATTCTTAAAAAATAATAATTTTAGCCAGAACCCTACAGCAGTGTGTGTTTTTAGTCAAAGAATATTCTAAATATTAACTATTTTGGAAGCTAATATATTAGCAGTAGTGGCATATGTGTGAGGATCATAGACATTTTTACATGAAAATGGTCACGTGTAAAAACATGAATGGTTTACAGGAAACAGTCCTGCAACAGAGAAATACAACTATTCCAATAGTATAATATGTGTAACCTTTATAACGAACAATTAATGTCCTGGTAGAGCCCTATAGCTGATGTTCTTATCTTGAACACTTGATGGTTATTGAGTCCCTCTGGGGTAAAATTTTAACGCCTCTGTGTAGAACAAACTCGATAAGAGCAGGTTCAAAGTCGAACCTTTGTTTAGAATGATCCTACAAAAATATTGGAACAGCAAGGCTGGTTCTGTTGTTTTGTTTGTTTGTTTTTTTCCCCTCCAATATATAAATATAAAATGATAGATCAGGATTTCGTCATTTTCTGTTTTCTACATCTACATGTTTTAAACAGCATAGAACATGGGATGCTTAGTCTCAGGTCGTCAATTCTATGTTAAGCAAAAGTATTGGAACAGATAATAAGTGAGAGTAAACATCACATAATATTTGGTGGCATACAGTATATACTGTACTGTACTTACTGTATTTCCCTGCAAAGTTTCTGTAGACTTCTGAATTCATTATGCTTCTCCAGCATGAATTCCATCATCAATTAAGATGGTGAATGTTTTAGAAGCAGCCATGCAATCCCAAGCCATGACACTACCGCCACCATGCTTCATCCAGCAGCTCATATGTTCTGGATCATCAGCAGATCCTTTCTTTCTCCACACTTTGGCCTTTTTTATCACTTTGGTAGAGAATCAACTTGGTTCCTTTACTCTAATCTCAGCTTCAAAGATGGCTTGCTCTGCTCACATAGACAGCTCTCTGGTCTTTGTGTTGATTTATCCTTTCTAATAACAAATTAATTCCTTACAGTTGAAACTCAGACCTCAAACCAAGATAAGATATTCAGAGGTATAAATTGCTGGTGCCATGTTCTAGGTTGAACGTGAAAATATCGCGAAACTAGAAAATCTGATCTAAAGCATCATGCTTTTCTTTCAGTCTTAATCTCAAATGTCTTCAGTGGATAGCAAAAACAAAAGACTGGCCTTGCTGTTATAGGACTTTCAGACAGAACTGTATGCCACACACTTGTGATTTAAAAAGATAGAATCTAGAACTCTTTACAGTTTTAGTTCTCGCTCTCTCAAGGGGAACATTTAAAGGTTCTGTGTTCTTTTAATCACAGTTTTAAAGAAGGTCAGTTTTAAAGAACATCGCACCCTTAAATGTCTAAATGAGACCCTTGAAGAGCTTTTTTTCCCCTGAGAATGTGTTACTATAGTGAAATAAATACAGTTATAGTTATGTACATACAGATGATATATACAGATGTTAACTTATGCAAACGTTATATATTATTGCTATAATAACAGTCTATACACAGATGTTATATACAGATGTTATGTATTGTGGAATACAAGCCTATATACAGATGCTATGCACCAATGTTACCCTGCATACAGATGTTATATACATACAGATGTTAGCCTGCACACAGATGTTATATACAAAAGTTATGTACTATGGATGTAAGACTATATACTGATGATACGTGCAGATGCTACGCACTCGTGTTACCCTGCGTACTGCGGATGTTAGCCGATATGTGGATATTATATGCAGATGTTGTATTCATGTGTTTTTTGTGCGTCTATTCTTTAGAAGAGATGTAAAAATAAATACACATCCTCGAGTCTGACATTTCTGCACCCCGGGGAGGAACACCTTCGACTTCCCACAAAGACTTTTTAAAAAAGTCTCCTCAGCACGCGCACCGGAGTTGCTGATCGATATGCAAATCAGCGTGATGAATATGCATGAGCGGGCCCCGGTAATTGCACGTCAGCGCTGCGGCGCAGTAATTTCGGCGGTTCGGGGATCCTGCAATCAGCGCTCTATTCATTAACACCGGAGCCATTTCATCACGCGGCCACTCGAGTCTGCCAATCACCCCCCACCCTCCACATACACACACACACACACATACACACAAGTCGCAGCGTGCAGAAAACGGCGTGGAAATAGTTTCAATTAGCAGCACGAGCCAGGGGCGCGTGGCGTGGTGTTAACGACGCTAAACACCGTATTTACGGAGCCTTTGAAGCCATGAATGGCCCGTTAACACACTGCAGGGAAAAAAAGTCAAAACTTAACAAAACTGCATCATTTCACGCGCTCGGGTGACCTTTTTGCCCCACACGAGGTTGTTGGCCCCGGTTGCCTGGCAGTAGCGTGAGATCGCGATCGTTAGATGCTTGTTTCGGTGAAGAGCAACAATTACCTCGAAACACAAAAGGAATAATGTGGACAAAAATTAAACGTCCAATTGAGAAAGGCGCGCGCGAGCCTCTTGTACCGGCTTTGTCCCGGGGAGTCTGGAGATTGGGCACGCGCCTCTGAAACACTTCTCTTTTGTTTTATAAAAGCTTCACATAGTTATAAGAACGGGTTTCTCTTCCGACTGCAATTTAAAATAACACTTACATTAGTCATATAAGCAGTAACATCAGAAACGTGTAGCTGAAAACACTAAACTTTATTCATCTCTCTCACTCTCTCTCTGGGGCCCTTTCAGAAAAATCACACCCTTCACATCGGAATTATTTTTATACCTGTAGTGCATGCTGTTTCCAGTTATTCAATTATTCTCACATGATGTCACAGGAGTACTCGTGCCATTTGAAGTCATATAGGGCAATAAAGGACCCTTTAAATACAGATATATTATAATGAGTGTGTGAATGTAACATACTGTAGGTCCATGTGGGGGAACTCGATTAGTAATGGTTCCCACTACAAAGGATAGAAGAAGGAGAAAAAGAGCTAATGTAGAACAACTGATTTTTTTTTTTATGACATTAAAGAATTATTAGTTCTTAATAAAAAGTTTTAATTATAAAAAAAATAATAATATAAGAAAAAGTATATATACAGATACATATGAGGGGCGTTCAAGTCAAACCGGGACTTTTGATTGTGCAGAATAACAGAATACAGTTCTGAGAGTAAAAACTCCCTTTATTTCTCTATATAATCCCCTGATACACTAATGCACTTATCCCAGTGTTTCACTAGTGCTTGGACCCCCATCAAGAAAGATGCCATCAAGATACCATCAAGAAAGTTTTCTCAGTACGCCGTGATCAGACTGCCTGCTTTACGTCTGAAACGCCGGCCTCCCAGGAACTCCTTTAATGACTTTTCCAAACATGTGGAGATGGCTTAGAGTGAGGTCAGGACGTGGCCGAGTTCATATGATGTTCAAGTGGCCAGGTGTTCCATTCGCTGAATGTTCACAGGAACACAGACAACCCCCGGGATCGTCATTCACATATGTACGGCCTTCTTTAAAACATTTGCACTGTTCAAATGTTATACTGCGACTAAGAGTCTCATCACCGTACTGCGCTTGAAGTTTTCTGTAAGTGTCAATTGCTTTTACGTCTTCATTCACCATAAATTTCATCACAAGTCCCGGGTTGACTTGAACACCCCTTGTATAATAGATGATTTTAGGGAAAAATGGTCAAATCTAAGTGTAATGTCCCTTATTTTAAAATGTCTATTTTAAGTTCTAACCATTTTAGGACGTTTAGAACACTAATTGTGTAAGTTGTGTTTAATCTGCTTATGTGATATTTGTTTAAGTAGCAGTTTTTTAAATAAAAAGTATTACTAAATAAAAGAAATAATCATTGCCAGATTTCTGTGGAACAGGATTAGTAAAAATCTTCATTTCCTATATCAGCATGATCCCTGAGTGAGTGTATAATTTTAGACAGAGTTCTGTGTAAGCCTGTACACTCTGCAGTTCCGGTTTCTGACACCAGGGGTGATGTTGCAGTTGTCCGGTTTTTAGAGGTTTGGGTGGAACACATGGCTTAGGACCAGAACCAATCCATCTCCACATGGCTCTCAGTGAAACCTCTCATCCTCTCTCCGCCCGCTCGCCGTCTGCCGCATTCTTCACTGTTTATGTTTGTTTCCATACAGAATCCACAAGTACAGCTGTCCGTTTTCCAGCCAATCATCAAACTCCATAAATATATCTCCATGATGTCATCAGTAATGGCTTTCGATTTTCACTTACACCCAAAGATGTTTGGTTTTTGCAGCATGTTTAGCTTTGGAAACCTACACACAGTGCAGAGCGCTACCGTACCGCTCTCAGACACGAGCTGCTTCAGCCGTACTCGCCGTCTCTTCGTCTCTTTTGCACGATGGTGAGCAAAATAGACTAAAACACAAGTCCACTTACTTTAGCTCTCAACTGGTTCACCATCTCAGGGATGTGCATGACTGCAAACGATTGAAGCTCGAACTCTGCTTGGGGTTCTGCTACCTGTGCTGGTTTACGGGGGATTCTCGCTTTAGATGCTCGACCTCAAGTGCCTCAAGTTCTCTTACCAATAATATATTCAGAACTGATTTGTTTCATTGTGTTCCGGACAGGAATAGTGTTGTATTTTTTTTTTAGAATGCACTTGAGGTATTTCCCGCCTCTTATCTTTCCTTTGTAATCAGTTTAAACATATTTTGCAATTTCAAGCTCATTTCTATGTAACAGGAATATAACATCATCATATACTAGATAATGGATGTTTGAAATGGAACAGACCTTAAAACATAATAATTTCATTACTATGAACAATTTTGAATCTAAAGTTTCAAACATTTATCATTTGATTGTACTGTACATGGTTTAAATCTAAAACTTCTAAACTTTTATTTACATAACAAAGTTTTGCTGTATCTTGTATTTATTCCATATGTTTTATCCAAAAACTGCTGTTAAGGATCATAATTAAAAAGGAAATCATTACATTTTCACAAGTTTTTGACCGACACCGATCAAAAGTTCAAACATGCTTCCTCAGAAACCTATCACGCTCTAACTGGTATCTAACTGGTACTTCTTCTTCTTTTTTTTTTTTTTTAAATAGTGAAATCCTTAAAGGTTCCCCTCAGAGAGACAAACCAAAGAACCCTTCAGCTTTACAGGCTGTGTTTAAGGGCAAATCAGAGATGATGGATTTGTAGCCTCCTATACGTGTTTATTGCCCTCGGAATGTTTTTGAGATGAGGAATCTTTAAGGGTTTTCCCAGACAGACAAGAAATAAAGAACACTGTATAGTTCTAGAGCTGACCTTTTCTTCTTAACAGATAGGAGCCCGGATCCATTTCTTGTTTTAGGGAGACCACATGGAACACATTTTGAAAGACGTCACATGTCATTTTCCCTGACAATATTGGGGTTAAAAGCCCTATGAGACATATGTGTCACACGATATATGTGTCCTTAATTTGTTTTACATCAGTTTGTTCAAGACATTCAGTCAGAACAGATTAAATACAAAATATGAGATGGTATTAAATCATTAGAATTGTTAAATAGGATGAACGTACTTTTAGTAAAACAAAACAAACTTTTTAAAATTAAAATGAGCTCATTCTGTCACATGTGCTACCAAGACACACCACCCTTTTGGAAATCATGGCAGATATCACTTACTGACTTTATAATTTATTTTATTTATTAAGTCAATGGTAAAGTGTAATAAGGAAATTTCCAGAACATTTAAAGGGTTTGTGTCACTGTAGGTTCTCATGCGAGTACACATTTGGACTAGGTGTCTAATTTTGTATCAAAGAGCTCAGAGACACTTATGATTGGACAGCATCACTCCGACTGGCAGACAATAAAGGTGGAACCCTCAGTTTGTTTTTCTGGGGAAGCTCTAAACGTGTCCTGTCTAGATCCCTACAAAGAAATGTTCTTAATAAACATGTCAAGAAGCAACAGTACAAACCATTAAATATACAAAAGAACCGTCAAAGAGTTCTTTCATCTAAGAATTGTATCTTTATAAAAAATGGATGCATTTGGAACTTTTCAGAAAGCAAAATGCTCCACAGTACTGTAGGGTTCCACATAGATCTCCCTTTCTCTAATTAAACGTTGATTTATTTTTTTTCCCTTTGTAAAAGTCAAACTAAAAGTTAAATATAGTCTAGATTAAACATTGTTAAAAGTGTTAATTGGATGATTAAATTCTGTACAGAACCATGAAGAATACCCATGAGATAGACACCAAATATCTCCCCAAGGTTCTAGATTCAACATTGAACAGGCTACAATGTGAGAAAAAAGGCTTCCTTGGGTCTTTTTGAATGACTCTAGATTCCTAAGGAAGTTATATTAAAAAAGAAAAAAACCCAGCTCTGTTGTGGGGTTAAATATAGAGCCTTCCCGATGGAACAAACCAGGAAATAACTTTTTTCTTCATGAGTGTATAGATTACAGTCTTATAAAAAGATTTCTCATGTGTTGTTTTAAATATTTTGGATTCCTATAGTGATCTTACTTGGAACCTTTACTAAATGGTAAACTCTGTAGAGTTCTACATGGAATATTGAAGGGTCACCCGTAGAGACAAGCCGAGGCATCCCATAACATTCCAGATCAAAAACAATTCTAGCTATGTGTAGAGTACACTCTGGGAAAAGATTTCTTTCATGGACTTTGAATGGCAACAAAGAGGTTTAGGGTTTTGACCGTCAATTAGAGGTCGTGCTGGTGTACTGAATATCAGCACGGCTGTGATGTGATTGTAGGCACGAGGATGCAGCCCGAGTACTTATAGAGAAGATATCACAGCCATGCTAATATTCAGTACAACAGCATGACCGTGAACAGTGTGATATCGCTTTTATACAACAGATCCTCAAACACCATTTGTTATTAACAGTTTATGATTTGCTTCTTTATTTAACCAGTTATTTACCTTCAGCACCTGGTGGGACGAACTAATCGCGAGCTGCTGACCGACAGCTAGTGAGCAACAGTTAAAAGTTTATTTCGGGTTCTGGGGTCGAATCCCAAATAGCGCTAAATGTAAAGATAGTGAGAGTTATGTAGGGTGTACAATCCCTTGTTCCACACACTAAGTAGTGCCCTTGATCAGTGGTTAGAGAGGGATTTGGGATTCAGTCTTGACTTATGTAGAAGTGATTACTGCAGAGACGGCATGTTGTTTAAGACGACATAACGTTATCAGATGTGTGTTCTTACTGAAAGTGCTTCTGTGACTGGGTGTGAATGTGGGTTTTGTCAGGCAGCTGCTCTCTCCTCAGTACTGCGGACCGTACAGACCTACTCTCACCCACGCTGAGACACACAGTTAGTGTCATTAACCACTGGACAACACCTGGGACACGCCCACTCATACATACAGTTACACCTCACAGTGCTGTTATGCTCTATCATCATCACTTGTGAAACACCTCGCATCCATTCAGATTACTTGGCCAGAACTAACTGTTGTATAAGGTTCTTTAAGGGTTAATGGATACAGTAATTAATGGCTCTGAGCTTCTATTAAAGAATGGTTATAATAGGAACATTTTCTAATTACACAAAAGCAGAAAAACAGAAAATCTTTCCATAGATCCTTCACTTAACTGTGATCATTGTCCTGCACAGTGTCTTGTGTACTGTCCTGCACTGTTTGCACATACTTACTCTCGTGCATTTTATGTAGTTTAGCGTTCTTCCAGTATAATTTTTGGATACGTGCGGTCTCGTGTACTTCTGTGTCATTTTATGTCGCGTCATGATCCTGGAGGAACATTGTTTTATTTCACTATAAACTGTAGCTACTGTATATAGCTAAAACAATAAGAAGTTTCCTCCAGGAACACCATTTAAAATGCATATAAACAATCTTAAAGTATTTAAATTATTTTATGTTCTGATCAATTAGCTTCTCTGGATGGTTCTCTGAATGTTTTGATCTAACGCCGTCTGTTTGCAATGATAGAATCACGTAGCCTCCACTTTACTGCTTCTGTAATACACCTCATTCTTTACTTCTTAAGAGGTTTCTGTCCTTGTTGTCCTTGCTCTTTAGGGACTTCCCAGTGGTAGGAAAAAGGGGGTCTGGGGAAGAGAGCGCGTCTGTCCTGGGAAGATCGGTGCTCCGTGGTTCCTCCATTGTTTACTTTGACACCGACTGCAGTTTCCTCAGCTATAAATCTGCCCCGTCAGAGGGCAGGATCGTCCCCACGCTGCCCCTTCCATTGTCTCTCACAGGAAATCTCGGTGAGGAGGAGACCGGTGTGTGTCTTTGGTTCTGCGAGAGGGCAGGAGGGCAGCAGGAGAGAGTGGACTGGAGTGGAGAACACTTGGTTAGGTAAACAGCAGCCATGCTTCCTCAAGTTCAAGTGCACAAAGGATGGATTTATTTTTTTTTTACAGGCTTCTGTATTTTTTTTTTTAGATCTTTCTTATTTCTTATCAAAATTATTCAGCTTTACATAAAAACATTAGCTTTAGTTGTCCTTGGAGCTTCACTAAGTGTAAAATAAAGACAAACGAGAAGTAAGGGCTCGTCATGGGTTCTGCCTGGTACCTTTCTGATAGGGAAGCTCACTTAAACACTTAAAGAACCTGTTCTTTCAAAGCGAGTATTAAACGCACATCTTCACAATGTTTTTGATTTGCAGCAATTTAAAACTTGGAAAAACAAAAGCTGAACATGTCACGGTGCGAATTAAAACCACACGATTAAAGAGATATTTCTATCTTTCTGTGTTTTGACTCTGGTGTTTATTTTATAATCCGCACAAGATTAACGCGCGTGATGTGAAGCGGCGTCCGCTCAACTGACCCGTGCGGCTGCTGCTTGGATCGGTTCAGTGAGTGGCGTAACGTTCTTAAGAAATGTGAAAACCTACATTGAAATGTGAAAGTGCTTCGTCTGATTGTCTGATTACTTTTTCCCCCGTTTTAATTTTATTTTCGTTAATCCATTTTCTATTTCCATTTTCTTTGCTAATTGATTTCTACGCGTTAATTGGAGAGGCATGTGGTCAACATGGAGATTACAAAATGCATTTAATGTTGGCATGAAGTAACAGGGAACTGGATCTGTCAAGAGCCCATTGTTTCAGTTCCACTCTCTCGCTCCAAAGAAGGCAAAGTGCAAGAGGAGAAATGTAAATGCGCAAGCTCTGCTCTGGCCTTTAGGGATCTTCGGGAATCGGGTTCTGGAGCAACCCACCGAAGTCTCACTGACTCAACACTCTGACACACGCTTGTCTTTTCCTGAGGCTCAGTGGGTGGCGTGTGAGAGGGATAATTTCATTTGACGGCAGTTATTGCGCTAATCCAAAACAAGGGCTGAAACGCAGGAGAGAGTGTGCGTGTCTGTCTGTGCATGTGCGTGTCTGAGGGGAGGCAGGAGTGAAATTAAATCCTGATGTCAACAGAAATGCAAAGGAACACTAATGTAGAATAAAGACGGATAAAAAAAGAGGGAAAAAAAGAAAAAGAAAAAAGTGGTGGTGGTGTGTGTGTGTGTGTGTGAGAGTGACAGAATTGACTTGGCTGCCTTGTAATGGAGGCCTAGCTCAGGGCCAAAAAAGCAACTCGGAAATGAGAGGCGAGCCGGGAAGGTCCGCGGGGTCTCTGTAGGACAGCCGAGGTCTACGTTAGGGCTGCACGCATTAGCATTTACATGTAGCCTGTCATGAGACAGGTGAAAATAATTACTACTACTACCGGCCTCATTACACATCTGGTTAAGTTTTGGGGGAGAACTTGGTGCTGGGGTGGTCCTCTCACCGCAAGCAGAACGTCCTTTTAATGCAACGCACTCTGGCCTCCTGAAACAAGGGAACCAAAAAAAAGTGAACATTTCTTTCATGCAGATCCACGGGTTAGCGATAGCCATTGGTCCCGCTCCAATTATTGATCACTGAAAGCTAGTTCAAAGGAGGCATCTTTGGAGTCGAATGCGTGCCTGTCAAATTGATTAATTGGTTCATTAGTCGTCAACAGGATACAGTGAGGGGCTCGGGCCAAGAAGGGGAGCGCAGATGTGCGTCCTCGAGACGGGCTCGGCTGCCAAAACCGATCTCTCGGGCCGGGAAGCTCCCTCGGTGACAGCGTTGGCAGAGGCCAGAAGGCTTTCCTCAGTGGAAGTGCATAAATGTGTACTCATGCTCAAGAGCTGAGATAAAAGAGCAGGGAGGGGAGCGCTGTCGCTGGAGTTAAACATCAAGCAAAATTACGGCTGCTCAATTCGGCAGCGACAGAAAAGCGCGAGACTTTTTATTTGCTAGACTGAGAAATGGCTTCTTTTTTTATCTTCACTTCTGAGAGAAGTATCTTCAGATGGCTCCATATCAATGAGTGAACTGCGATTCAAGAAAAACTGACATCCGGCCAAAGGTTTGTCCCGATAAACCGCGCGACTCAATTCAGGAAGAGTCTCTGATGTCCTTCGCGTTGACGCTCAACAGCGCTGACGAATCCTGCATTCTGATTGGTCAGAGGTTGTGGGTTTGTTTTCTATAACAGCAGCTCTGACAGGATGCCAGGTTTATATTAACCCGCTCGCTCTGAAACGTTATGGTTTCTATAGTGACAACGTCTACTCGGGGGCTCGTATAACAGACGCTCCACTTAACCGGATTACTTTAACATGGTGTCTAAGTTTTCTGTAAGGACATGTTTATAAAATATTTATCGAAGGAGTCTCCAGTGTCAGTATTTTCTAAAAGTCAGTGACAGAGGAGTTATAACTTTTTCGCTACATTTCCTTTTATGACAAGTATAGATTTTTTTGGTTTTAATACCATTAAACATAACTATAAATGGATAAAAAAATATTCCATATAGTCCTTTAATAAATAACTAATTATAATATTTGGCAATTTGCTTTTTAATAAAAGGAATAAACAAATGTTTTTTTGCTGCTATAAGAAAATGATCCACTTAGGATAAGAAACAGGAGCTCTTATTCATCACACCATCAATAATGTAGTTGATTATTTTTCTATCACAGCACAACACAAAGAGCGTTATTTACGGGTACTACTGGTACTACTGTATTTTTATCAAACATGCTGTCTACTGTATAAACCCTCAGGTATCTGTAGGTCTGTTAGAGTTCTGTAAAGTCAGTGATCTCCTTATTTGGTTACATATTTGCTGCGTTGATTCTGACCCGTGCTCATTTTTAATTATCGAGCATAAAGGATGATATCTGGCCCAGTGCTGGACAGATTCAGTGTTGCATATGTACACAAACCAAAAGGTCATAGGAATTACACACAGACACACAGACACACACAAGCATGCGTACGTACACACTTGTGTTTTGCGAGGCCTTTGAAGATGCTGTCTTTCAGATCTGATTGCGAGGTCTTGTTCGCCATGGCAACACACACAAAGCAGCGCTTGCATCTTGGACATAAGTAGCAACAGATGCCGAGCTGACCTCAGCTGCTTCCTGGAAACGCAAATTTGTCAAAATACAAAAACGTGAAGTTCATGTGGACGGCTTGTTCTTCCTAAGGAAACCGTATGATGCCGGCGGGGGGATGGGCGGATAGACGCTGACGAAACCGAAAACTCTTCAGGTCTGATTGAAGGCTCTGTTCCGTCATGTCGACCCTGCAGAGCATCCTGGGCACCTTTTATTACCTCAATCTTAACTGAAGTCGTCTTTAGCCTTCAAAAACCATACACATCTTCTCAAGACTGACAGAAGTCACGTTGTCTTGCTAAGAACAGAACCAGAATCCAGCGTGGTTCCAGACGGTGGTTATTTGATGAGATCGAGAATCGCAAATCTCCAGCAGCGTGCAGTAACACCGTGCCCTCCGCCTTCTCCTCGCCCCCTCGGCCACGGCTGGCGGAAGCAATCACCGTATCAGAGGAACACTCTTGACCGCGTGATATCACCTCCCATAATAGAGGAAAGCACACTGGCCGTGTCCACATGCAATCAATTATTTCTTAAAGAAGAAAAAGAAAACATGTGCATGGGGGGAATTTTGGCCATTAGCTGCATGGTGGGATCATATCCAGGGTAATGGTGGCTCCCAGAACAAACACATTTAAGCAGCAGGTCAGAGGGAACATGCCTGCCGCGCAGGAGATCGCCATTTTCAGTCTGTTCGACCTCCGATCGTGTGGCAGAGTGAGAGTTTAAGCAGCACTAATTGCAGCATTTCCAATAATCCCATGACCCCTGACCCCATGTGTTCTGGTTCCTCCTGGTTACAGAAACTTTGGGACAAGTTTCATCTACCTAGCCTCCCAGGAAGGACTGAGCGCAAATGCAAGGAGAATCAACGTAGCTGAGATGTGTGAGAAACCAGGAGAATGGTGTGTGTGTGTGTGTGTGTGTGTGTGTGTCTTTTGTTTAAACGTTTAGTTTGAGAGATGTCGCAAGAATACACATAAACAAGAAAAATTATCCAATTTGTAAATCGCCCTTTTCTGTTCTTTTTTGAAAAACAACTTTTTTGGTTAGATATTATATCTAATATTATTATCATTTAAAGACTAATTATTACGGAAAAGTTTATAAAAATAATTTTAAGACATATATACAAATATAATATATGTGTATATTAGGGCTGGGACTTTAACGCGTTAATTTAGATTAATTAATTACACAAAAATAACGTGTAAAATTTTTTAAACGCATTTTAATCGCACTTATTTTTGCACCGCGGAACGTTTCTCACTGGATGAGTTTCGGCGGACCGATTATACTG
>JAQMYG010000009.1:26253166-26265304 GCA_030014215.1 Clariallabes teugelsi | reverse complement strand
CCAGTGGCTGGGGGGTTTGGGCACTGGCTGGGAATCGAACCCGGGCCTTCCGCATGGCAGGCGAAACACCTACCAGTGCTGTAAATATAATGACATATTTTAGTTGCTATAACATCAATAAGCCAATTGCTAGTAGAGTAAATGCTTGCTAGCTTGTTAGCTAGTGAACTTGGCTACTTACTTGCTTATTGTACTGTATTAGCCTGTTGTTGGCTAGCTTGATAGTAATGACATGTAAGTTTTAATAGAAAATACTTCGTTGGCATAATGTAGCTCCTTGTTAGCGAACATGATATCGCCAAATAACAGCTAGCTTGCTACCAAACTTGGTTTTGATTTAGCTAGCTTGCTAGCTAGTGAGCGTAGCTGATTATTTTATTCACATAATACAGTATAAGGGTTAGCTAATTGTTTTTAGCTTACTAGCACACGTCTTTTTGTTTACTTAGGAATATATTTTATATTTAATTTGTACAGCCCCTTTAACTAGAAAATCTAGATCTATCTATCTATCTATCTATCTATAAACTAGGAATATTAGGAGCAAACACGCCTTTTATTCACTCTGGTCCCGCTTGGTGCATGATTCGTCTGATTGCCTGGAACTCTGTGTTTTTAAACAGTTTTCTGTGTGTGTGTGTGTGTGTGGATTCAGTCATTCCCTCGTGTCAAACACCTGACACTAATCTCATTAAAAATGCAAGCTTCATTATACATATGGTATGGATCAGACGGCGCGGTATCCCGGAACGTTCTCCGCGTTGTGACGCGAGGAGAACCATCTGGGCGGTTAGGGTTTCGAGCTCGACCTGCGTGGAAGTTCAAAGTGGTTCTTGCGAGTGGACATTTTTAGAAGGAAACATAAAAGCACGTCTCGAAGCTACAGATCAGAGCGAAAGGGAAGCGAGAAGGTAAACACTCAAATCTTTTCTTTCAGCAGTCTCGACCACGGCGATGGAACCATCAGGAACGTTTGGGTTTTGTTTGTGTGAAGAGAGCACTCCACACCTTCACTTGGCGTAGCGGAGTATGGGGGGAAAACACCTTGTTTTCCTGCACCGAGGTCTCTGAACATTCAGCACTCGCGACCTCGTGACCTGCGGGACCGAGCGCTGGTCCACGAGATGTTTTGCGTTCAAATATTTATTTTAAACCTCTCAATAGTGGGAGCGAACAACAGGAATATTGACAGTATAGCTCTCCGAACGAGGTGGCGTGTTTGAGTGTTTTAGCACAGCTTTTTTTTTTTTTTGAGACTTTGAGACTGTATTGTATTTCTTTCCGCTGCCAGACTCGGCTTCCTGAGCTGGGGCAGTGTCAGCCCGATCTGACCCCACTTTCCTGTGTTAGGGTCTGTGCTGAGGGGCTATCCAATTAAGATCAAACACTGAATCAAGGGTGAGATTTGGACAGTTAGTTTTTGTGTGGGGGGGAAATAACAAAAAAACAAACAGGGTATAGTTTTTATATATATATATGCAGGAATACAAAGTGAGTCAGATGTGCAGAAGCTCCACGCAGAAGAAGGGTCTGTGGTCTAAATTCATCAAATATAATTATGTACAAAAAATACATTACTGGAAACAAAAAATAAATCTAGGCATGGCAAGTGTATTTTGGTCCAAAAGTGGTATAAATGGTACGAAAAATAATCCAAAACAACAAATGAGTGTGCTTCATTAAAAAAATTTGTAAACACTCTGACCAGATGTGGTATGCTTGGGAGACGTTGAGCCAAAAGCTACTTGCTCTCCCTCTTTCTCTCTCTCTCACACACACACACACACACAAAACTTCCAGATTATAATCTCCTTTAAAATAAACACAGGTTTGCAGGATAAGATCTTTTCCTACAGTCTTAATTCACCTTCAGAGCTGCTGGAGATTCCCTGAATCCCTATTAACACTGAAACTCGATCCTCCACAACATGCTTTCTTAGAAAAAAAAAGAAGAAAAAAAAGAAGAAAAAAAAGAAAACCCCAAAAGGTCCTCGCCTATTTTCTATATATTAATCAAGGGTGGTGAAAAACAGAGCTTTGCCCATTAGTTTTATTTATTTTGGGCCGAGCGGTGCGTTGCCTGTGGGCCCGGTTGACCCGAGGTGGTCTGGAGAGGTGCAGTTGAGCAGAAGGGCATTACAGATCTGCTCTCCTGCTCTCGCGCTTTGAACTGGAGTTGTGTTGCACAGACGCTCCTGCTGCCGAGCTCGAAACAGGAAGTCAGAGCCGAGTGCTGGAGGAAATTGGCCTCGGCCCAAAGGGACCGAACCTCCAACCTCGAGGTCCCTGACATTACACAGACTCAGTCTGTTTTTACACACTCTCTCTCTCGCTCTCTGTCTCACACACACACACACACACACACACACACACACACACAAATCTAGTACTTGGAGCTTGGAGAAGAGGGAAATTTACAAACTTGATTTGTAGCTGAATGAAGCCATTTACTCCAGAGGCACAATGCCGAATGAATCACCGCGTATTCTCTAAAACACACACTCCTCAAACACTCATAGGTATCATTTCATAAAGGCTTATTAAGTCCTTTGTTCTTGAGGTTCTCACAGTGTATCCGGTTGATTGAATTAATTCTTAACGACATTGTTCCAGACACAACGCCAAAGACACAATGAGTTATCTTTTTTTTTTTTTTTGGTTTGTTCTGGTTCAGCATTAAAACATGTTCACAAAACCAAAACTTTTTTTCTTCGATCTTGAGATAAGTTAACTTAACAATTCTTTTAAAAGTTTTATTGAGATTTTAGAGAGATGTACCGTGATGTAGAATGTCACGGTCACAGCCTTGAAATCTGTGGAAACAGGACCGGTGTATGATATCAATATTACATTATACGCCAAAACTAAATTCTTTTTAATCTGTCAAAAATCTAAAGCTGATCATGTGATACTGAGAAATCATGTCATAATTAATTAATTAAAACTATAATGTTGAACCTAAACTATTTATTAATATATATATATATATTTTTTTTAACAGTGACATGCTAGCACCTGTTCTACTTACGATATAACCACTACAGTCGTTCCTTCACAAATTATAACCCAGTTATTTAATAATCTATCACTGTCTGGAAAACTGTTGGCATTATTTAAGGCACCGTACTCAATGTTACATCATTTATTTTTTAACCGAGACATCATATTGACGATGTGACAGTTAAAGCACTCTGTAAGGTCCAGTCCAGCACATACTATTAAAACATGGCTCTGATTTCTAGTTTGCATTTTTTTTTTTTTAATCTTGCAACTGTACCAGATGTTTAATTGATCTCCCATCACGCTCATTCAGGATAATTTTCTGATCACATTTCTTAACCCAATTCCATTCATGTCAGCTTTACCTCATTAGTTGATGTCTTTGCTTGACGCAGGACAATAAACATATTTTCCACCGTCATGGGACATGAAGAAACAAGAAGCTCCTCATTGCATCAGTTAAAGAATTGTTGCAGCTGACATATTAATCACTGCAGTAATTATCCAATTAAAGCCTCTTAAGTATTTACTTATTTAAATCGAAAAACTTCCAGTATGAGTTAGTAATTATACCTCTGGGGGCAGATAATTTTTGGTACCATTTTGACCAAAATCACTTTTTCACTGATAAAGAAATAAAAATATATGAAAACATAAAAGAGCTCTGCATTTCCTGTGGAACAAAAATAGATTTTATAAATTTTCTAAGTTAACTAATTACAATATATTTATAGAATATAATAAATGAGTAATAAATAAATAAATAAATAAATAAATAAATGTGGCCCTAGAGATCTATGGTAAAGATAATTTGTTCAGACAACAAGACACAAATTAAAACCACCAGCCCAAGTCTGAATGAAACTTATTTAATCCACAACACATAATTAACTGTGTTTATTTAATACATTTCTATATGTAGGATAGCAGAGCGGTGCTGTGAGTGAAGCGCCGGTTCCACTACTGTCCATCGGTCAGGTTCTGGAAATGTCCGAGAGGAGCGTCAGCAGTTTCGGTGGGGAAAAAGGAAAAGTCTCTCTTCACCAGTTCCAGAAAAACAGGCGGCTGCCGTGCTTGGCGGGTTCGAGCGGGGCGTCGATCACAGGGTTGGGCTCGGGTCTCGGTCTCGAGTGGTACGGGTTCTCGGGAAGGGGCCGAGAGGTCGCCACCTTGGTCACCTGACGCGAGACAGGGAGAGATGGAGGGTGTAATGAGGAAAGGAAGTGACAGATCTGTACGTGGTGTAATTCTACACACGGTGCTGAAGGACAATCTCATGCGGGACTCAGCTACAGATAACGTCATGATTTTGTCCTCGCTCCAGATAGCGCATAAAAATAAATAAATTGTTTACCAATGGCTAACAATCACAGGTTAATGTGATTAACGTAAATGTTAATACGTATGGAAGGAGTCTCCAGTGTCAGAGCTTTATAACAGTCAGAAGTAAAGCTGCAACTGTGTGTGTGTGTGTGTGCGCATGCACGTTTCTGACCTTGGACAGGTCTCCCAGGTCGGGTCTCTCCCAGCCGAGCTTCTCCAACACACAGTCGTCAAACACCTTCTGCTGCTTACGGCAGTGACGGAGCTCGGCCAGACCCGAGTAGTCCAGACAGGTCCAGTACTCGGTGAACGACTCGGAACAGTTCCCCTTAATCTGCCTGTGTGTGTGTGTGTGTGTGTGTGTGTGTGTGTGTGTGTGTGTGAGAGTGTGTGTGTGTGTGTTTGGGGAAGAGAACAATACAGAAGAGAACATCCTTTTGCCTTTAGTCTATACATCACAAGCACAAATGTACTTATTGCCTTCAGCCATTTTATCTCCAAGTGTGCGGTCCTTCTGAAGACGTTTGTTTAGACGTTTTAAGAGTATTGCATCCAGGAGCGTATCAAAGGGCTGAGCAAAAAAGGGGTGGTCTCACACCCTCGGGGGGTCTCGAATCATCTGCTTATACACTAACTACATTTATCACAGTGATTATGTGTGTGTGTGTGTGTGTGGCATTAATAAATGGAGGTTTAGGTACAATTTTACTCACTCAGTGTTCTTTGAGGCAGATCTGTACTTTTAACTGAAAAGCTAAAGAAATAAAATCTACACAAATATCCAGGGGAAAATATGTAATTTCACAATCAGCTTTTTCTTTTTTAATAAGAGAGTCCACCATTTCACTGCAATACTGAACGTTTTCAGCAAGAGCTACGGATTTTTCCAAATCAGTAACAGATACAGCAATTTCTTTTCCCGTTTAAACCTGCATCACGGATGGGCGTTATTTAATTTGCCTTATTTAAGTGCCTGCTGTTTACTCAGGTTTAGACAACCAGCTGGCGGAGACGCTTTCTGAACGCTGTGCAGACCTGCGTTCTTTTTCGCTACATTTTTTTCAACAATGATCTCGAAACCACCCAAAAAAAAAAAAAAAAAAAAAACCCTGCATTCCTGGAGTCCGCCAACCTGTGACAAAAATATTTTTCATTTGAGTCTGGGAGAATTGTGTGCTTCTGTGCCGAAAACCTAAACCTGAGATGATTCTAGATGAACTTTCAGTCAATCGATAAAACAAACGCTCACGTGAGCTTTAAGAAGAGAGAAGACACTGGGATTACAAACCCCCCCCGCCCCTTTTTTGTTATTATTATTTTTTTTATGTGCATCAGTGTTAAAACCCAGCGAGAACTACTCTAGCTGCAGATTAACAGGATTTGGGTTTGATCATCCGCCAGTTAATAATTCAATCCATGGCTCTCTTTTCCCCCCTGCCTGTCCCTCGGCTCACGCAGGTCCCTTTCCGCTCTGTTTGCGCTTAAACCCTGCTTGTTTACACTGCTGACAGAATGGTTTATTCCACCCTCCTTAGCCAGCGGTTAGATCTGTACGCATCCCCCCCTGAAAAAAAGCTGTTTTGTGTTTTAATGACAGACACCAGTCACGGTGCAGAGGCGTCGCTGTGTTATTAGAGCCGAGCGCCTGCCATTAGCCAGACTGAGAAGAAGCAGACGACTTCCTACACATAATCGAGCGAGGGGGGGGTCAAAGCTCTCCGCTCCACGCAGGATACACGCACAGCCACCAGACGCTAAAGACTCGACACGTAATTACGGGATTTAGTCATGTGTCATGGTAATGTCACGGGGCCAACTACCTCAAGACCGCATGCGTGACATACGCCAACTTTTAATTATAATGTCACAACACAAGCTTTCTGTCTCGTTATATCTACGCTAGACGACAACTAAATGTCGGACAACTCTTTTAAATCCTTTGTAAAATATTTCACACGTGAGCTACACAGTTTATGCAGATGAAATTCCTTCAGTCTGATTTAAATCATTCCAGTTAAAGACTCAATCTTAACTCTTTACAAAGTCAGTGATTCGTTTTGATCCGTCACAATTATAACATTTATTTATTTTTTTTACTAGAAATCCCGCCTCCTGCGTTATGATTGATTGCAACGATTCAGTCCCATCTACGATTGGTTGGATGCTTTACTGCGTTTCAAGTTCCAGCCAATCAGTGCTCCTTCCTTAGCCCTCAGTTTGTTGGTTTGAGTATTTTCGAAAGTGCAGATCTCCCGGGATTTTCACACACAGCATATTATTAGAATATTCAGGGAAAAGAAAAAGAAAAAAAACATGCCGTGACAGGGACTGGAAAAATATTGTACATTATCTTTTATTTCGGCTCTGCTGTGCTCATTAGAGACTGAGAATCCTGTGCTTGTTACTGAGATGTCTTTCTGCTCACCGCGGTTGCGCAGGTTGATTCCTGGAGTTACTACCGACATGCACCTCAGATCAGTCTGTTCACTTGCACACAAACATCACATCATACCTTCTCAGCCCATCTGGTCCCAACATCAAAGTCACACTTAAAGTCACATGTGGACTTTTAACTCATCCTGATGTTTGATGTGAGCGCTCACTGAAGCTCTTGACTGATATCTGCGTGGTGCGCCCGCCATGTGATTGGCTGTGTACAGGTGTTTCTATTAAAGTGGACACTGGGTGGATATTTTATACTCTGCTGACAGTCAGATATAGAGTAGAAGAGTATAAAATTGGATAAATCAAGGTACACGTTTGGTCTTGTTTTGGGACAGGGCTTCAAAATGTATTCAAATTATTAAGAAATCAATTAAGAAATCCTAATTAATTAAAACTAATTAACAATTACAAAAGACAAAATTAGTTCCATTATTGTTTCAATAAAATCATTTAACATACATTAATTTTTTTTTAAATAAAAATCTTTCATAAGAACAAATCAGTTTTATATACATTATTTGTTTTTATTTTACATTTGATTAAATTTAATAAATGTGCATTTGTTGTTATTTGTTTATTCTTGCAAACATATTATATTAACTATATTAATGTTATTTTTGTGCATTTTATCATTTCATTGTTTTAATGTTTTTACAGTCCGATTTTAAATGATGTTAAATGAAATGGATTAAAAGTTTTTTGTTCATTTATTGATTGGAGGATTAACACTGTTGATAATTACAGATAAATGCTGATCCTGATAGAGACTGATCCTTACAGATAAATGCTAAAAAAATCTATTTTCTAAAAATCTGAAGAGCATCACATGGTGTTTCTCTCAGAATGCCTAATTCAAGCCTTAAAGTAAATAACATAAAAGCTGCTAAACATACTTCATGGTTTATGGAGACGCAGCCAATTTCAGAACTTCATCATTCGATTGTCAGTTTTATTTCTATTACGCTTCTAACTATGGCCGTTGTCGCAAAGCAGGTTTGCAGAATCAAAAAGGAAAAATATGGAAATGAGTTTGAAATGTGTGAGGAAATATGTATGTATATAAAAATATATATATTTTTCGCACTAACATTGCAGCGCCATAAATAAGAAGCGGGAAGACAGAAGTGATGGAGGTGTATATGACCGAATCACTCGCTAATCTTTGACCTGATTGGTGAATTAATGGCGTTTTGTGTGACACTCGATTAACCGTGCGGCCCTAGTAGTGGGAGTGTCTAATAGTGGTTTTTTTTTTTTTTTTTTTTTTTTTTTTTTTGAATGAGAGGCATGAGAGTACCTGAAGAAATTAAGTGCGCACTCGTTGACTCTCCTCCCTTCTTCCAGACACTTCCTGGGGTCCTTCTCCTCCCACCTGCACAGCATGAACTCCTTGTTGGGTTTGTCGCACTGCGAGCCGTAGTGATGTGCTGCAGCTTTCAGGACGGCCGACGAGACATTCACCTTATTTAAAAAAATTTAAATATATAAAGTTACCAGGTGAAGTGTGAACTCTTGTTCCAAAGTGTTTTGACTCTGAATTGACTCAATGAACAAGTGAATCAAACACACACGCTGCACTAATCTCAGAGCTGATACGAGGTGGTATCAAAAGGTTTCGAGACTAGTTTTGTAACACAGCTACAGATGGCAACACAGGGTAGCACGCTTGGTCACAGGGAGCACCGACCTTCATAAGTCAGTGTGCCAAAAGACATCGTCCTGTGTACATCAGGAGCCGTGCAACTGGTGCCAGTCTGACCATGTGAGTTTTTTACGTCTGCTGTTTCATCATGGACAGCAAGTTAGAACAAAGAGTGAACTTGTGCATGATGAACAATCCACAACATTGCTGCTGCTGTTGGGGTCATACGGAAGAGTTCAGGCAGTGTTCCTCATGTGAGATTTGAACATGCTGCCGAGGTCGTGCCCAGGCTGATGAGCCAGGATCAGGAGGAACATCGTGTCGAAGCCTGTCGAGAACAACACGTGGGCGCGCCGTGGATGACCCGTCCTTCATGTCGACTTCGTTTGACTCTTGAAACTTTTTGAAACCACCTTGTATTTCTGCATGTGTCTGTGTAGACATGGATAGATAGATATAAAAAGATACAGTACTTCTGGAATGCATTATTCGTGATTGGCGTGTTTATTATTCATAACCTTGTTTGCATCTTAAATTCAAGACTTCATGTGCTTTATAGTTTATATTTTTGTCTATCCATTTCCTATGACAGTAAAAGATAGATATACACCCTTTACAATGCGCTTTAGAGTGTTTATAGATAATTACTTAATATAAGTTATTAAGGAAACTGATGTAACTTAATATTATGATATAAAGAACAGACTGACAGGACGGTTGATGAGCTAGCCACTAATAACAACTAACTAGCAAACACAGAACAAGGCATTTATGACCAGGTTATGCAGCAAATAATGTCATAAATGATGTTATATTGCACAATTTTATATATATTTATCTTTGCTAGCTAGTTATCTTAGCCCAAACTTCATTCCTAGCACGCTAGCTAGCACCAGGCTGCCTTCAGGTTTAAAACAAAGGACAGTTTCTGCTTTTATAAACACACAAACCTCTTCGACGCTCAAATCCGACACCGTCGGAATATCCACCTGACCGGGCATTACTCTAACTCAGAAAGACCCCAAAACTAATACAAATAAAAAGGCTAACAGCTCACTCGCTGCTAACCCGTCTTAACGTCCCCGGTCAGAGACGTTAACTTTTATCCCCACCCGTATTCAAACCAGAAAACCCGCCTCCTTCGCTAGGATTGGCTAACAGGTCAGAGTGACAAGAAACCATCCCATCATGTCAGCGCTTTTGTGTGCGCGTGAGTTGTCCGAATACAGGTCGGAAAAAACAACAACTCTGCTGCAGGAGGACAGCGGGACTCAATGGAAGGTCAGTGAGATGCGCGTGCGCAAGTCTGAGCCGCTGGTGCATGACGCAGATATTATGCGACGATGTATGTGTGTATATTTCGAGATCGAAGACGATAAAAAAACTATTTATTTATTTATTTATTTATTTTTACCAGAAACGTACATGTTTTCACCTAAGGTAAATGTTGAAGGGTTTTCATAATGAGTTCATTCGTAGAAACGCTTTCTCTCATTTTAAAGCAAAAAAAAAAATCCTGATTGGCAAAGAGTTGCCATGGTAACGTCAACGCGTTTATGTCAGCACAATGGAGTTCACAGGGAGCAGTTACAGTGGAGCTTACAAAAATGCCAGGTAAATGAGTTAATAAAAATAAAAAATAAAAACATTTAGACGTGTATAAAAACATGTTTAAAAAGTAGGTAGTGGTTAAAAGCTGTTATATTAATATTATAATCAAATAAATGCTGTTCTATTAATATTATAATAAAATAATGTTTTTAAGGATTCTCAACAATCATAGTACATAATCCTGTCCATTTCAGGATGGAGGGCAGAGGAGCGTACACACTCCCCACAGACACCAGGTATGAAGGGGAGATGAAGGACGGCATGTTTCATGGCAAAGGAGTTTTGCACTTTCCCAATGGAGGGAAATATGACGGAATCTGGGAAAAAGGCATATGCAAGCAGGTTCCTGAGTGTTTTTATTTTTTATTCTCACACACTACAGAGGGGCCCGAAAATGTACAAACATTAATGCTAAAAAATTGACACCATAAATTAACAGAAACTGTTCTAAGTACTAAACAAATGACCACACAAGATAACATAAAGTGCACATGCAAATGTGCAAACATGACACAATGCAATATACTGTGATAGTGAGTTGAGGTAGTGCAAGTTAATGACATGATGGACAGAAAACGGTAAACATTTATTGTAAATAGCAGCAAAGACGAGAAAGAGTCCTTGTGCATTTTAAACTTGTAGATCAGTATGAATGCACATGTGTGTTTATCAGTCCAGTCCCAATTTATTGAGGTGAATGTTATCTAAGTGTGTACGTGTGTGTGCGTATTAGTCCAATCCTTTATTGTTGAGTAGACGGATGGCTTGCCGAAAGAAGCTGTTGCACAACCTGGATGTGTGTGTGTGTGTCTGAATGCTTCGTACCTTTTTCCAGATGGCAGGAGGGTAAAGAGTGTGTGTCTAATAAGCCAGAATGCTGGCGGCTTTGCGGATGCAGCGTGTGATGTAGATGTCTGTAATAGAGGGGAGAGAGATCCCCATGATCTTCTAGCCTTTCCTCACTATCCGCTGTAGGCTCTCGCGGTCCGAGATGGCACAAACCAGACAGTGATGCACCTGCTCAGGATGCTCTCGATAGTCCCTCTGTAGAAGATTGTTTTTGGCCCCTCTGTATTAGTGGCACTTGGTTTAATTTGCAGACATGTCATAGACTAGGTTTAAATGATTTTTCATCACCCTTCGTGGTCCTGATTCCTGCTCTCATACACCTAATTCAATTAATCAGCTCATTAACAAACCCTTTCCGTGTTGAATCAGGTGTTACGGATTAATCCATCAACACCTTTCCTGCTAAACAGAATAGAGACATCAGCAGAACTGTGGTATAATAAAATGGTAGATGTTCTTACAGGGTCGCTACACCTTCTCTGATGGACTTGAGTATGAGGAGAGAGACTGGGATTACTGTCACGGCTACGATCGACGTTTCTACACCGAGAGATGTTCTGGAGTCAAACCTGCAGGTGGGTAGATCATCTGATCTGTCGTTTCTCTGCTAATACCTGATTTCAGCTGTAATTTACACCAAAGGCAAGGCATTGTTCATCCTAAAGTAAATACTTTGTTGGAGGAGTGCAATTCTGTTCTTCAGAAAGCTGATTTAGATAACCAGCCGCTGTTTTGTGATCTCAGGAGAATCCCAGCTGACTAACGCCGATCGTCCTCCTGAGATCCCTAACGGCTGCTACGACTGCGGAGAAGGACTCTACGATCCCAAAACCAGAGTCGTCACGGATTACGCGGGCGGCTTTCTCAGGAACGCTGGTAACAGAATGAGCGACTGAATTCTCTTTAAGCATGTGAGACTGAGGATAAAAAAATGTGGAAACAGACTTTTACAGTTGGTTATCAGTACATTTTACATCATAACCGAAATAGAAACAGTCTATTAAGCATCCTAAAGAGATTTTCTATCAGCATGCCTTTCCAAAGAGCCTCAACCAACAAAAATATCTACTTTATTTTAAACTAGCGCAAGTAGGTGTCGTTGATGGTTAAAGAGTTTGTGGAAACAGTTAAAAGGTTAAAGCTAAAAATAATCTGCTGATCTTTAATGTAATCAGTGATATTATTATTATGATTATTATTATTATTATTATTTGAGGTTGAAGTCCACGTACATGTCTGTGTGTCTTTCTGTACAGCAGAACTCTCTG
>JAQMYG010000009.1:26227769-26252344 GCA_030014215.1 Clariallabes teugelsi | reverse complement strand
GAGCCTGGCCGGGGAATCGAACCCAGACCCTGGAGGTGCAAGGCGACAGTGCTAACCACTACACCACCGTGCCGCCCTGGTCCTCCAACATATATAACGTAAAGATATCATTGAAAGAGCGAGTTCTGACCAATGTACAGACAAAACCTTTCTTTTATTTATATGGATGAAGTGTTCAATGAACATAAAAAAACAAGTTCTATAGCATGAGAAACACTTTGTTTGCATCAAAGCCTTCATTTTATTCATTATAAGCATTTTTCTGCCACTTTAGGAGGAAGTCAAGGATGCATTTTTGTTATTAATATAAAGTTATAAATATCAGACAGATTTTAAAATGGCACAAAAAGATCATAATTGTTGAAGCTAAAAATAGAGACAAAATAATAATCAGAGATCTCCTCCTGATACGATCCGGATCCAGGCCGCCGGTGTAAACAGACCCGCGGTGTCTCGTGATTCAGTAACCATGCTGTCAGAGCCTGGATTTAAACTCTGACCCTTCGGGCGAGTAGTGCAGCAGCGAGCGTAACCACAGAGCCGCCGCTGTCTCTCTGACGTGTTTCAGAGAGACGGCATGAAGATTGCCATCACATCATAACTCCAGGGTAGGTCCTCTCTCTCTCTCTCTCTCTCTCTCTCTCTCTTTCTCTCTCTCTCTCTATCTCTGCCTGACATGCCGACATGCTGACATTCTTCTCCAGAGCAGTCATTTGAGCTGTGTGTCCAAAAACAGGCAAATGTAAAACACATTTTTATTTTTTCCACCGTGTACGATGCCATGTACGGTTTGTGATTTGAAGAGAATTCGGGATGTCAGGAGCGATAGATAGGAAACGTGCTCGCTGGGCCAGAGTTTCAGATCGGCACACCACCAGGCAGTGTCACGGATTAGGGGAAGGTTGGGAATTAAATATCACACACACACACACACACACACACACAGTCTGGGTTTAAATTTATACTGTATACATGTGTCTGTGGTTAGATGTTTTTCTATATCATATACTGTGTATATATAACACCAGCATGTGTTTTTAATAAACCGTATCTGAGATATTAGTTCGATTTACACTGACAGGAAGTGTCTGGGTTTTATGGACTACCTCAATAAGATATAATACGATACTCATTCGTCATCACATTCATCGAACGCGTGTTTAGGTGCATGTGTGTGTGTGTGTGTGTCGTGTGTATGTGTATGAATGAAAGGTTCTGACTTTCCACTTGGCACTCGGCCGTGTTTTCCACCATAGTTTGGTAAACCCTGTCTGAAGTAACTACATGTAACTCGAGATGGATCACCTGATGATCTCAGCCTGACTCAAGCCACTCAGAGCTCTCGTCTTGAGCACACACACACACACACATACACACTCACATCCCCATGCCATGTTGGAGCAGATCTGGATGTTCCTTGGAGCTGTGTTGATCCCCGAGCTGTAACTAGGTTTTCAAAAGGTTTTCATCAGGAAGCGCTTCAGCATGACACATTTAGATGTTGATTCTTCTCCCGGGAAATTACTGATGTGTTTGTATGTTGGTGAACAGAAACAGTGTGGTTTGTCCTTCTGAATCAGGTGAGATTATTTGGAATGCTTTGGGATGGATTCCTCCAGGAGAAGCTGGAGAGGGTTCACCCTGGAGTTGGGGTCGAAAATCAGTTGGGATTCGACAGGATTACACAGAATTTCTTTAGAAGCAGGTACGATTGGTTGGTATTCCCAAAAGAGTGGGTGCTAAATGAATAGAGAATTAGCATGGAGAGGCCGCATGGTAGCTTAGTGGTTAGTGCTGTCGCCTTGCACCGCCAGGGCCTGGGTTCGATTCCCGGCCAGGTTTAATCCCCACCAGGTTTAATCCCCACCTCTGTGTGCATGGAGTCTGCATGTTCTCGCCGTGCTTGGTGGGTTTCCTCCAGGTGCTACAGTTTCCTCCCACAGTGCAAAGACATGCAGATTAATTAACCTTCCCAAATTGCCTGTTGTGTGTGTGTGTGTGTGTGCGCGCTCTGCGATAGATTGTGGCACCCTGTCCAGGTTGTACTGCGCCTTGTATCCTAAGTCTCCTGGCCCCCCGTGACCCTGCAGCAAAATCTCGTGTGGGGGCCCCCGAGAGCCCCGGGCCACGCGACTATCGGGCATCCTAATGGCAGCAGATTATAACCTGTCTGCCAATTTTCATGAGTTTTTGAGCATGTTAAGGCCCCCAAAAAGCCCAAAAGGGTGGGAAAAAAGAAATCCTTAGGAAAACAAGAGGGTCCTGCTATAGGGTGCTATAGTGCTTGGGCCCTAATGAAACTCATTTACCTCACTGATGCATCACCGTTGCGCTGCTACATCACAGTGTCACAATATGACTTTATCTTTCAATTTGGAGACGGGGCTTAGGTGAGGCAGAGAGATTCCAAAGTTAGCTTAAAATAAAAGCACTTAAACGTTTTGGTTGCCCATGAGGGCGGGGCAGCATATTGTTTCAGTGTTCAGCTACACAGTGAACAGTAGTGTATTTTGTAAATGCAAACTCTCTCTCTCGCTGTACAACCATGTGTTTTTTGTCATAACCCTCTCCGCTGGTCATTGTGCGAGAAAGCACAGCACAGCCAGGCGATATTTTTATCACTCAGAGGTGAAGGTCTATTTGTCAGAATGGGTGTGAAGACGGAATTTATTGCCGGTGGCTTCCCTCCAGGATGAGGGACGGTCGAGGGGAGGCACACACACCGAGCTACCGCTGAAGAGGAACCTCTGACCCAGCGGGGGGAACCATCAGGGAAGGACAGGAAAGACGGACAAATTTACAGATGACAGGAGGCAGCCGGCACAGGGAGCAGCAGCTCGGACCGGGGCAGGAAGCCTTGAGGAAATGCCCCGGCTCGGGGCCAAACACTGGAGCAGGAATGGAGGAAACCCTGAGGGATCTCCACACGGAGCCGAACGTCAGATGGATGGGCAAGAATGTGGTATTTTTTAATTTATTTATTTTTGTACAGGAACATGTGTCACTGAATACCTGCTGCTGCCACACGTACAGATTCCCTGTCACGCCGCCAGATATCTTATCGCCTGTCCGATTTCCGCAACAGGAGCGAGCACGGGGCGCATCACTTTATTTGAGACTCTTTTCAATTCTGGTCAAATCCCCAACCACAGCTTCAGTTCTTACCTGCAGTCAGTTCCCATTTACTGTACGACATGCAAAAGTAAAATAAAAACGTCATCTCATCTTGTCACATACTCTACAACTTCTCATTTAACGTGTACAGAAATATAAAGAAAAATACACTACCCGGCCAAAAATAGTTAAGGGTCTTCCACTGGATAAATTACTTTAATATGCTTCAGCTCCAATAAGTTATTTAACTCTAACTAATGCAGTGAGGAGCTTCTCATTCCATACACAACCATGTCAGAAGACATATCCTGTGGTCGTCACAAAGATGTTACCGTGTATCAGAAAGGTTTAAATTATTGTCCTGCATCAAGCAAAGAAAACAACTAGGGAGATTGCTGAAACTAAAAAAAAAAAATGCTCTACACTAAAACCTGGAAGGATAGTGGTGGCCCATCATCTTTAAGGAAGAAATGTGAACAGAAAAACATCCTGAACAAGCATGATGGGAGATCGCTTAGCTCACATTGTGTAAAAACACAACAGTAGAACTTGCAGCTATGTTTAATAGTGAAAGTAAGATCATTTCCACACACACACAATGCGAAGAGAACTCAAGGGATTAGGTGTAGCCGTAAGAAAACCACTTATCAGAGAGGCTAATCGAAAAAAAAGCCCTCAGTTTGCTAGGGAGCGTAAAGAATGGAGTGTGGAGCGTTGGAAAAAGGTCATGTGGTCAGTGAGTCCAGATTTACCCTGTTCCAGAGTGATGGGGCGTACGGGTAAGAAGAGAGGCGGATCCCATCATGCCTAGTGCCTAGTGCCTACCGTACAAGCCTGTGAGGGCTTCTGTTGGTCAGGTCTAGGATCAGTAACATTATGCGCCCGAAAAATGAGGCCAACTGATGACCTGAATGTCCTGATTGATCAGGTATTATTCACAGGCATATTCCGAGATGACGATGCCAGGGGTCTTAGGGCTCAGGTTGTGAAAGAGTGTTTCAGGGAGCATGAGACATCATCACACATGGACCGGCCACCACAGAGTCCAGAGCTTAACCCCAGGGAGAAACTTTGGGATGTGATGCAGAAGGCTTTATGCAGCGGGCCGACTCTCATATCAGCAATACAAGATCTTGGAGAGAAATCAGTTCGACTCTGGACTGAAATGAATGTTGCGACGTTGTACAAGCTTATCGACACAATGCCATGTCCGTAAAAGTCTGGTTGTAGGGTACAGTAGAGGCCGACTAAAATGTGGGAAAATGCTGTTGCTGTACGTACTTTCTTATCTGTTGTGTTTCAAACAGGAACGCTCTGAAAGGTTCCCTAGAGCAGACGCACTGAGACATTCCATGTAAGTTTTTACGTTATGTACATAATCGATTACTCAATCGATTCACAATGTCGTTCCTGCTCTAGGAGTTAGCAGAGATCGTTCGTGCCTCTGGTGCGCGTATGCGGCTAGTTCAGGTAGCTCACTCCGCTAATCCAATCTGAGAACAAAGCTGAGCATGTAATATAAACACAAAGCATACAACTGAGTCGATTTCACACTAATTATTCAATTTGTGTTAAACTCATTAGCTTTATTCGTTAACCACAGTGCATGTTAACAACCGTAATTACACTCCGATGTCTCCTTCTTCATGATCACTGCAGTGTTATATATAACCTGGTCACACTGCAGCACGCCAAATATCTGTTTCTGCTTAAAAACCTCGAAACACGCGATTCTAAATAACAGTGTCACTGTGTGTGTGTGTGTGTGTGTGTGTGTGTGTGTAAGCGTTCCATCAACAAATAAGGCCTTGTTATACTGCACAGCTCCATACACTCACTCACTTACACACTTACACACACACACACACACGCGTTGGCAGTGCACTTTAGGTTTTTGGATCTTCCTCTGAAATGAGAGGTGTTTTCCTGCGTGCCAGGGAGGCGTTTAGAGGAAGAACAGATGATTGCTACGGTTCCTCCCTGACCAGAGACGCTCTGAGGAACGTTGCCAAGATCCCGTCGTTAGCGCGCGAGGGTGTGATAAAGCAAACCAAAGTGTGTAGGAGCTTCACATCGATGTTAACCACTAGGAGACGTGGTGAAGCGATAAACATAGGTTTAGCAATCTAGAGTTCAAATTGCTTTCAGGCAGCCAGGCTCAATTTCCCGTCTACCTCAAAAATATAGCTCTTTATATCAGACCTGCCTGAGGTCCCACACCCCACCCACTCATTGTCTATACGGAGGATATCCCAGGAGACTTAGGGCACAAGGCGGGGTACACCCTGGATGGGGTGCCAGTCCAAACCCACCAAGCACAGGGAGAACATGCAACCTCCATGCACACAGACCCCGAGGCACGAATCGATTTGATCAAGCTCCTGCTGGACAGTGTGCTCAGTAATAATCTTAAGAGACTGGATGAATTGTTTGAATATTTATTCCATTGTGGTGTTCATATATCCCCTAGGCTCCGCCCCCATAGTTTGAAAACTGGAAAAGGAAGCTTTTAAGATTTATTGGCTCTTTGGAGACGTTCTTGGATTTGTCATTGAGGACAAGAAGCCCGTAAGCAAAGAGCAGGTCAAGAGCAGCTTATTAAACACGAACAAGTTAATATTATAGATTATGTCGGTTTGTAAATCTGCGATTGTGAAGGACCAGATTAATTTAGGACAGATCACATTTGCATGTCATGACTGTTCATGTTCATAATTTTAAGTAACTTTTATCTGCCTGTAATGTGGACGTGCGTGTCTGAAACGGCACGTATGCACACATCGATACGTCTTTGTTCACTCCATCTGCATTAAAACACGTCATATTTGTGCGAGTGCGTGTTCATTTCATACAATAGCAAAAATATGCTTTGGGTTTTGCTCTGGAGGACGGCGAGCAGTTAGTCCGCTGTATTTTTGAAGATCCAGAAGAAGGAAGAAAGCCAGACACCTCGCTTAACTGTTTTTAAACACATTGCTAAAACTGTATGCATAAAACTGTATGTATAAAACTGAACGCTGCATGAATGCGCGGGGCAAAAAGAGAAAGCTTCATGAGTGCGTAACGAATATATATATCCGATCTAGGACCATGTACAAAAGTAACTCATATCCGATCTGAAAAACATGAGATTTGTTCGTTTAGACGGACGTAATAATCAGATCTGTGTCACATTAGGGTAAAAAATAGGACTTCAGTTACTTCAGGCTGCTCATGTAAACTTAGCCTGTTTAGTTTGCCTTTAAAAATGATCTGAAATGATGTTTGTTAATCAGGCATGAGTATAGAACCTGTAGGCTTATTTGATGGGGCTTCTTGGGTTTAGCCGCCAGAGCCACTGAATTGTGGGCTTTTCCAGGTCAGTAATTAAAAATGGAGTCTGCAAAAGTGCTCTGAAAATCTAATTGATCATTAATTCATTCATTCATTCATTCATTCATTCATCCATCATACATGGTGCTTATCCTGTGTAGGGTCATGTGGAGCTTGGAGTCACAAGGTGGAGAACAACTTTATAGCAAGGCATGTCTTTGGACTGTGGGAGGAAACCAGAATACCTGGAGGAAACCCATCCAACAGGCACACTCCACACACAGACCAGAGGCGAGATTTGACCCCCCAACCCTGGACATTAATGATCCAGGCTGCCGCCTGAAAATATCATGTTTAAAATCTGCCATTCGTCAACTTGGATTTGTTAAACACCAGACAGACGATAGGTTGCTGATGTAGGTGATAATAAAATCCTGATTTGAACGTTGTATTAACATTGTATTAACATTATTGTATATGAGCTGCTTTACTGTCATGGTTGCAACGTTGCAAACTTTAGACAGCGAGCTCAACTTTTCTAAAGGATTCCATTATGGGTTGAAGGAAAATTGTTGATTCAGTGTGGCGTCCGTGGCGGCGGGGCTGCATTCATCAGCATGCAAAAGAGAAAAACAGATCTTGTGTTTAATTCAGAAATGTTTCAGTTTTAGGATGAACGAAGACTGCAGAAGGCATATTAGAAGTGTGTGTGTGTCTGTGTGTGTGTGCTAAGCTAGATATTGTTTGTGTTATGAACGTAATATTTTCATAGATTTGTAGTTAAAATGGATTGGATTTATGTATTATAAAACCATGTTGTGGCTCTCTGGATCTTTTCCCCGAGTCTCTGTTGCTGAACTGTTTGTCCAGGTTTCCTGCTTGTAAAGTAATTTTTCCTGTGAAACAAGCGAAAGGTTCCCGCTTGCTCTCGCTGCCAGTGAAAACAGGACGAGCCCAAACACCTTCACCACAACATATGGGCTACAAACTGGCTTTCTATCCCTGCGTTCACACTAGCAGGTGACGAGTCCCTTGTGACGCTCGGCTCCAGCCTGTGGGCGTGGCTTGTGCAGTACATTTTGAGTTCCACACAAATTAAATATCACATTTTTATTTTATTTTTTTATGTTAGGCTCCATCCTCAGATTAGATTAACAATCAAGTTAACTGTACTAAATCTAAACACTGTAAGATCTTTCCAAGCATGTTTGTTCATCCTCAGGTCTTTTAATGAGACATTATTTATATGACAAGGATAAAATAAAACCTTAGTTGGGTTTTAGCCTAAGCCTTTCTGCTGTTGTTGTTTATTCCTAATTGTAGTTAGTAAGCAAAGTCTTGTGAGGAAAACCAGAGAAATGACAGAACACACGCACACACACACACACACACACACACACACACACCGTAGGACTGGCGCAAATGTTTGGATTTGTCACCTTACTGCAATCAAAGCTTCATTTGCATACAATTTTAAACGTCGTGTTGTCGCTTTTTCTGTGAAATTGCAGCTCCTTGTCTCTCTCTCACACACACACGCACACACATGTGCGTAACAAATGAACGGCTGCTTTGTGGCTCTCTAGCGTGAGGATCCCTCGCTTCTTCCACCACGAGCTCGCTGTGATCTCCAGGCCATTAATGCAAGTGCAGCTCTGTTTGGAAGGAAACACTTTTCCTTCTGAGTGTATTTTAGGGATTAAGATAAACACCTTTTAACAAGGTGCCATTAGAGCTTCCCGTCCCGCTGGAGGGCTTCAGCACAGAGACTGAGTGATGAATTATTGCCAGCGTTAAGCAGAGAAAGGAGAGACGCTGGAGAACAGTGAGGCCTGCTTGGTCTAATCACTGAAACATGGGCTGGAAGTAAAATAACAGCGCAGGAACGATTTCAGGGGCTTTCAATTCTCCTGTCTTATGTCTCTGCAGTTTTAAGAATAAGGTTAACACGAGTTAAAGGTTAAAAGGTTTTTTTAGGGAACAAAAAATCGAGGGTTTTCCTTTTGGAAAGCAAATAAGCCTTAATGAAGCCTTCATTGGGTTCATGCATGATACTGAAACCTTATAGAAAGCACAGACACTCCTTTTAAAATGTCGGATACGGATATCAGAGCTCTGGGTACCAGGCAATAAATTAGACCTTTATTTTATTCTGAAAAAATGCAGTAGTGGATCAGATAGAAAGAGCCAACATGAATCCAGGATTAACTCGGTGCTGAAACAGCCCATGACTTTATGAAAAGCTGGAGTGCAAAAGTTTGCACACGTGTACAAGTTTAGTTTCAGAGATGGTCAATGGTCGCAATATTATTAAGGAAGCAACAAAAGTGAGTATGTCCTGTTATTCTATTTCTCTATTTCTCTGTCCAGACTCAAAAATGTCCTGTTGTTTTGTTGTCATTTATATCGATGATTTGCTTGTGTTTGGTTTAGGGCATGTGAGAGCTTGTTTGGAGAATGTTCAGACTTTTCACATGTGAAACACTCTAAAATCTTTAACATGTTTCTTTCACCTGGTAATCCCTTGCTATGAGGATATTAAGAAAAGATTTAAGGTGTACAGTATAATTATCGTTTGAAGAAGAGCTAATAGAGACCGTAACACACAGACAGGTCTGTAGATGTGATTACACACTGTATGTCTTACATACAGTCAGTCAGTACACACAGGGTTAATGTGAGAAATGTCCAGAACTGACTAGAGCAATGCTAAGAACAACAAAAAACTACACATATATATATATACAACTAGAAGCATAAATAAAGACTATAAATCACAGGTTTTATATGAAAAAAATAGCTTGAATATTTATATTTCGTGCTAAAGGTTTTCTTTTAAACTCTGACCACTGCACGTGTGAATTCGTGAAATAAACACGTTTGGCATCACGTGAAGTGTGACGTGAGTGACTATAAAATAATCAAAAGGCTAAAAAAATGAATAAAAGAATCACGTGTGGAAAATAAACACACACACACACACACACTTATGAGACGTGTACTGAATGCCAGAAATGCGTGACGTGATTTAAAACAACACGTGAATGGAAGGGACACGTGAGCATTATTATAATGAACCCCTGTGTTGTTTAATCGATACATCGTGCATTATTAATCACTGTAGGTTATGAGGCGCACGGAGGCAACATGCAGTCTATGTGTTGCATCGCATCGCTTCCTTTCTTTCTTTCTTTCATCTGCTGCAGAATAAAAACGCGCCGCTTGTTAACTTCCCCGCGCGCACAAAGCACTATTGATATTGAAATTGCGTGTCACAAGGTGACTATTTTCGAGCCGTTAAATGCGGCGGATAAAAAAAAAAACAACAAAAAAAAGAAACACAACACAACACCAGCCTGAAGTCCACCCGCGGCTCGGTGTAAACGGGGGGCTTTACCGTGAGAAGCGCGAGGCCACCTGTGCTCGGAAACAGAGCCAGATTAGCCTATGAATTATAGCGCGCGGGGTAAAACGCCTGGGAAACGATCAGCCTCAAGAGGGCAATTTGGCCGCAAATATGAAAACGCGCAAATTTCTGGAGCCATTACCGCACAGGCGCGGCTCGAGCGCAGGGGTGTAATTGCGGCGCGACCCCCGGCGCACATTCAGGCCGAGAGGGAGCCGATTAATTGGCGTTAAAATAGTAATGAAGTGACGTCCCGTGCGCGGCAGTGGAGCGTCACGCGGCCCCGCGGGCAGGTAGCAGCGCGCGCTCTGGAGAGGCAGTCCGCCTCGGGGCCGCAATTACACACAATCAGGGGGCGGGGCCGAGACCCCGCGCTTCTCCACAATGCGGCTTGGGCTTGTTTTTCCCCCTTTTTTTTTTTTTTTTTTTGCGGTGTGTAGAGATAGTAAGGCGGGTGGGGGGGGAGAGAGAGTGGGGGGGGGGAAGGGGGGTGTTGCTCAAGTGCGTGCAGCTGCGCGAGCGCGATTCAGCTCCGGCCACCTCTCGCGCCGCAATTAGCAACTCCTTTCACTTTTTTTTCTCTCCTCCTCTATTTAAAGAAAAGGAGCAGAGAGGAGGAGGAGGAGGAGAGAAAGGACCCGGAGCAGCAGCAGCACCAGCAGCAGTGTAAAGCCAGTGTTTTCTGCTCCTTGGAATCATCTCTGGGAGAAAAGCAGCGAGTGATTGTTGCCTCGAGTGGCGTCAAGAGTGTATTTTCATAATTGTGCTCTTAATCCTTCGCTTAAAAAATGGAAATTGCCTTAACTGCGCGTGAATGATGAGATTGACACATGGCCTCCTGTTTTTTTTTTTTTTTCCCCCTCGGAGGGGGTGCTTTAATTTCTGACCCAGTCCTGCATCACCGACATCTCTGCCTGAAAGTCTAAAAGTGAGGATGGCTGTGTATAAGTTTGGTGCTTTTTTACTATTACATTTTACATTTAGGCATTTGGCGGACGCTCTTATCCAGAGCAACTTAAAAAAGTGCTTTGAAGTTTCCATCATTGGACAGATCCTTACACTGGTTACTAGGTTACTAACTATAAGTACCATCAGTTCTTTTTTACTTTGTTGGGATGAACCCAAATATCTAAGAAACAGACAAACAGACAGGTATTTAGTCGTCACTGTACGGCCGTACTGTTCACGAATCAGGAATGTGTAACTTAAACAATCAACATTTTCTGAATTAAAAAAATAATAACTGAGACTTTCTGTCTTACACTTACACTCAGGGCTTTTGACAGATGACCCTTATCCAGAGCGACCTACATCGTCGTCTACTACACCGCTTTATCCTGTATACAGAGTCAACACAGACCCAAGGGAGGAATTGAACCCCGACGGTGGAGGTGCAAGGCGACAGTGCTGACACCACCGTGCTGCCAGCGACTTATATTTTATCTCATTTTACATCTGAGCAGGTGAAGGTTAGGGGCCTTGGTCAAGGGCCCAACAGTGGCATCTTGGTGATGATCCTAGGACCTTTCAATCAGTAGTCCTTAACCACTGAGCTACTCCTGCCCCTGTGAAAAGATTACCATACCTTATATTACCATAGGCATGCAGCTGTAGAAAATAAACTGATACCTTCTGACCAAACAGATGTTAAATAAATCAGTGATGAACTGAGGATCTGAACCTCAGATTTTTATTTGTTGTGATGCTTGAGAATGTGTATGAAGATGTGGCTTTTTTATTTTGTATAAAAGCCCTGACAGGTTCTTTTTTTTTGGTGCTTAACAAGATCTCTATGTTTGTTGCATAGAGATCGGTCTGAGAAGTTGCTTGACTGTTATGCGATTGTAAATTTGAGACCTGTAACAGATTTGCTTTTGCAGATGATCAGGAGCACGAGTGGATCACACGGACGTGCCGGAAGGGCGTGCCACAGATGGATGAGTCTGTAGGATGTGCTCCTGGGAGCAGTACAAAGTAAGTTTGACTAACATGAGTGGTGTACATTTGGACAAAAATGATAGATGTAGTGATCCTCTAGAATTCAAGATCAATCACAACATACCAAGCAGTTAGTAACTAAACTGTGGGATTTATTGTGTTTTATATCTACAGGTTGTAAAGCCAAAGTCCTGGGAAAGCCTGATGCACCTTTTGAATCAACATTCATTTGTTTATGTATTTTATTATTTATTTTTAATGACATTATGATAGCAGAAATAAAAATAAAACACAATTAAATTTAATGAGTTATTTAAAAATAGGAAAAATGTCAAAAATAATTTTCTTTCTTAAAATACAACATAATACTGCTATTTATAATGCATCATATTTTAACTCTAAATGATTGAATACGGTTTATAAAATAAATCTGTTTATTATAAAATATGCCTGTGTTGTGATTATATAGGGCTTGGTGGTGGATTATTTTCTTTCTTTTTTTCTTAAAATACAAGATGCAACTGATGCAAGATGGTTTGAGAACCAGTGGGTTAAATGATCAAACGTGTGTGTGTTTTCCATGATCTTTACCTCAGGGAGAAAATTTGCAGATGCATGTGGTAAAACAAGGAAATCCAAGCAGAATAGAATCTGCAGAAGTAATTTATTGATAAGCCTCATAAGGATTTTAATTCCTGATTGAAACTGAAACCAGAAAGCAAAAAAGAATGGCAAAGCCAATTTTATCTCCATAAAATTCAGTTTGGTTCCAACACACTTTTGTGTTGTTGTTTCAGTCTCATGCTTTTCTATAATACAGATTTGTTCAGTTTACGTTTAGTCAAACTTTGGGAAATACAGGCTGTGTAAGTGTACTGGAATAGCACAATTTGTTTTCTTTTGAGAGAAATGTATATTATAAATAATATAAAGAAAAAAATTACTTATCAGATTATTATTAGTTATTCATTTGACCTGATCCTGCAAGAACTGGAAAAGATTGGAATAGTTTCTTTAGGATATTTAAAAAATAATATTCATATTTGCAATGCAAATAATTATAAAAATAAAATAACTTTTCCATATTTGCAATGCAAATGTGCAAATGTGTGACAGCATAAGTTTTGTGGAATTTGTAAAACTTTTAAGAAGTTTAACAAATTCCATGAAACTTTTACACAAAGATTATTTGAATTTGCTTATAGCTTTTTGAAGAAGAAAAAGACTAGACATGGGTTGATGGTGTTTAATGTCATTATTAGTACAGTATTTGTATCGTGCCTTCTTTTAAATCTATGTTTCATAAACGCAGGACTGTTTAATATTAGATATAATATTAGAAATAGTGTGTGAAAAAAGAAACGGAGATGATTTACTGTAGTTTTTAAAACAAGATTGAATGAAAATTTGCAGAGAAATTACTTAAATAATTTGTAAATACATGGAAGAAGAGGGGAAAGGTGCATCACTACGTAAGGCTGATCAGATTCTCGGGTCAGCATTAAAGTTTTAGTGTAAAATAAATTTTTTTAATTAATTCAGCAGATTCGTAATTAGTTATTTTAGTTTTTTACTGTGAACAAGTCTAGCACAAATGTTCCTCCAGCCTTTGTCACATTGAACAGGTTTGTTGAGGTTGCTTTTAGAGGTGAGTGCAAAAGTTTGCACCCCCTTATGTGTCTTTGTGAATTAAACTGAATGTGTCTTGATCTTTTCAATAGAAAAAAAAGATAAAGTGAAGTGAAAATTTTTTGTGAGTTGGAAATGAAATGGTCCAGGAATAAATTGTGTCATGTGTCTTTGTGTCTTCAGGCCTGATTTAAAGAAAGTGAGTCAAATTGGATAGTAAAGCTCTCCTGTCTGTATTAAAGGTAAACATTTAAATAAAAGAAAGTCTGGGCAAATATATATATTTTTATTATATATATATATATATATATTTTTGTCATGTAAATATCTTAACCTACACACATCCTAATGAAGGATTATTGGCCAAATCAACACATCTTATAATTTGTAGAAATTGCATTTATGTGTCTTCTTCTTTTCCAAAAAGGGGGGGGGGGGTTGCAAATTTTAGACTTTCTATAAATTATGCAACAATATAATACCTTTGAAATATATATTTGTAAAAAGAATTAAAAAAAAAAAAAAACTGTTGTGCTCTTATAGGAAAATATTCCAAGCCTGAGTCGTGTTTTATTCCTGTTCTACTACGTTATTAACAAACACAGCTCACTATTTATCCGTTTATAGTTATGTTTAATGATTATGATATAAGTTTATAGATTTTAAAAAAAGGTTACACCTTTAACTCTGACTATTACAAAGTGCTGACACTGGAGACTCCTTCCATAAAGGGAAAATAAACCGTGTTAATTGAATTGCACAGTGTATGGAGCGCATGGAAAGATAATAATGCGAGAGCTGCTGCAGAGAAATAAGAATATGCACACATTTGTGTGTGTGTGTGTGTGTGTATATTTCATGCCCACCTACTCCAGATCCTTCCCAAAAATTTTCCATCCAACAAATGATCCTTTTGGGAAAATAGACCTAAACCCTCCTTTATATTTAAGTGTGTGTGTGTGTGTGTGTGTGTGTGTGTGTGTGTGTGTCTTTTGAAACAGTACCCGGGACAGGAGATCAGCCCCATGATGCAGCCTGACAGTGACTTCCTGTGTGTGATGGTGCTGGAATCAGTGAGTGAGTCATTACTGCACACGCTGACCCGTGAAGGGCCTGGCAGCTCCACCATCGGCCTGTGATTGCTTCCTGCTTTACTCCATGCACACACACACACACACACACACACATAACTAAATAATACAGTATGGAAAGTTACACTACATTTTCTCCCGTTAGCATCCGACAGTACGTTCTTACATAAACATGTCGATAAACACATATTTTCAGCCATTTTTTTCCCCTCCACTCAGCGAGCGAGGCTGTTTTTAATTTAGCTCGGGGTAAATCAGTTTCTGAGAGCTCGATGAGCTCCGGATCGTCCGTCTTTCTTTCTCTTTGAACGTTCGTCTTTCTTTGTGCACTCCACATCGAGACAGATTGCACTCAAGGAACACTCGAAGGCCGTGCTTCATGTCATTTATTCATTTTATTTATTTCAATTTTACAAAACAGACAACGGGACAAAAAGGGGAAAAGTGCTTTACAGGCTAATATCGGTTTTAATAAATACAAGAACGTCGAGGCCTCGTTTTCCTCTTCATCCTCATCCTCATCCTCCCCCCACGACCGCGCTCAGAACACACAAGCGTACTCCGCAACACAAATATACAGTTTAGTGACAGCTACAGCTTTTTTTTCCTTTCTTTCTTTCTTTGCCCAAATCGGTCCCATGCTACGTCAGACTCCGGGGACGAGCCACGCTCTCGCTTTTCCTCCGCAGGAACCTGAGGCTCGAGCCAACATGACACAAAATCAGCGAAAAAACAGAGAAACATATACACACACACACACACACACACACACATGTTCTGCTTCCATTTCACGACAGGACACGACTTAAATAAAATACATGGGGACTAAAGTTTCTTTACATGTTCTCGGATTTCTGTTCATCTCTTCCTACTCTCTGGGTACAACATTCACAAAACAAAAAAACAATCCATTTTAGATTTTCAGACATCCTGGGTTTTTTTGTCGTTGTTGTTTTTTTTGCTGATTCTCACGCGTTAAAATCAAATCAGTGTATCAGTTAGTTTAGAGAAGACCCAACCAATGCACGCTGAAAACATTGATTTCTTTTTCTGAGATATTGTGTGTCGTGAGTTTTTATTCCACTGACTCCATTATGATTTATAGTAACAACCAGATTGCTATTTTATACCAATTTTATACCATTTTTAAAAAATAATTAAACTTCTACTTTATTTTTTTTTCTATCTTGTGCCACTGCAGTTCACTTCAGCCTATTTGCAGATACGTCTGATTGACTCTGAAAAGCGTCTTCAAGTATTGATATCTGGGTTTCTCCGTATCGTATCGCTCATCCTCGGTCAGATCTCAGTGATGTCACTCGTGTATGTTGTGAAGTTGCTCCGACCCGGCCGGCGTCTCCGGACAGTGATCAGTCTGGGGGTTTCTGCACGTCTGACGGAACGGAGACTCGGATGTTAGCAGGCGATGAAAGTGGCTTTTCGCCGATAAATCCATCCGGATCGGACAGAGAGAGAGAGGGAGAGAGAGAGCACATGCAGTCTGTGCTATAGATCCATGTAAACACTTGGGAACAAACGCACAGATCCAGCGCGATACTCAACAAATAGTCACTGATCAGGTTTGTTATTGATTTGTTTTTTTTTGTTTTTTTTTGTTTTTTACAAGAGCGAAAGATGAATCTTCCTGCTACGTTGCACGTCTCACTCCACAGGCCCGACGTCTTTACTTTGTTTTTATTCCTGCAGTAAGAACCGCAAATGTTCTTTAGTCCGACTCGAACCGCTCTTCAGTGTGCGCATCAGAGGTCCAAATCCTGCTCTGGATAGCGCGGTGGTTCCGGGCCGCCTCTAACGGCTCACAGGTGTGTGAGACTCGCCTTAAGGTGAGGAAAATCCTGTCCACTGAAAGGCAGGAGGAAACGCCCCCTCTCCTCATGAGGTCGGAGGTCAAGAGCACGCGGGGACGGTGACCCTGTCCTTCAGCCAGAGGCGACCTCTGAAGAGTGGACGGAAGTAAGGAGCGGGAGGTCAGGGTCGAGGGGTCAGGGGTCGATGTGGCGGGGTCGTTAGCGGCTGAGGGGCAGCTGCGGCAGAGACATGGCCTGGTGGGGGAGACTCTGTGTGGTCAGCACTGAGAAGGGATGACCTGCAAAAAAAAAAAAGAAAAAAGACAAATTCTACACTTGTGCTCATCTCGTGATGACTTTAGCTTTTACAAGATACAGGATCGCATCACTCACTGTCGATGTAGCCTCGCAGAGCCACCATGCGCGCTCTCTCCGGGCTGCCGAAGGGCGAGTAATGCAGCTCGTCAGGCAACGACGGGGGCATGCGGGCCTGCGGGTGGGCCTGAGGAGGGCCGCCGTGCTGCGGTGTGTGCTTTTTGTGTCTCGCCCGACAGTTCTGAAACCAAACCTGCAAACAAAACGGGACAGGATTCAGACCTCTCTTACAGCACCTCCTCCTCCTCCCCCACGACATGCTGTTAAAGGAAAGTAATCAACAGTGTGATGGAGTGGAGTTGATCATTTTCCTATACCAGCACAAGACAGAGTGTTTTATTCTAGCAATGTCAATGTTTTATATTTGCTAAAGGAAAGTTAGAACTCAGCTGACCTGGATGACTCGTCTGCTCAGACCCGTCATGTCCGCGAGTTTCTGCAGCGTCTGAGCGTCAGGGTTGTTATCCTGCGCAAACTGAGCCTGCATCACCTGTACATGAAGCATCGCAAAACAGTCACACAACCGAAGCACCCTTAACACTTCGAGCACTAATCACTCTAAAAGATTCTCATGTCATCGGTGTCAGGGCTTCGAACCTGCAGCTGCTCGGCAGTGAAGGATGTGCGAGCGCGTTTCGCCGGTTTGGGCTGGCTGTCCTGCTCCGACGGCACGGCTCCTTCCAGCGTGAGGCCGCTTCCTGCACAGAGAGAGAGAGAGGAGCGAACAGCGAGCGGTCAGTACACACTAAATCTCAAAATGACTCTCAAGTACAGGGAGCCACACAGAAAGCATTCAGTATTCTCTGTCATTTCCGAATCCCAGACACGACCCACACACTCACCGCTCTCCGCAGCACGCTTCAGGTTCTCCACCATGGTGTCGTAGTGGATCCTGCACAGCACCTTCTCCTCGACCAGGCCGAACTCCTCTCCAGTGGAAAGCTGGCGTTTGCAGGAGAAACAGGCGAAGCAGGCCAGGTGGTAAGCGTTACCGCGAGCTCGCCTCACCCAGTCGCTGGCGTAGATCTGCCGCCCACAGCGGGCACACTTAGTACCAAACCTACTGTGAGAGAGACAAGGCCTGGCGCATCAATACTCTGCACAGCTGCTAGTTATTTAAGCACTTAGCAGATAACTCGACTGTATCCTTGCCCTCTTTATGTACTGTATAATTCATCTGGCAGCCTAAGAACGAACAACTTACCTGAACCCGAAAGTGTTTCTGTGAAAGTTTCTCAAACGTAAGCGTAAAAGTTATATCTGTTTTGTACTTAATTTTATTCCAACTTGGTTATATTCCAGTTCTGTCACACCCATCAGCTCTCTATTACACACATCTGCTTAAAACTGGGGAAGATGAAGCTTAACACATGCTTCCCCTGAGACACATGAAGCCAGACACCACGCTTTCCAAACTGCTGCTTCACAGGGTGTTGTAACTCACTCAGAGGAAAAGGCTATCCGCCCTCTTCCGCATGCCAGAACTCAAGAGACGATAGCCTTCGATTGGCTAGAGAGTCACTGTGACTGCGCGAGTGGATTGTGCATCGTCAGGATTTGCATTTCTATTCTCTCACAGGACAGCAGGACAAATATTTGTTATTGTGCCACTTGAGAATCCTAGAATGTTAAAATGTGATTACCTTCAAAAGACAAAACGAGAAACAATTATTTAGCAAAGTATTCGACTTCCTTCTACCGCTTGTGTTGATGTTAAACTGACTCAGAGTTCCACGTGACCTTTGCGGATTGACAGTAGGGCAAGTTTGACGTGTTTTAAGTAAAAAATATTTTCAATGAATTTTGGGGTAATATTATGGAGTTTTGGAGTAGTAATAAAATAACAACAAAGAGGTTACGAAAACCCATGCAGAGTAAAGTACAGGAACCCCTATTGACTTTTTATTTTTTCATGGACCACCAGAAGCATTTACTTTTTTTCAGGTTTCTATTTATATTTTTACAGCCCTAAAATAAGCCCCGCCCCCAGCTGCTGTTTTAACCCCGGGAATCGATTGAGAAAACGTTTTTAATGGGTTTTATTGTGACTGCAATTCATCCGATTGTAAAAATCACAAACCGCACCTTTATTTTGATGTACCTAAAACCCACAAATAAAATATGTCCTTTAATTGAGACATTTCAGTCAAAGGGTAATAAAACTGAAAAGATATGGTGATAAACGGAAATCAGATCCAGCGTTTTCCATGAAAAATGTTTAAAGGTCTCAGACGGTAGGCAAAAACTCCAGCGCGATCTCAGCACTCGTTCATTTCTAAACACCTAATTCATCTCTGAATGTGCTGCAGTGTGTTTTCAGATCTGTAATACAGTACGAATAGCTGGGTTTCGAAGCGGTGTCGGTGTAACTTTACCTTTATATATGTGGATACGACTGAAGTGCACAGTGTGGACAGAGGTCATAGACCACCTGAGATTTATTCTGTTGTGTCTTTATACCAGTTTTTTTTAATGCCATTTTGTCTTTTAGAGTATTGACATAACATTTCCATAAAATCTAAAAAAAAAAAAGAAAGACCCAACTCCAATATGCTTTTAAAGAAAGAGGAATATCATACTGCAAATGATAGTGTTTAATATTGAAGTAAGTTTATGACCTGATGAGATGATATGATTGTAAAGAAACCTCAAGAAGACTTTTTTTTTCTTTACTTTTTTACAGCCCTGAAATAAACCACGCCCCCCTGAAATAAAGATGCTGGTCTTTTTTTTCCCCTCTTTTTTTTTTTGTAAAAGGTAACCTATAGGCATGAATAGATTTAACAAAAAGAACTAGGATTGGTAATTATCTACACATTATTATTATTATTATTATTATTATTATTATTTTATATACTTTAAATTCTTACGCTTTAATCTTGTACTAGTGTGACCTTACAGAAAGCTCAGTGGGACCATTAGATTTTATTTGACTTATCTTTCATTAAATTGTAAAGGATTTACTGTCAATAAGAAACACTTCAAACCAGGCAGATTTAAGATTTATATATATATACACTATAAGAATTTAGCAGGGATGTGGTTATATGATATATGTGATGTAAATTCCCCCCCCCCCCCCAAAAAAAAACACACTTCTGTTTCTCAGATAAATGAGGACACTATGGACATTATTACATACCGATGCAGCACCAAAATAGACAGAAGCACTGAAGTGGTATTTAGATATTATTTTATTTTGACGGAACCGGCCTGAACACATAGCGCAGTGACCATATGAGGGTTCTCAGGTTCTGCTGCGGAGAAGGTCAGTGCGGCTTGGCGCAGCGGCTGAGACTAATGCTGTGCAGATGGCGGTGGCTTGCGTGGGAGCCCCATAGCCTGGACCCCCTCACACACACACACATGGACCCATCCACCACCACCACCACCACCACACCTCTGGCACACGGAGCGCTTGTGTAAACAACGTGTCGTACACCACCTCCTCCGACCACAGAGAAATGTGGGATATCAAGATGACTGATTTGGCTGCGGTTCCCCTTTCCATTCGTCCCAAGAATGATGACACCAGGCTTGCACGCCGGATCGCGGGGCCGAGGGGCCCAGGTTTGAGGGACGAGCGGGAGGGCGGGTGGGTTTTTTGGCCACTGAAAATGACATCATTCCAGTTCAGAAAGGCTCACAGATAGCTTAACAAAACTCGGCTGGAATGTTCCTGGTCCGTACCCAGGTCCCCTAAAAACACTGTAAAACGGTTACCCAGTGTGATTAATGCACTGCTTTTCTGTCGAACACTGATTTTAGCACAGATTTTTTCGTCCTGGAAACGTGTTCCAGAAAATTCCTGCCGTTATGTTTCTATTTACGTCCCAGAAATGTGATACATTTAAATGGAACCTGTGAATTTGTGCTTTAGACTTGGGAAGGAGAACACACACAATACGTCTTCTGTTAAAGTGGTTGAAGTCATTAGAACGCAGTTGCTAGGCAACTGGAAAACACGGTCACAGAGTATAAGCTAGTTAATGATTGATTTGTATGCTAGCATGCAGACATGGAGTCTTTTCTAAGGACAATGTGAAGTGGAAACAAACCCCCTGGCAATATCGATGTTTCTTGTATATTTGTAGGAATGATCAAGTGAAGCCTCTGGACTGCTGTAATTGCGCTGTTGTTTCATTTAGCATCCGCTGCTAACTAAGCAGACATGTTGTGTCATGAAAAAGCTTGACTTCTGAAGGCTCAATAAAATAAAACAACAAATAATAATAAATATAATTGGTAAACGCAAATCTATATAAGTGCACTTACAAATTCTAGAACCCCAGGAACACATGCATTCTCAGACTCTTGAACCCTGTGGAATGGAAAGTCTAGAACCACTGCACAAAGCAACTCGAGAATCACATACTTTGCAGAATAGAAATTCTAACATCAAATCCACAATGAAGTTCAAGAATAGATAAAAAGGTATCCCCCCCCATCCCCCTCAGCCAAATTAACTGAGGATTAACAAGAGGATTTTAACTGAACAGCAATTCTGAAAAACAAAATCTAAAAAACTGTCCCAGACCACATCGTTCTAGAACACCGTAAACAAAGAGATTATAATGCTCTGGGCACAAGGGAAAGGCACGTCTATAATCTATCATTATAAAATGCAGAATTCTAAAATGAGTGTTTTACTTAATCTGAATAAAAATCCTGAATATTTCTGAAACACAGAGCCACTATAAGAGGTTTGTTTCGTTACAACAAAAAAAGAAAAATGTCTGAAACCAGGATTCAAGGCCATTTAGTAGCATTTTGTTTGAACCAAACCCGCAAACAACACGACATCTACATAATGGGGCATTTCAGAGGATTGTTTAGGGGAAAATGTGGATCCCTGATGAAGTCTTGACCACCACTATCAACACTGCCACCACTACAAATACCAGCACTATCAACACACAACCACTACCACCACTGACCAGTATCAACACCACAACCAACATTACAACCTCTACCAACACCACTACTATCAACATGATCACCGCTGCCATCAACACTGCTTACAATAGTAACACCACCACCGATATCAACAGTACAACAACTAGCAACCCCACTACCACAATCAACACTGCCACAATCACCACTATCAACAGTTCAACCACTACCAACACCAACACCACAGCCCCTCTTAACGCCACCACTGTCAACACAACAAGCACGTTCAACATCACCACCAACACCAACAATACAACACCACCATAGTACTACTTCTACCATTATCATCACTATCACTATCAGCACTACCACCAGTACTATCAACACCATCACTATCACCACCACCATTTACATTACACTACCATCGTCTACGCCATAACCATAACTACCAATTACGCCACTAATTGGCCAGGTCTTTTAATCTCAACAAGACTTTTTCTTGGTTAAATAAAGGAAATGACTACCACTATCACCACCACCACCACCATCTACACCAGCACTGTCACCCTGACTACCCCTCCCCACACCCCCGCAACCCCGGGGGCAGCTTCACCCTCCTCACTACATCACACTCCTGCAGAAACAAAATTCATCAGTGCAGTGAATATGAACTATAAGAGCAGCGTTTTGTGCAGCAGGTATAATTGTGCTTCCTGCGGTTTTGCTCTGGATTTGCGTTTGTCGTTCAGAGCGATAACTCACCACAGGAGTCTTTTAAGGGTTCAGAGCATTTCTGACAGCGTCTGAACTCTAATCTCGTTCACATACAGGGGTAAAATAACAGAAAACCTGAAACCTGACGAGGTACAAGACTGGAGAATTTCTCCTGACGTGCCGGTCTCTAATTTCCAGAAACAGAACTGTTTACTTTAGGAGGGAGTTTTGACATCGTGCTCAAAAGACAGCGGTGCACCAGAGACGTGGAGCCACCTGAAATTTACTTAACACATTTAACTCATTTTCCATATATGAGGAAAAAATCTCCAAAGTGTTTTTCATCACTTTCTTAATTGTTTTTTTTTTTAAAAAGGAAATAAATTCTCTAAAATGTAATGTTTTATCTGATACTATCCATTTAGTGCTTCCTGTAAAGATAGCTATCAGTGAAAAAATGTCAAGGTGTAGGTTGGATTAAACTCGAAATGAAGGCATAATGAAACCCGAGCGGCTCTGAGACTCGTGCAGAAGTGACGTGAGGAGCTGAGCTGAGTCTCTGCTTCATGAGTCTCAGCACCTCTCAGATTCCACCATCCCTGCTCCCCGTCTGATTAGCACCCGACTCTACCTCCCTGTGTGGCCCTCTGCTCATGCTCCTCAGCCTGTTTAGTTGTTATTTTTTCCTCCTTAGGTACAGCCTCTGCTGTGTCCTGCCTCCCCTGCTGCGGAGAGCAAACCCACTCTGATTTCCTGCAATTACACCCGATTAGAGCAGCTGTCAGTCCGGCGCAGATGAGAGACCGACACGTCCACGTTCATGTCTCCTGCCAGAAACTGACATTCGGCTCAGACGCATAAAAACACATAGCTGCGCTCCAGAGAAAATCAGATTATAGGTTCTGTCTCTCCAAACCTGCAATGTGGAACGCTGTCTGCGGTGTCTGCAATCTGTAGCGTAGCTGCTGATTTACCTCCAGGGATCGATAAGCAGTGTGTGACAAATCAATGAGGTTATTATGGACAATAATCTGTTTACTGCATCCTGCCTTAATTTAGAGTTGCTTCAATATTAACATCAGATGAGTTTGGCCTGTCTGTCTGTCTGTCTGTCTGTCTCTTGGGTTCTGTGTGGGAATGCCACGGCATGGAAAAGTATTCTGCGCATTGCAGAGCACACACATCATTAACAATCCACACAGTCAGTCACAACAATGGACGTGTGACGGCGAGCACGTGTAAACCTGATGATGAGATGATTCTCACCTGCAGAACCGCACTGTCTCTGTACGTTCCCTAACCAATAAATAGAGAGGTTTTGTCTATTCTAGGTGTGATTTAACACTTCATCACATGTACCAAGGAATGATAGAACCCAACATATGAAGAAACAAGAAGTCTAGAACCCCATGCAACAAGGAGGAATAACATTAGAACCCCATGCACTAAAAAAAATTTACATTTTCAATCCCCCCACACAAGGGAAAAGAAAATCCTAAAACTCCACACACAAGCGAAGAAAAACTGTAAAATCACACACACGAGGAAATAAAACATCTAGAACCACCTCAAATAACGATATAGAAATATCAGAATCTCATATACAGAATTACAGGATATCTATAACCTCATCACTAAGGAATAAAAAAAACTCTAGAACTCCACGCAAACTCTAGAACTCCAAGAACGAAGCTCTAAAATCCCCACACACAGGAATAGAAACTCTAGAACCACACATACAAGCGAAAAGAGACTCTAGAACCTATACTCTAGTTTATACAAGATAAGATAAACTCTATAACGCAACATACAAGTAAATATAAACTCTAGAACCCCATACACATAAATGTATAGAAACTCTAGAGCCCCATATAGAGAGGAACAGAATCTCTAGGAGCACCGCAAAGGAATAGAAACTCTAGAACTCCACAGATAATGGAAAAGAACGTAATGTATGAGAAAGTCTAGACCCCTGGACAATAGAAGCTGTAGAACCCAAGACATTAAGAAATAGAAACTCTAAAGCCATATGCAGAAAGTAATTGAACCTCTAGAACCTTAAGCACAAAGGAATAGACGACTATGGGTTTACATGAATCCAGTCGTCAGTTTAACAAAATTATTCTTTAAGCAATATAAAAAAGCAGGTTATAAATATAAACAGCAGTACGGCTTGAAAAGAGTTTTTCACCAACAATAAGTGAGATTTGAGCTCAAAATTCAGAGAGTAAGAACTCTAATCATGACTTTGTCATGGATCAAAACAGCTACTTTTTACTGTTAATCTCTAAACTG
>JAQMYG010000009.1:26214870-26227669 GCA_030014215.1 Clariallabes teugelsi | reverse complement strand
ATAACCTCATCACTAAGGAATAAAAAAAACTCTAGAACTCCACGCAAACTCTAGAACTCCAAGAACGAAGCTCTAAACTAAACTGGCCGTCTTGTAAAACTTTACTTTTACTTAAACAAGCAAATATGGACAGAGAGTGAACCTCTTTAAAGGTCACTATATCTCAGGGTCTAGGTGACAGATATAGGTGATCTAAAAGGTAGACAGGTTTAGATTGGACTCCCTTTTTATCTGAAACTGAATTCACATCGGATTGAATGAAAGCATTATGGATATGTGTGTTTGAACCTGTTGGCATGTCGGGTAAAGTGATTTATATGACAGTGTTTTGGAAGAAGGCCACTGTATCTCCTGATCATAGGACACAGAGAGCAGAGAGAAACAGAGAGTATCAGGGCTGCTGTACAAAAACCGCACAAAAAGCTCAGAGTTCGATCCTTACTCATGACTGCTTGACAACTTGAAACTATTACAGCAGGCTTTCTTCCTGTCTGCACAGATATCTAACGCAGTCAATCACTGCATGGCCTTCGGGAATGTTCCCATGATGCCCTGATATACAAGGGCCTCCACAGAAATAATGGTAATAATAATTAAAATAAAAAAAAAAAAGCACATACATAAAGCTGACGTGTCTGTGGGAACCAGAGGTTTTTTTTTTCTTTCTTAAAATTAATTTCAGTAATGAGAAAAAAATAGCCATGTCCCAGAGGTTGCTTTAATTTTATTTTAGATTTTTTTGTGTGCAAAAAACATGCCTTCAGGACACATAAAAAATGAATATGTGGTGTGTGAAATGTTTTATATCATAATACAAATGGTGCTGAGATTTATCACGGTTCAAATGAGAAAAATATTTCAATCTTGGGTGATTTGTCACTTTTTGTCCCTGCCTGCTGATTTGAATCTGATCCGTCTGATTGCATGCAGAATGGAGAAAAAGACACTCACACACAGACACACACACACACACACTTATACACACACAACACACAAACAATGTCTAAGAACACTAATGCAGTAAACCCAGCACTTCTGCCTTCCTCCAAAAACACTGCAGCACAGATGTGTGTGTGTCTGTGTGTGCGCGCGCACGCGCCCAGACCCAACACGGCTCGTGAAGAGCCAGCAGCATTCACAGCCTATCATGTGAAGCATCACTTCAGATTATTGGCCCTAACACAGAAAACAAATGTTCTCCTAAAAACACAGTATCAGCTTTAAAAGGGCCAGTCACTTCACACGGCCTGCGAACGAGCGGGGAAGGCAGGCCAACATCCTGCACACACTGCAATCACCGCATCTCACACACACCCCTCACATCCCCTCACATCCTGAGGACAATTGCGCAGCGGCTCGTGCCTTTTCACACCGCCGCGCCCCGCAGCCTGCGCAAGCGCAGTCCCGCAATCCCGCCACGCCACCGGCTCGGGGTTCCACCGCGGGGCTGGATGTCATAAAGCCGTCTCAGTGGGATGCCCTGTCGTGATTAGCTCATGATGGATCGTGTCAATGCCTGGATTCATTCTCGGAGCTATTCTCGTCCGTGCAATAAAATATTATTAGAGGGAAATTGGCTTGTAATAATATCGTGACCGAAACTTTGCTGTTTCATCACATCTGTAATAACACCTGGAAAATGTTTCCATATCCATAATGCTTCATATATGTTCTAACCTATATGTTTTAACCTTTTAACCTGTGGCCATGTAGTACACTCGGGGTAAAACACTCGGGGTACAATCATGCAGTGTTTTATGACAGTGTTTTGGAAAAACGCCACTGTATCTCCAAATCATTTTATTTTATTCTCTTCGTCGTTGTTTTCAATGACAGGTGTGATGTGAGTCAAAACAGCACTAAAGCCTACCTTTCCTTCTTACTGTAGTTCAATATCTGATAACTGTTTTCTATGTAATAAACAATCAAAATCAAAACACAACTCTCAGACGGTGCACTGAATATTTCAAAGCTACTTTATAATCACTCAGATCACTTCAGAAAAAGATACTACTTCCTTGTCAGTACACCATTGCACACCTTCCTTTCTACCTTTCTACCTTTGATGTCCGTCTTTTAAATAAGCATGACATCATTAGAACTTATAATGATTTCAGGTAATTGCACATTTAATATATTATTTGAGTACTTAAAATGTACATCTGAACAGGTACAATATGTTATCAAGAATAAAAGGGGAAGCACCCCAGAGACAAGAACAAGGACTGTTTAGTACCCTTAGATAGATAGATAGATAGATAGATAGATAGATAGATAGATAGATAGATACTTTTTCTTTTAGATAGAAATTTCTTAGCTCCTTTTGAAAGCAAGTCATCCTGTGTGTATTTAAGTTGAGGCACAGAGATATTCCACTTTTGGATAAAAAAGCCATGTTGCATCAGGATAAACAAACAGAAAGCGGGAAAAGATTTATACTTTTTTTTTTTTTTAACTAAGAACAACGCACGTCCTTGTTTTTCCATAAATATTCTTGTTATTTTAATTAATAAACTTCCAAACAGCACAAAAAATAATAATAATAAATTTGCCATGCACGCTGATGCAAAATAATTTATTAAAGTGTTTCACAAAGTGCCAAAGTGCAGCATGTGGTTTATTTTTGTTTCACAACACACAGCTACTTATCAAAATTATTACATTTATTTTTGAGTTCATATAATTAAATAGTTGATTTATTTGCTCATTTGAGGTGAATTGTCCTGTAAACCCTGTCACATGCACCTGATGAACGAGCGGAAAGTCCCTGAATTAAAACCTCTACAGCTCCAAATATTATTCCACATTTGCATTTACATATTGAGCCTCATATTTGTCTTATGTTTTTTTTTCTTTTCTTTTAAAAGACCGCAAAGGTTGAGTAATGATGCGTTAGAGTTTGCTTTATAAATGTTCCTTTAAGAATTTTAGTTTTTCTTTTTTTGCAGAAACTGAAAGGAAAAGCAGCCTGGTTTCAGAATGTAGTGGAATAAAACTTACCCTACCTGAAATAATCCATTTTGCAGAAGATCTCCTTGTTCTTGATGTAGCAGCTGCTGTGTTGGCGCAGTGAAGTCCTGCACACCGAGCACTCCAGGCAGCGCACGTGCCACATCAGATTATTTACCTGTCAATAATAATAATAATAATAATAATAATAATAATAATACACTTATATCCTTAGCTTGTGTAGGTTGTAAGACGGGTAGTGACGATTTCGTATCATTTACTTTTGAGCAGCAGTTTTAAACACTTGTGCACAACAATCCAGTTTATTGCATGCGTAATTTAGTTTGTACTCTTGCTCAAATTACAAATATTCAGTATATTTTAAGGTTAAATTTGTATTTTTGCACGTAAACAATTGACTGATAAATACAGCCTGTGCATAAAGTCCTATCCTGATTATGTACAATTATATCATAAACAAAGTGCTAGATATAAGCATGAACGTTGCGGCATTATGCATACCAATTAATATTTTTTAGATATCATTTGTAATAAATAATATATTTTCAATGAAGGTTGTGTGTAATGAATGTTAAAACCAAGGGCAAGATGTTTCTGATATTTACTGCACACAGGTATTGTCACAGTAATGTCTAAGTGTATTTTTGTCACTGTAACACCTCTACCGTCATGTTTATGTTTATATTAATATTTTTTAACACATGGCATACTGCTGAAACGCGTTAGTTCCTCGTGAAAGATTAACACTCTTATCTTATCTTATCTTATCTTATCTTATTTTAGGAAAAAAAAATTGCCGGGACAGAAACCTCACACACCGCACTCCTGTCTCCTGGGTAGATTTTGACGAGGGAAAAAATAATAATAATTTAGACATTAATACAGTCCCAAAAGCCTGAATAAATAGCAGAAATGAGCAATTGTCAATTCAGGTTCTTGATCCAGCCAAATGTTTGTCAAATGAATTCTTAAAGGCTGTCTGTAAATAAAGGCCAAACAATAAAAATAATAATGAAGTACGAGTAATAAAGTAATAAAGTCATAAAAATAAAAACGAAGTACGATTTTTTTGGAAAACATTTTTTGCTAAAACGTCTTAATTCCTGCTATCTCTGGAGATTTTTCTGATCCCCTGTAGCATCACATTCAACACAAACCCGATGTCTTATTATGATAAACATTCTGTGAAGAAGCTAAAATTGAAGTAAACATTAAATGACTAATAACTAATATACGTACTGAATAACTTTATAATCCTAATTACCATAAAAATCTAACAAACATCCTTAACAAACTATTTATGTTGTTTTTTTTACTGGAATTATGGTTACAGTTTGCCTAGAGGAAATATAATGATACTGTATATTTCATACAGTAGTTTTCGAGCAATTAAAGTGCTAAGTGTTGTTAGACTACATATATATAATTGTATACGTTGAATAACATTTAGTATTATATATTTTTTTCGTTTCAATAAATTTTTTTAAATGAAGACGAATCTGAAAACGTAATAAATCGCTTTCGTTCTTCTGACTTTGTGGAGCTTATCCTATAAATTTCTCAAAACGAATAATAATAATAATAATAATAATAATAATAATAATAATAATAATAAATAAATGAATGAATAAATAAATAAATAACTTCTTGACATCAGTATTAAATACAAAGCAATAATTTCAAAGCCATATTGCATCTGCATAATAATAACGATGCTGCTGATGTTAATGAGAACAAATTATATTTAAAACAGAAGCTGAAGCTGCATGGGCTGCACTCTCGCTTCATCTGATTAGTGGTGTGTGACCAGAGCACAGAACACACCACATGAATGCATGCTAAACCTTTAATTTTTACCCCTATAAAACAACAAAAAGACACACTGTCTGACCTGCAGCAACCGTTTAGCTTGTTAAATCTCTTTTCTCCATTTGTTTCGCATTAGTTAGATTGCTCTACCATAATCATAATTATAACTAATCGTTGTAATCCACGTGCACGCGCAACAATTTAAATCCATTTTCTGCTCTTAAAAATACGAATTAAACTTTTTTTCGACCCAAGACAACCTGCCTCACGCGCATCTGCACACATCTCTGATGCACGACCATCACACACCACATGCACATCCAGTGTCGGGGCATTATAATGACTTTTTAATGATAGAATTTATTAGCTCCAGAATTATAACCATTGCACCGTATAGACAGACATGCGCGCGCAGCTCTACTCCTAGTCAGTGTTTTTGCTCATGCATATTGCTAATGCATAGCCTAATTTTTCTCTCGATATAAGCATTGCATAAATAAATAAAGACACGCTGTGTGAGATGCATCTACACCTTCGGTTCCTTATATTTATTTCCCCTTATTTTAATTTTGTGTAATTATATTACTGCTGCATAAAAGCAATCACAATAACAACAATAGCAGAACAAATGCATGCTTTATGTTTGCTCCATAAAACGATTTGTTTTTTAACAAAATTATGACAGTCTGCGGCGTGCACGTACACTGTGATTAGGACTAGTTATTACATTACATTTACATTACATCGCTTTTCGGTTAATTCAATTGTTTTGCATAATCATAATCAGAACTGTCACACGCGTCTTTGCGGTATTATTATTATTATTATTATTATTATTATTATTATTATTAATGCTATCAATGTTATTATTATTATTACTTGTATTGCTCCTGTCACGTAAATATCATATCATTTTGCATTGTTCTTTAGACCCGGAATGCATGTTGCACAACAGTTGCACGGCCGATCACACCACACCGCGTGCACCATGTGACACATGCTCAACTTTTTATTCTCTTATAATACACACTTTGCCCACGTACATCTGCTAACGTGAGATGTTGCCGAAGAGTGATCATAACACACGTGCTGTATAACGTGTAGTTGCTACAAAACGCTACAAGCAGCCACACGTCCTGCGTTTACACGCTGTAACTGTCGTACCTTGAGCAGGTACCTGTCGAGGATCTCGAGACCGCAGCTCGCGCACACGTTCTTGCCGGTGGAGGGGACGGACGAGGCGGAGGCGCTGGAGGTGGGCGAGCAGATGGACGGTGTGGACGGAGGACTGGGCGAGCAGCGCGGCTCCTCTTTCTCCATCACCGACCTTTGAGACTCGCCGTCGGAGTGGGACTGCACAGGGCCGGGGGTCAGAGAGACAGAGAGAGAGAGAGAGAGAACACACACACACACACACACACACACACATTAATATTAAAATATCATTATTTAGTAATATAATAACGTATGAAGCAACACTTCTGGTACTTGTCTAAAAAATGATTTACTGTAAAATCCCACATCAGGGAATAAAGTTTAAATAAACTTTGATAAACGATTTTGTCTTTTTATTTACTGTATCTTTGAATATAAATAATTAGCTCTGACTGTTTTCCAATAAATGACTTATTTTTAGCTATAACGCACAATAACAGTGCACAAGCAGAGGTTAATAAAGGTCTTGGGTTTATAGAGAAAGAGAGAGAGAGAGAGAGAGAGAGAGAGAGAGAGAGAGAGAAAACAAAAACACATCAATATATAAAAAATTATTCTTTAGTAATACAGGAACATATGAAGCAACAATCCTGGTACTTGCCTATAAAACTTTATTTACTTGTACTTTACTTTTATACTTTTTGTATGTTTGAATATAAATAACTAGCGTTTTCATATTGCACGCAAACCTATAAGCACATTTTATCTATAACGCACAATACCACTGCATAGTCAGAGATTAATAAAAGTCTTGGGCTTATATATTTATAATAAATAGAGAAAGAGAGAGAGAGACAGAGAGAGAGAGAGAGAGAGAGAGAGCGAGAGAGAGAGAATATACGCTTGATTACAGCTAAGATGTTATACTGTCAATCATACACAGCACTATAACATGTAATAACCTGTAATAACACTCAGCCTGTCACACTGCCTACATTCTAGTCTTCATTAAGGAGTTAGTCTGGTGTTTTTTCTACTGCATAAATAAAATACGGGTGGGTTTTACTGTTTATTGCACTGCGTGAATGTGAACAAAACAAAAACAAAAAAGTGGCAATGAAAAGTGCATCAGTTTGTTTCTGCATTTTCTTTAGAGCTGTGCATTGGAGCGTCATCTCTACAGAATTTAACACAGAAGCACTAAAACACCAAGAATCGAACTGCATTATTAGGTCGGAACACCAAACGCAACACTCAGCTCAAGGTCAGTGTGCAGGCAGAACAGAAAATCTGATTTCAAACACACACTACACAAAACCTGTGCTGGTACACACACGAGATTTACTGCGGTACAAGAACAAAAACATCGTATTAATTCGTCTACGTAATGTCACAACATTCATGAATCTACCTAGTTTATTTTTTAAACGATAATCAGGGCAGTGTTTGATGCTTTTGCTCTCACGCTGCAGTTCGGGGCGGATTAGTGACGTTTAATGATGTCAGAAAAAGGAAAAAGCGCGCGCGTGCGCGAGTTAAACAGTTGTTCAGAACATACGAAACAATTTTAAATCCAGCATTACACGTGTGTGTGTGTGTGTGTGTGTGTGTGAGAGAGAGAGAGAGAGAGAGAGAGAGAGAGAGAGAGTTTATATAAAGCAGCACAGAAAATCCTAGTGGAGAAATTAAACAATTACACAGAAATTATTATTATTATTATTATTATTATTATTAAATAAAATAGATCGCTACTTTAGCAGGTGTTATTTATTTTCTTATGCCTTGTCTCAAAATTGTATTGTGTGGTTTTTGTCCATCCTGGTAAAATTAATGATTAAAAATAAATACATTCAACAGACCATTAATGACCCGCGACAGGACAGGACGCTGTGTGTGTGCGTGTGTGCGTGAGCCTGAGTGTGTGAGAAAGTAAAAGTACAGAACGTGCACAAATAATCAATCTATAAATAAATAGAAATAAATAACGCGCGTGTGTGCAGCAGTAGAACGCAGGACAAAACGCGCACAAAATGCAGATGGAGTGCCGGAGTGTGTTTTCATTTTTAAAGACTAAGTGAGGTTTACTGCAAACTGTCAGTGTTATCCCCCAAAAAACGTGCACGCACTCAGAAATCATAATTTTAATCTTTTACTAAAGTCGAGTTTTAGGTCGGTTACTTTTGCATAACTTAGACAAGCAAATAACATGATTAGATCATTTTAATGCACTCAACTGTAAATAAACAAGCTGGAAGCGATTTGTCGCTGGTGTGTTACTATAAAAAGTATTGTAACTTTAGTATATTTATTTCATCTGGTAAAAAGATTAGAACTGATTTAAGAAGGTTTTTAACTAATTAAAGTTGCAACAAATGCACAAAGTAAATCAATATATACAAAACGTCCAAAAACATCAGAGACAACCTACAGTACACTTACAACTTCAAACAACTTAACTTACATTTACAGCAAAATTATTTATTCATATGACAAAACTGACTTAACAAACAAATTGTCTCTAATTATCTACAACCGAGAAAATATTTTGCTCAAGTAAATGTCTAATTTTCAAAGATTGTAGCATTGTGAAGAAATTGACTTTAAATGGTTAAAGAGTTTTATTTTAAACCACAGTGAGATTCGGAGAAACTTCTGAACATGATATTAAATCTAATAATAGAGAGAGAACTCAGAAATGTCAGACTGAGAAGTTAAAGCAATTTTGCGTTTAGGATTTAACGGTGTTCGTTTTCTATCGGAGGAAAACGTCTGTATTTTTGTGTGTGTGAAGTCCGTAAGAAGCCGCTTACCATGTCGAAGTGTCGGTGTGTCGGTGTCGGGTGTCCACGCGGCGTGACTCTCCCGGTATAACGCGTGTGCACGCGCGTGCGTGCAAGTGTGTGTGTGTGTGTGTGTACGGATCAGCTACAAAGACACAATTCAACGGCGAGGCGACGTCAACGTGCGGCATCACTCTCTACCTCTGTCTCTCTCTATATCTCTCTCCCTCTCTCTGTCTTACAAGCACACACACACACACACACATATGCAATGACACACTGTCTTTCAATGCGCTCAAAAACAATAAAAACACCGACGTAAATACGCGACTGAAAAAAAATCTCTCTCTCTCTCTCTCTCTCTCTCTCACACACACACACACACACACACACATACTAATGAAGCTACATTCAATCCGGATTGATTTTTCCCCTCCTTCAAACAACACTTAACCCATTACCTCTCCGGATAATCGCGCAGAGAAAAAAGACCGAGAGGGAGAGAAAAAAAAAACAATAATAACAAACTACCTGCAATTACAACTGGCTTGAAATGTTGAGGCTCCGGGAGCAGGAGTGTTCATTTCAGCTGTCAGTCAGGAGGAAGACGAAAAAAAAAACCAAAACAAAACACGAGACACCAAAAGAATTGCAAATCTTTTTTTAAATTGCGATAATTAAAAATTTCTCTCTCTCTCTCTCTCTCTCTTTGACACATGCCCTGGTGTTTTGTGTGTGTGTGTGTGTGTGTGTTTACGGGGTTGATTCTCTTTCTCACTGCACTTTTCGACTTTCCGAGACTCAGGACTGAATCCTTCCGCGAGACGCAAAAAAACCCCCAAAAAACAAAAACAAATTTGTGCATTTTGTACATTTCCCTTCTTCCCCAACCTCCAGGACATGGCTGCCCCCCTCCTCCCCCCCTGCATGCCGACTCTACCTACCTGTTTAGAGTGAACTCCTCCGGATAAAACTCGGTTTCCCTCTGACAGAGGGGCCAAAATCTCATTTTTCCAATACATGAAAGAAGGAAGGCGTGAGAGTCGGACGTGAGCGCGCAGTCGGACGTGCCGCGGGTGTGAGCAGGCGCTGCGCCGGTGCTCTCTCTCCCATAAAGATCCCGGTTCGGAAAGTTTGGTTTAAAGTCGCTGAAGTCGGTCCGCTCAGCTCCGCTGCTGCACCGCGTTACTCAGGATTACTGCTGCTGCTCAAATTCTTCCTCCTTCACCCCAAACACCCCCCACCCCACCCCACTCCACCTCCTTTTTTCTCTTTTTTTTTTCCTGAGGATGGATGGAGTTGCTGACTGCAGGAAGTGGATGGGAATTGAGGTGCTGGCGGGGTTTAATCCTCTCCCGCTCACACAACATTTACATTTTTACGCGCGAGGCTTCTGAAGCCGAACACTAACGCACTAAACATCCGACCGGTAAAACGGGTTGCCATGGTGACCCAACGTCTCGACGTGATGTTCACTACGGAAGTATCCTGTCTATTTAATCAGGTGTAGAGTGAAAACTAATATAGTATAATGTAGAATTTATTATTCTATACTTTAATATCATGTTGTTACTATATATTATTATATACAAATTATTTATTACATACTATTTGTTATTACATTCCGTTTTGGTGTCTGTTTAGTTGTTTGTGTTTTGTTTTTAGAATATTTGCTTTCCTCGGCCGCAGCAGGATTTTGGTTTTTGTTCTATTTATTTTAATTATTTAAAAAACTAAATGATTATTAGCACTTTTTTAAAATTAACATCAGCCCCGTTGACTCCTGGCGGTCGTTAGCTTATTTAATACGTTTTGACCGAATTTAGTTTACAAACTATCAATGTTTATTAAATAAACCGAATAATAATAACAACAACAATAATAATAATAATAATAATAATAATAGTAAAACATCCTGTAGAATAAACTGTAGTCTTTTCCACAACTGCATTAAATTATTTCCAGAATAGGCAGCAATGTTTTAAATCGAAATATATATCTCACACACACACACACACACACACACACACACACACACTTATAATGTTTATTTTGTTCTACATTAAAACATAATTTATATGTAAAATATGAGAAAGTAACCTGGTGTCACCTGTAAAATCAGACTCTGTAAACTACTAAACCGACTTCGCATTTTTAAAGCTGAATTATTATTTTCTATATTTTAACTTACATACGGATCGACTATAAGTATGTTTTCTAACCCCAGTGAAAAAGCTTAAAGGTCTAAAACACTTCACATTTGTACAAACCATTACTACCACTACTTATAATAATAATAATAATAATAATAATAATAGTCTATTAGGAGAAACATATTACATTCGTATTAAATATTAATTACTTACGCGCTTATTAACTGTATTTATTTATTGATTTAAACAATTATATGTTGTCGCTAATACAGCACAAAATTATAATTTAGTTTTCATGATTAAGGTTATAATGAAAATCTGTCTTGTATTTGTAGCTCAGCGTCCAGTGAAAAAGGAAAAACATGACATTTTTATGATGATTATATTAAATAAGTAGTAGTAATGAACAAAACGGGGAAAAGTTTAAGCGATGTATGTTTGTGTGTGTGTGTGTGTGTGTGTGAGAGAGAGAGAGAGAGTGAGAGAGAGAGAGATGCTGTAGGCTTTATGAAATGAAGAGGAAAATGAATATTTAACCGAGTCACTTCTGCATCAGAATCTTTTATTCCTCCCTCTTTGTCTCTCTCGTACACACACACACACACACACACACACATTAATGTTAAAATGTATCTGCGAGCAATAATAAACTATTAAATATCAGACTCACAGAAATGCATGTGATGGACCAACTGTAATTAAATCTCCAGAATCTGATGGGAATCTTCAGCACACAGAGGAAACTCTCTTATCACACCTGTATTATGAGACACCAAATGATTTCTGAACAAAAAAGAAAAATGGTGACATCAAACGCATAAACATAAAAAGCATGAATTTTAATTAATGCTTTATTAAACCAGACGTATATTGACATGTCTCAGAAAATATTTATTTAACAACAGCGTTATTTAAGCACCTTATTTAGGCATCTACACCCTACAATAAACGCCAGGTGATTTTAATATGCAGATTTAGAAAGCAGCTAACCACACCCCTTATCCAATAAAGGGACGTGTGACAAACAGTGGGCGTGATTTGCATTATAACAACCAAAAATAAATGTTTGGAGTTTTATGACGTAATAACACAGACAAATAAAGAAAATATTATATAAAAGGCATGATTAAATGTTCGATATATGTTAAAAGCAAACAAACAAACAGCAAAGGCAGTGAAGATTCCCATTTTTATTTTAGGTCAAACCATAAGCCTAATCATTATTTAAACATTTATCTTTAATAATAATGAACACAGGCTTTGTATTACAGGTTTACACTGACATTAATAAGACTAATGAAAAGACAACTGTTTCTATTTCAGGGTTAAAACAAACTTAATGATTACTTAGATATTTTGTTGATGTTAATAAACAATAAAAGCACAGCTATATATGGACTCGTGTTGTTTATCATCACAGCAGATATAAAATCCAACAGCGACCCAAATGTCACGTGACATGGTGTCACTGATCCTCGCTGTGGCTTTGTTGATCACATGATCAAATTTCTCTGCAGAAAGCTGGGCAAACAGTGAAATGACTCGCGGTGCTGAGGTCCAGTCCTGTGCCTTCAGATTTACAATAATCATAATTGTGCGACATCAAAATACACAAAAAACAACACAACGCAGGCAATGCAGAATTACGATGGACTTTATGACGGAGCACAAATGCTGTTTCATCAACACAAATTTTTCAATTAGAGAGGAGGTCAGGAATTGCTGAAAACTGAAAAGGTACAAAATGTACAAAATCCTAAAATATTCATTTAAAAATAATCGCTTGAAAAGAGGGAAGTGTTACACAAATGTCTTTCTTCTCACAGTCCAGTGGTGTAAGAATGTGTGTTTTATTACACAGAAGTCCTCAGCGCACACATGTGCGTGTGCATGTGCGTGTGTGTGTGTGGGGTCGGGGGGGGAAGGTGATGG
>JAQMYG010000009.1:26202278-26214068 GCA_030014215.1 Clariallabes teugelsi | reverse complement strand
TATATAGTCTTGGTTCCAGTTTACATATTCAGTAAAATCAAACTTGGTTTTAAAGGCAGCTTAAAAGTAAGAAAAATTACTTTTTGTAAAATAGGGATTTACCCATCTATATGTTTGTTTTTTGTTGTATAAATTGGCAAACAAATGTGTTAAAAAAATAAAATAAATTTTAAAAAGGCCTTAAACTTAACTTGGATCTCTGCTTATTGTTTTATATTAAAATAAAAATATGGGGATTCATTAATTATTCATATATTCATTACTCTGTTGAATAAATTGCTTAACAAATTCAGATGTTAGAAAACAAATAAGTAAACAAATAAATCCATATACAAAAATATGAATATATATATTTTTTATTTCAATATAATGAGATATTTGTATATTTACTGTTTGTTACTAAAGCAAGTTGTTTTATTTAGAAAGTAAAACAAATAGGTTTGTACAATGGTTATTTCAATTAAATTGCAAAAAAAGAAATTGGGTATTAGAAAACAAATAAAATAAAATATATTTGGAAAACTAAAAATGTTAATTTAGATATTTGTTGGCGATAGTTATTATAGTATTTTCAACACAAAGGGGAAAAAGGATTTTTAATTATTTCAATTTATTCAGTTATTTGTTTATATTAAGGATTTTTGGAAAGAATAACAAATAATGTTGAAACATTTACAGTAAAAATAATTACAGCTTTAATTAAATTAATAGAAAATTTTAAAATATTAATAGTAACTATTCCCGCAGAAGCCTGTTACAGCTTTATTCAGTGTAACACAGCGCGTGAATACAGACAACGTTGTGTGTAAATCAAGCAAAGGTTTACGCACACACAGACAGACACACACACAGACACACACAGACACAGCTTGAGGACATTACGGCGGTTGGAGATGGAGCGCTAATGACATTAGATCTGGAACACACTGAGGACGTTCTGCTCTGCTGGAAGGTTTAATGCGACTCTGAGAGAAGACGAGTGACAGGAGATGAACAAACTCTCACTCCGTCACAGGGAGGAGGAACGAACTGTACAAACCTCAGAGAGGTGGGCTGGTCCTCCGCCTCGCTGCATGACGGCTCCAAGCTGGCAGGCAGGTTCTTATCTCCTCTGTAGGGCTCAAATCTCTGAAACACACATACACACAGAGGAATGATCCTAATGAGAGACTACTGCAGCACATCTCACAATACAAAACTCACATATTATTCGTTTTTTTTTTAATCCTATGTGTCCGTGTGTGTGTGTGTGTGTGTGTGTGTGTGTTTAAATCTCTTATTTAATCACTTCAAATGAACATTACGTCAATTTCAGTCATTCCAAATTCTAACGACTTGAAGGACAGTAAATCCGTTCAGGACAAATAAATAATACACACTCAACCAAAGTGTGTATCCATTCAACCAAAGCACAAAAGTATTGGTCCCCTATATAAGGAGGTGGAGTCAGCGTGTCTACAGTAGACGCTGGATGTGCTGCGTTACTGGAAGATTTAACGCATGTTACACAGAGCGGTCAGTTGGCATTGTCAACTCTCTCTGCCTTTTATGGAGTTTCGTGGGCGTGGCTATGGTTGTTAAACAACTATACTGTGAATGGTGTTTAACGATGAAGAAAACTGTTGTAAATATTCAGTCCACAGTCTAGCCAGAACAAGCAGAGACGCCATGACGGGTCCAGTTCCCTCCTCGTCTGTGAGTTCGTTAGTGATGAGAGAACCTGCGGAGAACAGGAACAAGAAGCAGGGTTACGATCGCATCTGCAAAACATAAACGACAAATTTCAGACAGCGTTAAGAATAATACCTCAAACATCACATTCTAAAGTAGTTACTCCTCCTAGATTCTGATTTGACATAGAATCTTAAATATTGAAATTGCTTATATTTAACCTATATTTTGTCACTGTACTAAGCACAGCGAAATTAGAGCAGTGCTTACAGTGCAAACTAAACTTAAAAAACAAACAAAAAAAAAACAAAAACACACAACTGTAGTTTAAGTGATAGAAATAAATATGGCAGTTATTGTATAGTGATGTATAGCTACAAGAACTATTGAGAACAGTATTGCACAGGTCTTTCATAGCAGGGCTTTTAAAAAAAAAAAAAAAAAAAAAAAAAAAAAAGTCAGTTAGCTGACTTAATGTTAATACTAAAAAGATAAGACGGTTGTCATGGTAAGATTGACAGGTTTATAAGTTAAACTTACAAAAAAAAAGACAAATTGAACCTTAAATAAAATGATATTTACTCATGTTAAGGTGCAAATTGTTTTTGCATATTTATGACTACACACAAATTTACATAATAATAATAATAATAATAATACCTAAAGCTGAAAAAAATGCTTCAAGTCATTTCACTACATTTTAAACATAAAAAACAATTATTACAACATATTGTTCTGGGTAGATTATGTTTCTGGGTGTAAAATGTTTAAACCGATTTATTATTGTTTATGCTTAAAAAAAAAAAAAAAAAGAAAAAGAAAAAAAAAAAAAGGTAATTTATATTGTGAAAGCTTTATCCCAGCACTCATGGGGCGACGCTCTCAGAAACGTTAATTTCTCTGACTGATCAAACAATAGAAAAAAAGATTCTTCAATTTAAGAGCAACTTTAGAGAAACTTTCCCTCATAGCTATTTACGCTAAAGCAGCTGGTTTCCTGTAGCTACTCATCAAACCAACAAGACTGACAAAGAATCCCGTGCCCGCCGCATGTGTAAATAATTATCCAAACTAAACAGCGCATCTCTGATGGCTTCAATATGGCGCTGTAGGTTTTCCTGTAACATCGCTCCACATGCAGGTCTGACGAGGTGCTTTCAGCGACGTGTCCGTGGAAACGCTCGAGACTGAGCCGGGCTCTGAGGCTAAAAAGTACATTTGAAAGGGACCCTCATGGAAATGAACCGTGCATGATGTTCTTATTACGCTGAACATAGCTGATTTGGTATCTCAAGTTTCTGGAGTTTGAAAGCTAACATGTAACAGAAGCTGAAAATCTTTCAGACTTAAATAAATCTGTAATACAGTGAAGGTGAATTTATAGATCATCATCTGAGTTACGTCTGGATTTCAGGGTCAGTTCCAGCTTCAAACTCTAGGGGGCATGACCTCAGGCCAGAACAATGCAAATTTTAACTACAAATTATCCTCCGAAGAGAGGAAATTGTTTTTTCAAGCTTGCCGTGTTTAAACTACAAAGCACAAAACAAAACAGACGCTTCCATGAAAGCTAAAGGCTAACAGCTAACATTAGTAATCATGAGTTTATGATGTATTTACTTTCTCAAAATAGTTAACTGTATGTTTAATATTCAATAACATGCCTATAAGCTAATTTTAAGTAGTGAAGTCATGTATTTATAATTTACTGCTAACAAATGTGAGCGGCCATTTTGAAATGCCACAGGATGAATTTGGGATTTTTTGGGACAATCAGATATTCAGAAAGGCTGAATTATGAGCCTTCATTAAATGGTGGGTTAAAAAAAAATGGATTTCGCTTAAAATTATTTTCTGCATTAAAAGTTCTCCGTTTTCTATATTTAAGATTTTCAGTGATCCTGAAAAAAACTGCAATGTGAACAGATTCTCAAGAATCTGTTACTACGTATCCAAAAATTACACACAGCAGTGCTTAAAAGTATTAAGACAACATACACTGTACGGCATGTATTTTAGTTTTCCCTGTACACGAACAGGTGACGTCACTAATTAGCTCTCTCTCCTATCAGGCTGAAGAGTTGCGCTAATTGCAGACAGCTAGTTTAATTAATAACTGAAACAAATACGCGGCAGAATTTGACTTTCTGAAGCCCGGGTGTCCACCTCTGCACAAAAATGCCTAAAACTCAGGAATTCTCAAGTTAATTGCGAACTTCTGTTGTAAATTAATTTCTGTACATGATCTTCAGGAAGCGGTCCAGCAGACACGGATTGAGCGAGTGACACCAGAGAACTGCAGACGTCTTTCTGACTCTACGCCCAGACGGCTAGAGAAGGTTTTGAAGAATAAACTACTACATACTGATGGTTGTATAGACATTTCATACATAAAATATTGAAACATTGTCATTAAAACAGTGTACAAGCCTATGCACATTATTTATAATCTGATCTGAAGTTACACGAGATGAGTTTTGGTGTCAATGTTTCCATGACAACAAAAGATGCAGGAGTCAAATAGTTTCCTGCTCTCAGCAAAATGTCATTTGAATGGTGAATAATAAAGATGGACTTCACTTATCCAATCTCATATCAATATCGCATCATATTTCCAACCTCTTTTAACACTTAACACTCTTTATTTTTTTAAAATCATGCCTTCATATAAATGCATGTGTGCAGAATGCGTGCGCAAACTGTGACTGAAAAAAAGTTATTATATAAGTATAATTTTTCTATTTAAACAGATTATTCTGTCGCTCCGATTATTGACCGATTATTTAAAGTGAATCTGATGTTAATGGAAGCTTTGATACAGAGACAAAGCAGCCTGTCTTTGCCAAGTGTTTTAAAAGGCGGGTGGAAAACCGAGCAGAGGACACCCGAATGTGCAGTTTGGAGCGGTCAGGAGTCAGCAGTGCGCGCCACGGCTCTACAGGGCAGGGTGGAGGCGGCTCAGATCAGCTCCTGCTTGTTGTTGTCGTCAACAGCTCTGCTCTGATGACCTTGACCTCAGCCTGGTGTCCCGTTCCTTTCTGACGGGGAGCGACCGGGACGGGAGGAGATGGGGTGAGGGGGGGGAGGGGCGTCATTCTCGACCATACAGGATTTCCTCTCCCTCGGAGGCAGCTGCCTATTGTTACAAAACCAGCTTCTCTGAACGAGTCCTTCAGCCGCCCAGCGCTGCTTCTGTCTCACTGAGCGGCTACCGGAAAATTCCGACATGGGGTTCTGATCCGTTTCTCTTCTACCGTGCACCTTAACTACAGATGGCATGACTCCACGTTTACTTCTAAGACTGATCCTGAAACTGTTGGCTAAGAGTCGATACTGATGCCCATGAGAGCGTTTCTCTTTAGACGCTAACAGGCTTTAAAGTGCAGCGCTACCCTTAATAAAATATACAAAACAAAACCTAACTATGAGTATGAGATATAAAAACACAGTCCTATATATATATATAAAAATAAAAAAAAGTCAGTTCTCATACAAAACCATAATTCTGTAAATACAAATATACAGAACGTAGAAAAAACAAAAAAACAATTCAAACAAAAATATATTCAAATCAATATATATATATATGAAGATTTTGCATTCCAGTTTCCGAAAATGTGGAAGATTTCCACACAAAAATCTGTTCCTGTGAATGACTTTACTGAACAGGTCACATTTTATTGTTATTGTTCTTGTTGACCTTGAGCCACGTGGCTCCTGCTGTGAGTGTCACTTTAACCTGCTTTATGGTTTTGTACATCAAGCGATCCTGATCTCTAAAGCTAGATTTCCAACAGTTTATCAGATCATCAGTAACTTAAAACTAATTATGTTGGGTTCGGAGTCTCAAGTTTGAGTTTCCATTTAAAATTTGGGATTAAAATATTGTTTATGACTTTGTGTTTAAAGTCTTGATTTTGAGTTTAAATTGATTTGGGGTTTAGAGTCTGAACTGGCTTTGAGACTTACCTTTACCTGTGCGTGGGCCCAACGCACCACCAGTTTCTTGGATAATGCCAGCTTTCCATTGAGACACTGGATCGCCCGTTCTGCTTCCTGAGTACGGAGAAAAATCTGAGTTATGAAACTGAAATTATACATCTGTGAATTTCTGGGACTCCAACAGGGAGTTTCGTATGACATAATACTGCCGTGACACTGTTTATCTTAACCACTTAAAAAAAACACTTAATTTGACAAAAGTAAACCACTGTGTAATCTGGACAGGTACAGATAATAATCTCATTCAGGTGTTCCCTCCCCAGCCCCCACCCCTCCAAAAAAACCTTTTATCCAACCGTAGCAAGAACAGAATTCACTAGTGTACGACTACTCTAAACAGAAACTTGTCTTTATATCACATAATTATATTTAAGGTCTATTTAAAGACAATAACCATTCATGAAGATCAGTGTAAAAAGGACAGAGATTATGTCATGATCTCCATTTCATCAGGAATCGTTCAACGCACGTCAGAGCTGAAGAATAAAGACTGTTTGAAGATTTAGAAATCTACTGCCTCCATCAGCGGCTGCTCAGTAACAACACAAAGCAGCAATAATGGTGTTGATGGATCACGGAGGCCCGAGACGCTCACGTTTAAGCGCTCCTCCAGCTTACACCGCTCAGGAGGAATTAAATCTGACAGACACATGAAATTATTTAGCATTCGTTTAGAATCATTTCATTTATTTACTGCCAATTATCTGCGATATCAGAGTTTTTCAAACATCCTGGAACATCCTGGACTTGGTTAGCAAACCTGTAGAAGCTCTTATATAAATCAGTCATACAGGTTTAGACCAGAATTAGCAACACACATGGACACTAGAGTTGGACATGTGAAAGAAACCTCTTTGGTGTGGAAGTTGACGAAGCAATATCCTCTCGGCTGCCCCTCCATCGGTCCGGACTTGTGGAAAAGGAAATCAAACTGCTTCACTTTTCCGAATTTCTCCAGGAGCTTCACCAGGTGATACCTGCAGAACGACAAATTCAGCTCAGCCAAGGCGTTAAATAAAACACTACAGGTCATTCCGTTACGGTAAAATAATCGACGATAGCGTGAAGTGATGAAGTTATTGTTTCCATGCTGAAGTTGATTATTTTCCTGTAACAACATAACAGCAAAACCTAAAGTGATTTAATTATCTTATACAATAGCAATGATTACAGTTTTACTTATTAAAGAATAAAACCATGCATTTTTATAAACATTTTGTCATATTTATTGTTATGAAATATTCAGAAACAAATGAGTTCCTTTTATAACAAACAAAAATTTGTTTCCTCACAGACCGCTCATATTTTTCTCCTTCACAGTTTATGAAAAAAAAAAAAATACTGTACAAGTTCCTGAATGAGCTGTTACAGAATCTTAATCAAGATTAATCTGATCTTCTGACCAATTATTACTGACCAAAAGATTAATTAATGAATTATTAATTAATTAATTAATTATTCTGACCAAAGATTAATCTGATCTTCTGACCAATCAGGATTCAGAATTCAAACAACTAATAGCACGGGTCATGTTAACCCGTTAGATCTCATACATGGCTCTGTATAGATATTCGACATGTAAAAACCCTGGCACAGATCAGCGTTATGACATCACGCCACCCCCCCCCCCCCTCCCCACAACCCCCGGCAGATGGCTTTGATTAGAATGACAGGTCACTTTACACCTTTTTAGCGACCGTAAATCTTTTATTCACACAATACAGAGGATACAGCAAGAGGACAATGAAAACATCAAAAAGAGGAAGTCTGAATTCCCTCCAGAGCTCAATACAGAACAAACATCGTCCATCCAAACCCCCCAAAACGCTCACTGATGCACTGACAGCCAATCACAGACGAGAAAAAAAAACTATCACCGTCCCGCCCCCCCCGAGTTCAATTTCTGCAGTGAGTGAGAGCGATAGACTGCGGTCACTTGAACAATCCTTAAATCCATCAACACCAGGAACGACTTCTCCATACTCGAGCTGCACACCGCACGAGGATGTGTGACTTTCCTCACACGCCTCCGAGAAAGAAGAGAAAAAACACGCGAGAGCCTTCATGCTTCAGCCTGCGTCTGGACTGCAGCTGTAAGGAACCGTCCTGCTCGAGAGGCGTGGCCAAAAACATCCAGGAATATCAGCGTGCATCAGACTGGAAAATTTAATCAGATTTAAACGAAAACAATTTTAGCTGAATAGTTGAATAAAGCACATGTTACACTTTTGTTATAAGGTTTTAAAAGGGAAAGACAAAAATAATGTACTTATTTTTTTATAAATAACTTGCTACTGAGTTCTGGTTCTCTCACGCGTGAAGGGTTGTGTAGAACCGTGAATCAATACAAGCCAGCTGATTTCCTCTCAGAAACACTTTTAAGAACACTAAGAGTGCGCAACTCTCCCATGACCCCTTAGAAGAACTTCTAAACAAAAACACGACTTGGTACAAACATCTAAGAAACTTAAAGGTTCTACGTGGAATCCTCTTTGATCAGTAAACACTTTCAGGTTCTCCAGAGGGTAAACTAAAGAACCTTTAAAGGAAACCTTGTTTTTAAGGTGCACTAGAATAAGGTAGATTAAAATTTGCATGTTTCCAGAGTTATACTGGAATGTGGAGCAAACATCATGTGTACTGGTATGTACGAGTTAAATTTTATTTACAACTCAACACTTTCAAAATAGGAAAAGTTTCTGCTAAATTATTATGGACACAACATCACAATATCAACCACGTCACTTCTATCCTGGTTATTCTTGTGTAAACAATCAGAGCGGTCTGGGAACGGCGGGTCCTCAGGCCGAGCTGCGGGCCTGATTGGGGGGTCTGCGTTATTGTTGTGGTCTGCTCAGAGGGTTATTTTTAAAATCCTGGGCCAGAATCGGGGTCCTGGCCACTGTCTTAATGTTTTCCCCTCCTCTCCCAGGAGCTTTGCCCCGAGGAGCATTTCGCACTTTCCCAGACTCCACCCACTCGACCCTGGCCACCAGATCTTCCGGATCGAGAAGGGGATCGAGGCGTGATGCACGAGGGACGACCTGTGGCTTTTCGCAGACCACAATGCACCTCTCCAGGGGGCAATAAACAGAGCGGCCCGGAGGAAAAAGAAGCGGGGTCTGGATCCAGAGCCAAGAGAGAGTGCGGTGCAGGCCAATGGAATGAGAGCACTCCTTTCTTCTTTTTTCCTCTTCCAGCACTCCACCCACCTCTCGCACTGAGGTTTTGGGAGATCTGAGTGCGAAAGGCAGGAAGATGTAAACGGAAAAAAATAAATAAATCGGAAAACAACACGGCAGTGTTTTCCAGTTAAACAGCAGGCGTATTATACAGATCCACTTCTGTGGGTTCTGATGAGCCGAGCACATGGCAGGAGGTCGCGTTCTCCGCCTTCGGGCTCTGTGATTTGTGGCCACTTTAAAGAGGATGAAGCGTGTAAACACCACAAACAGCCTGCACGCCTTCAGACATGGCAGTGTGACCAGCTGGGCTCAGTATCAGAGGTGAATTCATAAATAAAAATAAACTACAGAAGGAACAGTGTAATTCTAACCAGAAATTTTAACCAGAATTTTTTTTTAAACACACCATTTACGCACCAATTTATAATCAAGTAAAATCAGTATTGATTGATTTATAATTCTCACCTCCGTTAAAATCAATGCTAGTGACGGGAAACACAGATCACCACCGATACGATATCAGCACGATACCCACGCGCCGATACGATTTATATTGCAATTCTGCAAGTATCACGATTTTATAAATATCCCAAATCAACATCACATTTTTTTTCTGATCTTAACACCTTGAACCTTTAAAAAATAAACAGTTAAGTCATAACTCCAAAGTTTTTTACCTCATCTTTATTCATCAATATCACAACTGAATTAAACCTGAGTAATTAAATGTAGCCTCTATTATCAATGTAATAAATCATTTAAAAATTACTTTTAGAGTCAGTATGGGGATACTGGCTCATTCACTCAAATCACGTCTAATCATCATCACAGTGAAATTATTTGTATATTTAATTGAAACTCTCCACTGATGAGGTCGTTGTGTTTGCTTTGGAAAATTTGCTTAATCTGGATCTGTTCAAAACATTTTCAAGGCCAAAACTGGTTAAGCTGGAGGCAAGAATGGACCAAGAGATTTAAAACGGGATCGTCATATCGTCGCCATGACAACGATTCAATTAAGCTCAACTCAACACTTATAAAGTAGACATTCTTTTCTAAATGTTTCTACACATTATTTCCTGTATTATAAACATCAGCAACGAATGAAAAGGTTTGAGGAGGTTAGAATAGGTAAAAAAAAATTTTATCTTAAAGAAGAATCAACTACGTGTACTGCATCAAGCTGAACATTAACAACACCTAACATTTTACACCTTTTAATATTTATTAAAAGAAATCTTCGGCCTGTGATAGAATCCGACTTTAGACACTTCAGCTCTGTCGAGTCGGATTATAATTGTCGAGCTGTTCGTTAGTAAACCACCACAAACGCTCGAGGTTCAAGTTCGACGCTTGGCCCAGGAGGGAAAGTAGCCGCGATAATGAAGGAGCTCATGGACTTTCTCACACTCCACTGCATCCTTGGGTCAGCCATGTCACGGCTTCAAGTTTAAACAAATCTCAAGTTCAAGTGCAAACAGAAAGTGTGAAAGCACTCGTGGAAAGTCTGTGAGTCTCCCAATTTCTTGTTATTTTTCTCCCTCTCCTGAGCACTGAACTCCTGCGAGCTGCCAGGTGCTGATGTGATGCAGCGCAGAACAGAGAGAGAGGGGGGGGGGGGTGGAAAGTGTGTGAATATGCCCTTCAGTGCGAGTGGGTTCATCACTCTGCCCTGTCGCTGACCTTTCACATCACCGCAGTATCAAACCCTGAATTCGGCTCTTAAGCGTGATGCGAGTGTGTACACGTGAGTGAAATTAAAGGATGATAATCCTGTGTGTGTGTGTTTACTCCACTTCATGTTAAATTCTACTCAATAAATCAGATAAGAACATAGTTAATGTTCACCTCTGACACATCAGACAAATCCAAGTGTGTATTAATGTGGCAGGTTTGAGACCAATAAGATCAATACTATTAAACAGAGATGGTAGCAATCAGATGTCAGGCTCAGACAATCAAATCAATCAATCTATGAATTAATCAATAAAAACAATAATAAAGTAGATACCAGGTGAGGAAATTAGAACAGGAAAACAAAATAAATAAGACAGAAGAGAGACCTAACTTCTTTCCTTTGTCAGTATAAAATTGAATTATGTTTATAATTTATACTTTATTATATTCACAATTTATGTAATATTTAAATGATAGTATCAGTGTGAGAAACTGTCCAACACTCGGAGTTTCGCAGTTATCAGACTCCTGCACGATGGAAGTGAGTATTATTATTATAAATGTAATTATTTATCAAACTCTTTCTGAATTTTATCATCATTTTCAAAAAATCTCGAAGTCGATTGCTTTAGAGCGTCAGCTTCATAGAAAACTTCACAGAAACCTTTCAGCTAAAATGTACCCATTTATTTAATTAACTAATTAGAAGCTTAATTATTTATTTTATTAGTTTTATTAATTTAATTTTGTCGCACTGGACACTCTGCATAAGAGAAAAGTTACTCTGTAAAGTTGTTCGATTCAACTTTCCAAAGGAAAACAATTTGTAAAAGTTGGTAAAAGTTTTCTCAGCATTTTATTGATTGACTGATTGATTGTCAGATTATTAGGAAAACTTCCAATTGTGCATCCCAAATCCATTTCTGTCCTGAAGGCTGTCGTTTCCAAGGAAACCATGGAAAGTCACTTTGTAAAGCTGATGCGCTGTTGGTTCTGACTTATCCAAAATATTCCCATAATAAAAGTTTTATAAACAGTAAACACATTGCATGTACATGATATTCATATCAGGGTCACGTTTATTACGCTTTATATTTAAGATGTTTTTTGGAAATCTTTTGTGAATAGCTTTCCGTGTGCAGGATCATCAGGGCATCATCTCTCAGGCTCCATCCGTCATCCTGACACAAAGACACCCGAGCTACAAGATTTAGAAACTTCATGGAGGGGGGGGGGGGGGGGGGGGGGGGGGGGG
>JAQMYG010000009.1:26108264-26122412 GCA_030014215.1 Clariallabes teugelsi | reverse complement strand
TTTTTTCCACAAGCCATCCGTCTCCTCAACAAAAAGGGACTGGACTGATAAACACACACACACACACACACACACACACACACACACACACACACATGCACAAACATTATCACTCAGCTTAACTCAACTACATCAAAACATTGAGACTGGACTGACTAATCAACACAAGCGCAGACACACTGACCTACACTACCAAACTATCGCAGACACCAATCTGTAAACGCTTCACTGTTTATCTCTTTTGCACAACAATCATTACTGGACTACTTTTTTTGCACTAATTCCTCAATTCTTGCTGCTGTGTTAAGGAATGTTTACTGTTTCTCACTACCTCAACACCATATTATTCTGTTCTGTTATGTCGTGTTTGTCGCACTGTCACTTTTTGCTCTTGTTTGCACATTTGCTCGTGCACTTTATGTTGTCTGTAAAACCTGTAGATAGTCTTAGTTAGCTAGTTAGTTTTTGTTAATTTAAGTTGTAATTTATGTTAGGTCTATCTGTCTTGTCTTTGCTAGCCAGCTAACTAGGCCTCTTAGTTAGTTAGTTTAGTTTTTCTGTTAATTTATGTTGTAAATTTATGTTGCATGTAGCACCTTGGTCCTGGAGGAACGTTGTTTCATTTCACTCTGTACTAACTGTATATGGTTGAAGTGACAATAAAGCCTACTTGAACTTGAAGGTAGATTCCGTAGCTAGGAGTTCAAACAGCAGATTGTGTGGTGCGGGGCAAACATCAATCTTAACAACACTTGCCAATCACAGGAGTCTGTTGGCTCATGTAATCAAATGTGTGTGTGGGGGGGGGCGTAGTGCTTTCCTCCAAGAGCAGGAGTTCAAAAAGATGCAAGGAAGGAAGCATGTAATAGTCTTGTGGCCTTGATGGGAGAGTGGGACGGGAGGGAATTGGCTTCTACTAAATTATCAATCAGGGGGGAAATTGTAAGCCAGTTGGAGCTTAAAAAAAGTAAACCAACCACGTTGAAACCAAACGGGTATAAGTCAGGTAGGGCAGTGGTTCTCAACCTTATTCCTGGGGGACCAGTTGCCCTGCATATTTTAGTCTTTTCCAAGCTCTTCCACACCCACTTCAATTAGGAAAAGGCTGCTGAGAAAGCTGAGAAAGCACTTCAATGTGCCGGCAGATGGTTCTCCAGGACTGGAGTTGATAACCACTGGGGTAGGGTCTGCAAAAATGGTGAGCCATTCAGAGCCTGTAAAAATACATCAAGCAGAATGGTGACCCGACCAGGGCGTGTAAATGACAAGTCAGAATTGCTGACCCAGAAAGGGCCTAAGCAAAATGTTAAAACTAGATAAACATGCAACAAGGGGACCTAGCCAGGGTCTGCAAATGTAGTGGGTCGGTTAAGGGATGCAAAAAAGGCAACCCAGGAAGGACTGTAAAAATGGTGGGGGAAAAAAAGAATAAGTCAGGTAGGACATCGCACATGGTGAGATGGCCAAAAAAGGTGAGCCAGCCAGTAGCTAACTACGATTCAATGACATCATACCATTGGCAGTGGTGGCTCAGAGAGTTAAGGCACTGAGTTACTGATCAGAAGATCAGCGGTTTGAGCCCCAGCTCCACCAGGTTGCCACTGTTGGCCCTTAACCTTATCTGCTCCAGGGGTGCTGTATCATGGCTGACCCTGCACTCTGACCCCAGTTACGCTAGGATATGCAAAGAAGGAATTTCATTGTGTATATGTGACAAATAAAGGCTTAACTTATAAACTTATTGGATATCCTGTTAGATGATCCAAGGCTAATATGGTAAAATGAACTAACTAGGAGGACCTACTGCATGGCAAATCAGGTGTTACTCTAAAGTGATTATTACATTATTACTGACAGAAACGAAACTTCTCCTTTCACAGAGTAAGTACTGTACCTCCAGCTACTAAAAAAAACTGAACAGAAGAGACAACTCAGGCAAAATTATACGTCAAGATTTTCTTTATAAGGCAAAGTCCAGATTATATACACGAGGCCACAGAATCCATACGAAAACATTTAAATGACATTAAAAAACATACACAAAACATAGAAATACAATTTACAGCTTACACGATGTAACAGAAGAGGTCAGCCAGCGACACACTTCATTTATACAGAAGATTATAATGCTTATAACACTTCACTAAGCTTACGCAAACTGCTTTACATGAGGTACATGAGATGAGATGAATGTGTTACTCGATACAGAGATGATGATGCTATGATGAGAATCCAGTCTCATTATGTAATATAGGCAGAGATCCTTTATTCATATTCATATATATTCTTCATTTAAACAAAACGCTTTGTGCAGTGTTTCACTTCATTTCATTTCAGTCAGGGTCGACTCTCCCAGTGCTGCCAAAGCTACAGGCATCTACATCCTGCTGAGAGACGTCCTGCAACACACATCATCAAAAAATATAAACACATATTATATATATATAAAGCATACAGTTAAGATCTGTCTTCACGTTATGGTTTAAATCCGAGGAGCATTTAGTAAGTTTTACACAAAGTGTCGTCGATCAGTGAAGACATTTATGTGAAGCTTATGGGTCGCGTCGTACTCAGTACTCTTTGTAAGACTTCTTACACATGAAATACATCTGTGTTCCAACTTTCAAGTTTAGGCCACGCCTCCAACCCAAAATCTTAAGTGTTTCAAGATGGAGCTACGACTCTGACGTGTAAGAAGACTTGGCTAAGGTTCTATGGTGAATTTTCCTCAAGTGCTATTTGCAATGTTGCTAAATTAATAATATGTCACAGTTGAGAAAGTAAATCTGTAACATGCGTGAACGTGTGATGCGAGTCCTCACCTGAGGGAGCGGCGTGTGTCTCTCTCCAGGTTGTTCTCTGGTCCTTCACTCTCGTAAGACGCCAACTGGAGCTCTGAAATAAAAAAATTTATTAAAATTGCTAAATTAAATCCGTCAGAATTTAAATTCGTTATTGTTTCCATGGCAACAGAGCATTTACAGCAACCTGTACGGTGCACTCTTTACATAAACGAGTTACAAAAGTCATTAAGTTTGTTTTGTAAGCAGAATAAATGTTCATGTAACGAGTCGCCAGTGTCAGTCCTCCGTAAGTAAAGCTTTCCAAAATCTTTGGTGACAAAAAGTAAAAATAAATTCACTTGTTTAATAATAAAAATATAAGGGTTGTGAAATTTGTCCCTGTATACGAGGAATTAAACAGTTTGGAAGGTTATTATTATTATTATTATAAGAAAATATAATGGTGACAGCGACACCGCTTCACACACCACCTGTTTTTTTCTTTTTCTTTTAAACATCACAACACTAAGTGTTTTTCTTTGTTACTTCTTTAACTGAATGAACTCTCACCATCGTCTGTGAAGACGGACACGCTGATGAGGTACTGCAGGGTTTTTCTGTCTCTATCAAACGGACAGATCACCTGCCTCCATGCCAGGAACTCGCTCACTTGCTTGGCCAGCTCCCAGAATTTCTGTTGGCAAAAATAAAACGAGGTCATGAAATGCTGAAATCGGGAAAAAAAAGACAAAAACAAGGGGGAAAAAAAATTGGGGTCTAAACTCACCTCAAAGTTGATGTGTCCATTGGGCAGTCGGCTGACGCAGCCCTCGTTAAGGAAGTAGATATCCTTAATGAACAAGCTGAAGAACGGTATAACGATCTGCAAGTTGTAAAAAAAAATAATAATAAAAAAGTTGATGAATGAGAGCTGGGTGAACATGTACATGCAAAAGCAGCAACAATATGAGCTAATGTACATCTGGAGGACTGAAACCATGTCCACTAGAGGGAGCATCAGAGGCAAAAAAGTTCTGACCATCTGGATTCCAAGCTGAGCTGAAAAACATTTATCGATTTCACACAAGCGATGATAAACACACCGTCATTATGACCTCCAGTTCAAACCAAACACGCTGACCTTCTCTAATCTAGAACATCCAGAAGACCAGCACACAAAACTGAGCTTTTTTACTGGTTTGAAGGCTACTCATTAGTTTTTTTTTGTTTTTGTTTTTTTAAACATTAATCGTATGAGGAAAACTGGCACTCAGTAACGGTGTAGAACAGTACGGATGTGTTGTGAGATACAGCACTAGATTGTTTTCCTCCACTGTGGAGACGGTGCTATACTGCCTCTAGTGTTTACACCGGTATTGCAGCACACAATTTATTTGTCTTAGAAGTTGATTAGTGTTCGCAGTCAAGATATTAATCATAATTAATCACTCACTGGTCATTTTAAACTAGTAGTTAGTCGAATGACAGTATGACAGTCGAAGTCTGCACCGTACAAGCGACGGCCATCTTGTGTCCATATGGTTAAAGGCACGCACGACTCGAGCCCAAAACGGATATGAGAGTTTCCTGTCTCGATTCAATCTTACTTTAATTTTAGACTCGACATCCTTCACACTCAGCTGGGACTCGAACTCACCTAGTCCTGGTTTTAGACGTGAAAATGCTGAACTTTTAGATTAGATTCCTGCTATTGTTCCAACCTTCAAATTACTTGTTATTTTTTATGGATTGTTTAATACAGGCCATCTCATTAGACATATTTTACATATGAAATACACACATAGTGTAAAATATTTTGCCACTGCTGTTTTCTAAATATTCTACCTTGTTTTTGATGACTTTTTGTTTCTTATGTTGTCTTAAAACTACACTTTAAATGAATGAAAGATGATAAATAAATAAAGGATTATTATTATTATTATTATTATTATGGTTATTATTATAATAAAAATGTGAGATTTCTATGATACAGAACAATAACAGAAGTTTTTTGTTTTTAAGAAAAAAAAAACATTGTTTGAAAGTTTATTATTTTTTTAATAAAACAAATTATTATATTAATTTATAAAATTATACTATTATAAAAAAGTACAAATTACTAACACTGAAATGTGGAAAAAATGTAAAAGATAAAAAAAACTTCGAGGGAGCTGAATCCATTTTTATAAAAGCTTAAAACAATATCCACAATTTCATAATTTATCACATCTACATCATAATAATCCTCAGCCCTAAACGCCATTCCCAGTCAAACAGCTCTACAGAGTTTATTATTCTGAAACCCGTCCTCGAAACTCCAGCAGGAATCCCAAGAATGTGTGTGTGTTAGTTAGATAAACCAGGTTAATGAGTAAACCTACCTTTTCTCTGGTGGTGTGAGCCGTAGCTGATCTCTGATTGGCTCCTCTCAGCGCAGTACGATAGCTGTAGAAGTTATTGGACGGATCCATTTGATGCTAAAACAAAACAAAAAAAAACACCAAGTGTTAGAGTTATACAACAACAACAACAACAGCAATCCAAACTCAGTACACAGTATCGCGTCTCACCTCCAGGATCTCGAATTTGTCGGTGTTGACTTTACCCCAGGTTTTCTTCAGCCTGGACACGGGACTCATGTTCATCCCAGCTGCCAAAATAACTCCAGTTTAATTTACACAGTTACCACACGGATTATACGACACGCTCGTAAGCATGATGCTATATAACGTGATGAAACATCACTCACTGATTATCGCCATTAAGGAGTTGAAGTTGCCGATGTTAAAGCATTCCCGAGCCACGTCGACGAAAAACTCCAACACTCGAGCCCTGTGCTTCTTCTTCACCGGCTAAACCAGACACAAACAGCAGGGGGCGCCACAGCATTAATACCACAAGGAGACCACGAGGAGGTGGAAATTTCTGAGAAATGCTGCTGTGAAGTCATTCTGGCCAAACGTTACCCTCCCAAAACACTAGCTCTCATATCAGCATCACGTCCTAGTCGTGATGTTTTTCAGAGGAAAACGCTCACCAGGCAGATTTCTGTGGCCACCAGGTAGCTGAGGCGGTTAAACCACTCGACGTAGGCTTCCAGATTACTGACTCTCCTCTTGCTGAAAAAGCTCTGCGGACAAAATGGAGAGAAAAAAATAATAAAAATCAGGCTGTTTAATAATATGTAGTATGAATGAATGAATCCATTCTGAATAAAATACATTTATAAATAAAGAAATTACATGAAAACACAGTTCTGACTTGGCGGATGTTTAAGAATTTGTGACTTTTTTTGTAAGAGTTGAAGAAACGCTGATATCTGTGTAACTTTCAGTCAGATTACTTTATTAGTTTAAATTAAGTAGACGTCTTTAATCATAACTTCACTGTGTATCCAAAGAAACTAGAAGGTTATACAAAGATTTATAAAGAAACCTCAGATATATTGAGAATTTTACACACTGACAAAATGTCCATTTTACTAAAATATATGAAGTTTATAAACATACTTAATTCTGTTTAATGAGTTTAATTTGGATACTAATCTCCCATATCTGTGCACTTCTGATGTACAGTACTGTGCAAAAGTCATTTCTTCATATTAAATAAAATGTAATGATGTAGATTAAATAAAAGAAACTTGAACAAAAGTGCCTAAAGTACAAGTTTAAAACCGGTTGTTGATGTAACAGCCTCATTTCCCCTCTCGTCTGTTCTCAGCATCATCAGTAAACTAATCACCGCCTGATCATCTGTCATCATCTGCACCTGTTTCTCACTGGGTCAGGACTGAAGTTAGATGGTTTTGTGCTTGAATGATTCATAGATCACTGTGTGGCTTAACTAACAAAAAACATTCCTCTGAAACTGCTCAGGTACAGGGACTGGACTGAACATGAGAGACAAAATAGTTTCTCATGTGGGGGGGTCAAGACTTTTGCACAGTACTGTATGCCGTTTGTTAATGCGTATTTCTAGAGCCGAGTCACCTGATCTAACAAGGTGAGATTGTTAAAGACTCTCTTGTTAAAGTCATTCTGCGTGTTTATGGGAGAATTGACTCACCTTATGGTTATCATTGGGTCTTTTCTGGACAAACGCCTGGACGAACTCCTCCGGGCCGATGTACCCGAGTCTCTCCTGCAGGTGAAACACAACAAACCGATCAGAATCATTCGTCAGTAAGTGGCGATTCATTTTGACAGCCATGTAGCTGCAAACCTTCAGATTGTGTCTGACTATGTTAGGGTTTCCATAGTAACAGCTTGTTCACAGAGACGGCAAACGCTCCAAATAAACGGATTATTTAATGTTAATGTAAGGAGTCTCCAGTGTTAGCACCATGTAACTGTCAGAGCTAAAGCTGTGTGACCAAGTTTTACAACATAGTAAACATTTATGTTTATTCTAATATTAATATTAAGAATATTAATAACTAATATGAATGTTCAGTTAAAAAAAAATACAAAAAAACAGCCTACTTGAAAACTTGCTTGAAAAGAGGCTTCAATGATTTTTTCTAAATTGTATCAGAAAACATGTAACTCTGAAAAAATGCTTTCACTTTCATTTCCACCAGCCCCGGGTGTTACAGAGCGAGTTATCACTGCTTCTGTCAGATATTACATTTCAATTAACCAGATTCAATTATTTATTCATGGATTTATATCCAGCTAATATTAGTGCGCCATCCCATAATATTCGTATGCCATCCCATAATATCTGACACCGTGTCGATAACGGCGCGATAATGAAGCTCTCGTTTCCTCCCACTCACCATCTCGATGTGCGTGAGCTGCTGAGCGAGGATGAACGGGTCGTCACACACTGTCAGGATACACTCGTCCCTCCGCACGTGCTGCTTCGCCTTCAGAGCGGACAGCTTCTCGCCCGCCGACGCAACTGGCGAGGATGGTGTGACGGGCGTACTGGACGTCACCAGAGACTCCTCGTACTGTCCCAGGATGGTGAGTTTGCGCAGGAGTCGCTGGATCAGGCGCTGCATCGCTCTCCGGGACAACTGCAGAAGATCAGGAGCAAAGTGAGGAGGAGCTGATTCACACCAACACTGAGTCAGGAAGTGTGGGCTCAAACAGAAGCAGAGAATAAAACCAATTACCTTTACTCCTCATAAAACTAATTACCTTTATTCCTCATATATTACACAATATATTATTTATCTGTTTTTTATTTACATATAATATCGTAGGACATCTGAGAAACACAACTTCTCTTTTTTCACTTCTGCTATAGCAGCTATAAACTCTCACTCTCTCCCTGTCTCTCGGTCTCTTCTCATTCATGAGACAAAAAACCCAGAGCTTGTTGTGCAACAGAGAAACCACAAAACACTCAAAAACTCCTCAGTCTTGAAGAAATCAAAGTTACAGCTTAATCTCTAACACTGGTGACCATTAATGTCATTAATTTTCTTTTATTCTTCTTAAAGAAAACTTCACCATATAAACGATGTGGTGCATCCGCCTTACTCGCCTCTGCGAATGAGCGCTATTAGAAGGAGTGTGTTAGTATATACCTGCGATTTACCTTAATCATGAATTTCTTCCTACGCACACATAACGAAACACATTTAGAACTTCTGATTCAATCTTTATAAACTCAGCATTGTATCGGGTACACATCATGATTTGGCCGTATCGTTCACCCCTACACTGGCATACCCAAAACCGTTTCCTGTTTTACCCCCATCACCACCACACCCACCAGCACAAGCGTAATCTCTTCACCCCACACTCCACATATCTCATTCGCTCTCAGATAAAAGCACACAGACATGCGACCGGCTGCGTTGCTAAGCAACAGTCTTAGAGAGAGAGAGAGAGAGATAGCGAGAGAGACACTTTTGATTTCATGTCTGCTTGGAAAGACAATGATGTCATCACTTCAGGACAGAGATGACATCATCTATGTAGGTGAGAAAATAAAGAGGCGGTGCTGACCTCATCTCCGAACGCCAGACGGTGCGTCATCTCTTTCAGGCTGCGCATCATGCGCTCGTCCCGGAAGTCGTACGGAAACGTCTCCGTCCACTCGGTGAGAAGCTGAACGATCTTCGGCGCGATGTCTCGGATTCGCTTCTGTTACCAGCAAAATGTTAGATAAAGAAATGTTAGAAACTGGACCAACAAGGAAAAAAAAAAGTAAACCACCACCGAAATGTCTTCTGTAATTATGTAAGCTACTGTAGATAAATACAGCAAAGGTACATTTTATAGGTAAATATCACAGTTTAAGTCATAATCACGAGTCAAAATAATAGTAATGTAAATTTTTGATCAAATCGTGCAGATAGCAATGTTTAATGTTCTGAAACACACATAATACAATTTTACGATTTAAATAAAAAAGAAATATTAATCATCAAAGGCATGATGGTTCACACTATGTTTAGTGTTTAAGTAAATCAAGTACACTTTTTAAAACTCTGAATATTTAAATATTAGATACACTAGAGCTAATCAGCAGTTTCAATCATCTAATCACTTTTTGTCAATATTTTAAATATTTTATTTCAAATGAACTGAAGTTCATGTGGTTTGTATTAATTATGTTTACATTTATTATTAATTATTTTTAATACATTAAACTGAAAATTTTACTGTCAATGATTTTTATTATATTGATAGGAATTTTTATTTAAATTTAATAACACATGCATTAATGAGCGTAATTAATTAGCTTGACTCTGCTAAGTATTTGATATTTTTACCTTATCAATCTGAGGGTCGCCGACTCGGTGGTGCTCCACACACAAGTAACACACTCTGGACATGAGCTCGAACGGGTGCAGGAAGAGACGCGAGCTCAGCAGGAAGGTGAAGATGTACGACCTCTGAAATACAGCGAAAACAAATCAGTGTGTTAAACACTCGATGACAATAAAAAGAAAATACATTTAAAAATCATATGAAATTATAACCGTGTGTGAAGGAAGATTAACGAATCCTCAACGTCGTTTAAATGATCGTTTAAATGTCGAAAAAAAAAACTAATTAAAAAGTAAAGTACCAAAAATATATAAAAATGTAACAGATTAAGAACTATAATACACTAATATTTATCAGAATTGAACTTTTCTGAACTTCTAAAAATCAAGAAAAACAAGTAAAACAGCAAGACGTATTAAAATCAATGCTTTGTAATTAAGAAAAAGAAATACAAAAAAAGAACAAATCAACAAACAAACACAGATTTCCATGGTTAAATGAGTCACTTGTTTTTTGTCAGTAATAATAAAATAGGAAACTGATTAAAAAATATGGACATCATTTCATGATCACACTGTAAAAAAAAAATCATAGTGGGTCGATTTAATCGATTATGCAATTTAAATGATCTGTTATTCGATTCAATTAATTGAATTGATGAGTCAGTTTTCGATTCAGGATACATTCTCTAAAAAGAGACGAATTGCTTAAAAATATACCACAGGCTGTGCAGAAAACGCAAACAACGTCAATCTTCCATTTTTGCAAGAGTATGGCGTCTTCTTCTACTTTTGAATTTATGAGCGGTTGGTTGCGTTATTGCTGGACTGGAGAGTCGAGTAGGAAATTGTCCGAAAAAAAAATTCTGTTTTTACGTGACATGACAAAAAAAAAATTTTCAAGTTAAAAATTTTTCATTCACACAGCATTTTACTGCTTGTTTTTTATACTTTAGATCCTGTTTGAGACAAATTGTACAGTAAACTATAGTAACTTCAGATGAAATAGAAAAATCATAATGCTCAAATATTGAATCGAATCGACAGTATACAAACGATTCAGCTCCAACAGCTCTAATAGTAGAATATAAATTTGTAAAAGTTGAGATCCGTCACACTCCATGAACAATGGAGTTCTTGGCTCTCTGAATTAAGTTTTTATCAAAATGATAGCTAGTTACTAAACTACAACTTTTTAATCAGAATTGTTTTTTCCTTATACGACACAGCGCTGTTGAATTCTGATTTCCGTTTTATCATTTGGTGTTGATTAATTTTCTAGAACAGCAGCACCAACATGTTATTGTTTCTACAGGAACAGTTCATTCATAGGAACTTGTACAGAACATTCTCCACATAATCAGCTTAAAATAATCTCTTACATGGTAAACTTTTCCACAAGGAGAATAAATGTTGTAGGGTAACACTTACAGATGGAGTCTCCAGTTTCAGGGGAAATGCTGCAACTGACTGAAGTTTTCTGACTACTTCAGGATGGAGTTTAGACTTGTTTTGCAATTTCTTGGTAAGATGATAAGCCTGGTCTTAAGTTTTGTTTATAGACGCTATATCGTAAGTAGAAACAGGAACCAACTTGTTCTGTTGTCATTACACTCTATTAAATGTCCTACTGTTCAAGATGTATAAACTTTAATAAATTTTAATTGGTGTTATAACATAATAAATGTAACTTTAAAAAAAAAAAAAAAGAACTCCAAGCTGCTTACATCAGGTGAATAGTCCACAGTGGGGACGAGGTGCTGTATGAGAGCCTCGAGCGATCCGGATACCAGGTTGTTGTCATGATATCTCAGCCCCCCGTAGCTCTCCTCCACGGGTTTGTAGCGAGCATGGCCTCCTCCATACGGGTTCTGAGGAAACTTGGCTGCAAAAGGTGTCGTCTGGGGCATCCTGGAGTCCTGCGGGACAAATTAGCATCTGTCAATACACAGTCAATTCTAGTGTGCTCAGGATCAGCGGTAAAGCCTGAGCTAAGTGTACAGGAGGCTGTAATGTCTCTTAGTGCGTCATGGGATTAGAACAAAGTTCAGTGATGATGAAAGAGGAACTCATACAGGAGTGATAGTGTTTAGCATACGCAACACCTCACACTGATTGTCTTTTAGAGGAGGGATGAACACAGAGACACGTATCCCGTTTCCAGGAAAGTGTTTGGAAGAAAAATCACATACAGGAAGCAGTTCAACCACAACTACAGGAACAACCTACTTTTCATGCTAAAGAGCTGCTACTGTAGGCCATATGTAGGGATGGGACTAATCAAGCGCGTTATTGGATGACTAAAGGATCATCGAAAATACAAAATTCTGATAAAAATATCTACATTTCATCATCACTGTATTTATTGCTATGTCTTTGTTCGGAACACCTGTACACCTATATAAAATCATGCATATAGAGATGACGAGGTTTAGTTAACGTTCACATCAAATGGAAGAAATACATTTCAGTGCCTTGTACTTTGGTGGTTCGTCTTTTCAGAAACCTCAACCTCCTCGGATTTTCACCTCAAGATTCGCAAATAAGTGGTGCAAAAAACAAAAAACATCCAGTTCTAAGGGTGAAGACAATAAGAAGAGCGGTCAAACTTGTAAGAGCTGACGGTAACTCAAGCAACTACTCTTTACACCCGTGTTGAACAGAAAAGCATCTCAGAACTCCAAGACACCAAGACCAGTCAGATAAAAACAAGTCTTTCAGTCCTGTTCAGTCGTCGAAACAAGAGAGTTGGTAACCGGGAAGGAAAAAAATAAAAAATCAGACGAGGTTTATCAGAGCCGGTGTACAGAGTGTTTACGCTTTCATGGAGAAGAAAAAGATGGCTTTTAATTCATTACCAAGACACACACCTTTATTAGTACTTCGCTGTTAATTATTATTCAGCTTCGGCTCCTTCATGACCGAGTTCACATAGTAGAAGCATTTCACAATCACAAACCCAGGTTTGCTGAGATTGGATTAGGCAACCTTCAGGAAACTAATGTTTGTACAGTAGATTAATCACATTAATCATCAAGATTCTGCCACAATTCTGCTTGTATAAAATGATGAAGGGGCATAAAGGAGAGAGAAAAAACAGGTTGATAAACACAGCCAGGGTAAATATTTCCCATAATGACTGCCTGAGTGATGACTGACTCATCCGGTCAGGCTGGAAATCTGCTGCAAAACAGGTTTGAGAGGAAAACAAACCTCAAAACAACATGGGTGAACTCTGATCAAAACACAGAGCTGATTACTGATGGACTGGAACCGAAAACATATTCCAGTCGTGTACAGATCATTAGAAAAACATCAGGATGATATGCATTGGGTTAAAGGTGGTTTACTCAACATTATGGCACAACACCAGTCCCTGGGATAACTCATGTTACTACCACTACTGTTACTGTTACTGTTAAACTACTAAAACTAGTTCAAATAAACTTTGTCATCACTAGAGCAATGCAAATGTATAATATGTAACTCGGTGTATAATAACAATCGAAACAAAGTTACAATGTAACTATAAACTTACCAAGAACGTGAAAAAAAAACAGCAAAGCAAAGAAGAAAATCCTTAGAATATAAAAAAAGAAAAAGAACACGCAGCTCCGATCAAAGCTCGCAAGTCTTTGATCTATTTTCAATCTCCAACTCGAAACAAATCAATTCCCAACGTGATTCTGAGTTTATAAACTTAAAATCGGTGTTTTTCTAACTTCCATTGTCTTCCCCTGTCCTCGCTGGAGGAATATCCAGTTTCAGTCCAGCGCAGCAACTGCGGGAAGCATTAAGAGGCAAACCGGGGAAGCAAGTCCCGCCCACGTGACAGGATCAGACCAATCAGGGTGAAGAACACCTTAGCTAGGGACGTGCTCAGAGATCTGATTGGTCCGCTGGACGTCTGTCATGGTTCAAAAGTGGGAGTTAAGGGAGAGAGAGAGAAAGATTCCTTTTTTAGCACAAGGTCGCAGAAAAGGGTTATGTTTTGATTAAACGCTTTGCACTTATTCGAGTAACAGCTTAATTATGAACACACAATTCATTTACATTAAAAAAAATGTAACTTTCTTAATAAAATAATCAGACATTTTTAACGAGTTTAAGAGCATCTCTGAGGTAATTTTCAGTTCTCAGGAATGGCTCATGGATTTACACAAACACAAACTTTCTCTTTATTTTTCTCCATCCATCTCCATCTAGTGATCCTCTGTTAGTCCAGCTAGGGGCCGTGGGGGCCAATGCGACCACTGTATTTATTCCCATTTTTACACTTACACACTTATTCACACACTACAGGCAGTTTGGGAACACCAGTTAGCCTAATCCACATGTTTTAGGACTGTGGGAGGAAACCGGAGTGCTCTGAGAAAACCCACCAAGCATGAGGAGAACATGTGACCTCTATGCATTCTAACTCTATGAGGCGGGAATCAAACCAGGATACAGGAGGTGCGAGGTGACAGTGCTAACGACCACACCACCATGCTAACTTCTTTGTGTTTCCATGCATCTAAAAATACAATGTAAAGTATAATAGGCAATTAGGTGGAGTGGCATCAGGGCTTGACGTTAACTTTTTTACTGACTGGCCAATGTGGCTAGTGGATTTCCGGAGTCACTAGCCATTCAGCC
>JAQMYG010000009.1:26075660-26086548 GCA_030014215.1 Clariallabes teugelsi | reverse complement strand
TCAGTGAGAATCTACCAATGTAAATGTTCATGAAAATAAAGAAAACACATTGAATGAGTGAAGGTGTGTCCAAACTTTTGGCCTGTACTGTATATAAAACTAAACTGAAGTAAATTGTACACGTTTGATTATTATGTTGTTCATTAAATCAGCCAGAGATGGACAGAACTAAAGCTGGTTTTATATACTGTAATTCATAAACGCTTAGAGTGCGCGCGCATGTGGGCGTGGCGCCTCTTCTTGCATTACGCGTGTTGGTCGCGGGCGCGCGCGGCAGGTCCTCCGCGCGACTCCAGCGCAGAGCTGTGTGTGAGGACGTGTGTGAGGATGTGTGTGAGTTCAGACCACCGACACAGAAAACCAGGTTATTATTCCTATTTTCCCAATAAACACTTCACACACACAGAGTGTACAGACTATGAAAGATGTGTCGGTGTGTGCTGAGTGTCAGGAGGCTGATGGAGAAACTGCTTTTACTTCTAGTGCTAATAAAACCAGCTGCTCATGGAGGTGAGTACTTTACTAAAGAATTATTACCTCTGCACCTGTTTTTAATTCACTTCCTATCTGTTCCTCCATTCCTTATTCCCTTCTCACTCCTTCCTTTTATTCCCCCATTCACCTCTTCCTCATTCCCTAATCCACACTCACACCTTCTCTCTTCCTCTACTCATTATTCTCCTCTTCTCTAGTCCACATTCACCTTTTCACTATTCCCCTATTTCTTCTTCATCATGTCCTTGTCTATTCCCAGTTTATCTATTTCTTTTTTTCTTATCTCCTATTCTTTTACTCTTCTTTATCTCCTATCCCTTATTTTCCATAAACTATAACCGATTAAGTGTATCAGGGCAGTTCCATATCTGTAACCTTTCATGTGTGTGTGTGTGTTGGAAATGTTCAAACCTCATTGTCTTTAAGGGCTTTAAAAATATTATTTCATTTATTTATTAAATTCTTTTTACTTAAATTGTTAGAATAACTATTTTGTTTTGTAATTAGTATTTTCAAAGTATTATAGACTGTATAATTAGTATTGACTGCTTGCTAATAATAATAATAATAATAAAAAATAAAACTAATTATAATTCAATTATATAATTATACAAGGACAACAAATAAATTTTAAATAGTTTATGAATGCACATCTGCAGCTATTATTATAATGTTTTTGTTGACTCTGTTGGGCTCATATAAATAAAACTGTGTTCATGCATATAAGTAAAACTGCTGTTACATTTAAATCATTAGTAACAGGATGGAGTTACCATCCCGTAGTTATTATATAAATAATTATATATATTATGGAATTATTTCCCTATAACAGAGTGTCACAAGGTGTTGTATTCCTCTTACACCACAACAGTTTACCAATGACTTTAATAAAATGAATTTTTATTCATGAAAGAATGACACATCATACTTTTATTGTATCTTAAATCCTAAGATGTTTGAAAAGTTACAGCTTTACCTCAGAATGTTATAACACAAAGTGCTGTTTGCACAAAACTGCTATAAAAATTATAGCAATAATGCATCACTGAGCAGATGTATAATATGAGATAATAAAGCGTCTTCATTCACGCTGCTCATGTCTCGACTTATCCGCTTCCACAGATAACGTGATGTAATCCTGACTGACGTACTGCTCTAGAAACGCCGCCAGTCCTCTTGCTGTGCTTTTAGAAGACACTCTGTGCATTAACATGCATTAATTGAATTCTGATAATGCATTAACTGTAGTTACCCCATTTAGTCTGCCAAATATGCTGTAGGGCATAAGTGGGGTTGTGTTTGGCTGTGTGTGTGTGTGTGTTAATATATGTCATTTCTCAACCAATAAATATTTAATTCCTGTCCTGGGATAAGTAATAATGAACAGTATTCCATATGACATAAGTTTGACTCTCACAGGTCACAGGAATTCCATATCCTCAGGTCCAGAGTGAAGAGGAATGTGTGAGAGTGTGAGAGGACGGCAGGCTGAAAGAATGAAACTGCAATTAACTTTCTTGCCCCTAAAGCTACAAAGCTCTGACCTCGTTTTATTTTTTCCACAGTGTTTTTTTTCTCATGAAAAACAAACAACATAATAAATTTGTTAATCAAACAGTAAACCTCAATGTGTGGTGCTGTTGTAGGAAAAGAATCACCAGTGGGTGTGGTGAAGTATTTTGGGTTATATTTTGTGTCACACATCATTTTATTAAGAATAAAAAAAATTGAAGTTAAAAAGCAATAAGCCAAACTTTATCTTGCCAAACTACAAAAATAAATGAGAGTTAAATTTTTAAAGATGTATTCGGTTTATTCGGACCCTATAAGATTTTGCTGTCCATATGAACTGACATGCTTTTTTAAGGCTGTATAGATACAAAATAAACATGACATTTACATTTACAAATAAACATTTAACACATACATATAAACACCTTTTTTTTCAAAATGTGTATGAATATTAATTTATGCAAATGTGTGCACAAAAAAAAAATCACAGAATGGCCATCTTTCAAATTGTTGTCCTCTGTTAACTTGACTTTGATTAAAAAGTTTTTAACCCCACTTTATGATGTTTCTTTTTTGCAGAATATGTTCCTCTTTGCTTGAGGCTCTTTTTTCAGCTCTGTATCCAATATTGTAATGAGTCGGAGTCACATGACTAAGAAATGCTCAGGAAAAATTGCATACTAAAAAAAAAGCCATATTTTTATTATAACACATTTATTTTGGGGGGTTTGTCATGTTGAACAAGATGTTTTAAATAAATATTTTAATTATTGTTTAAACAAGCAGCGATTTTATTTATTGCGAATGCTTGAGATATAAGCCAAATACATATTTTCATATTGTGGCATGTCTGTGTGAGTTTTTTCTTGTTCTGACTTACATTACAGCAGCTATAAAGTTTCCCTAACCAGACTCTCTTTTTCTCTCTCCCTTGATGTTAAAACTCTTCTGACCTTAAGGTTTACCTGTTACAAATCACTGACACTGGAGACTCCTTCCATACATCTTAATAATAAATATTTATTCCTGGATTTCTGGATTCCCACAATCCAGAATTTAACAAGCGTTAAATAAATTCTACACAAACCCATTACTTACAGTGTGCTGATAAAATATTCTCATCTTACAGCCTCTTTCTATGGGGATGGATTTGTGCAGCTGAAAACAGTGGGGTCGTCCAGTAAAAACTCCCTGCATGTGAGATTTAGGACCTCCAGCGCAGACGGGCTGCTTTTCCTGGCTGCTGGGGAAACAGATTTCCTCTGGGTGGTGCTACAGGCAGGACGTATTCAGGTGCGTGTTTTAGATGAAGTCGTACACCTCGGAGTCACAACAAATCACAACAAGCTAATTTATTTTTTGAAAGCATTTCTTTTAGACAGCAATATTTTGTAGTATGGTTAGAATTCTATCTATCTATCTATCTATCTATCTATCTATCTATCTATGTCACTATTTTCGTATGCAGCTCTGCACTGTAATGAAATAACATTCAGTAAAGCGATTATCCAGAACCCTGTAAATCTCTGACACTTATCCAGATATGTTTACCCTAAAGCCAGTGTAAATCCCATCCTGACATAAAAGTCTCATAACCCCAGTATTAGTTATTACTTTCAGGATGCCCAGGAGGCGATCCTGCAAAAAAGTCGACACTAAACCTAAATCTCTGCTGATGTAATTTTGAAACAAGTCCTCGCTTGTTGTTGCCGAGTAGAGACGGCTGACAGGGTGAATATGTTGTCTGGTGAGCTTATTAAATGTAAAAAGAAAATGTTCAAATAGCAAACATAAACTGAGAACTGGATTTGGTGTGTTTGCTGTGTTTATTCTTAGGTGATTATCATGACAAATTCAGCATGAATTAACATATAGGCTAAAGATTCAGATTCAGATTTATTGTCACATCACGTTTTATGTCCTTACTGAGTACAGTATAAAAGGAGTGAAATTCTTGTGTGCAGAGAACCAACAACAATGCGATAAAATCTTATTAAAGTTATTAATACTGTAGAATGTTCTTAAAAGTGATACAGTGTCATGAGTCTGATTCCTGAGGCTTCATATTAACCTAGTAACCTTTAACTTAGTTATCTGATCTGCTAAAAAAAAACTGATTCTATTTGAAAGTCGTCCTAACTAACTCCCAAACTGTTTTGGAAAAAGTCCTTAAATGGACCTTGTAGTAATTAATAAATTAATTAATTAATAATAAAATATCTACAATTTCTTTTTGGGATTAATAAAGTACTTTATCTACCTACCCACCCCTCTACCAACCTATCAACAGCATCTGAAATCAAAAAGTGTCATTTAAAAACAACCAGAAATCCTAACTATCATAGAAAAACTGGTTAGCACTCTTGATTGTATTTATCCTCACTTCCTCTCTAAATGTAATTCCTGGTTTATACACCAGATTATATTACTAACATCTGCTTGATTTATTTTACCATTTAACAGCTGTATTTTTTTCACTTGTAGGTCCAGATTGAACTGGGCTCAGGCGAACGCACCCTTCGCTCAGAGAAAGCAGCTCACCTGAACGACCTTACCTGGCACTCTGTTGAGCTCCAGCACAATGACCACAACATCACCCTGACTGTAGACAGAACTTTACAGAGCAGTCTGAGCATACCCGGCCCTGACCTGGAGCTCAGCGTTCAGGATGGACTTTACGTCGGTGGACTTGAGAATTCGGATAAGCTCTATCTTTTCACTGATATATCTCACGTGGGCTTTCGTGGCTGCCTGGATGAAGTGCTGTTTAATGAACACAATCTGCTTTCATCCTTAAGGCCTTACTCTGGATATAAAATTGTCCACGAGGTGTCTTTGGGCTGCAGCCCACAGTTTTCAGCCTCTGTGAACGACTCGATCAGTTTCTTCAGTTCCAAAGCACACATATCTCTGCCGAAGTGGGAGATCTCACAGGAAGGTGTGTTTGAGTGTGAGTTCTATACCTCAGGTGAAGCTGGGCTTCTCTTGTACAGCTCTGTGGGGAAAGGGGACTACGTGGCTTTGGAGATTCGACACAAACACCTCATTGCTGTTGTTAGAGTAGATGGGAGTAAGACAGTTTTAAGCTCTGTAACAGCTGTCGGTGGAGAAGCTTGGCATTCACTGAGGCTCTGTGTAGCACCTAGGGCTCTTCAGTTAACCATTGGTGAGGAGATCTTGAATTCCAGTTTTGGAGCCAAATCTGGAGCTCTCCAGTTTAACAGGCCCCTCTTCCTGGGTGGGGTGGATGCAAAGACATTTTCAGAAGTGCAGAGAAATGGTTTGCTCTCTGTCGCATCGAAACACATCAGTGGTGCCTCCTTTAAAGGCTGTCTTAGAAATATCAGAGTCAATGATCGAAACATGGGCCTGCCCAACGCTATTGTGTCCAAAGACATTTCTGTTGGATGTGAGCCTGTAAAACATGTCCAACCCATCTCCACAGCCAATCCACAGACTCTTCAACTGGAGACTCCTCATTTAGACAAGACAAAGACCTTCTTGCTTCTTAAAGATCTGGAGGTTCTTGAAGGTGAACGAGCACCACTTGATTCAGAGCACATTAAATTGAACCTGGAATTCCACACGCTTGGGATCCGGCAATCCCAGATCATGTTCCGCATTGAGGAGCAGCCGGTCCATGGAGAGCTGAGACTTGATGTTGATCCTGATCAACAGGATAATACTTTCAACGTTCTGGATTTACATCATGGTCGGGTCATGTATGTTCACGGGGGATCAGAGGATTCTCTGGACTTCTTCATGTTTTCTGTTTTCACCACCAGCAACAATAAAGATGTTCCTGGTTATTTGAAAGCGAGCCACTTGCACAGGTTTAACATCACGGTCAAGCCTATTAATGATGCCCCAGAGCTCAGCCTCCCAGAGGGAAGCCTTTTTATTCTCCTAGAGAACTCTAAGCGACATCTGAGCACGGACATGTTGAGAGCGACTGACCCTGATAGTAGTTACACAGAACTGGTATTCTCTCTACTCGGTAACCTAATTGCAAGCGCTGGATTCCTGGAACTTGCTAATAATCCAGGAAAACCCATGAATTCGTTCTCCTACACGCACTTGGAACAGGGTAAGGTGGGTTTCGTCCACAATGGCATAAAGAACTCTAGGATGGCCATAAGAGTGAGCGATGGAGAAAAAGTGAGTAATACGGTTGTGCTGAGAATTATCGCCATCGCTTTGGAGTATAAAGTTATAAATAACACCGGCGTGGACGTGATCCAGGGTCGAGCTTCTCTCATTGGTAGCAAAAATTTAGCTGTGCAAGTGAACGTAGCCAAGCAAGCGATCGATATCCGGTACGACGTCCTAAGGCCGCCTGTCTATGGTCAGCTGCAGCGACTACATTCCAGTGGTGAGTGGAAGCATACTAGTACCTTTACGCAGAAACTTCTAGAAAAGGATCGACTCAGGTATCTCAGCACCTTCCATGGTCCACAATTAAAAAATATATCCGATGGCTTCAAATGCAACTTCAGCATTGGCTCTTGGGCTACAGATGAAGTTCTTGTTCATATAAGGGTCCAGTGGGTTCATTATAAAGTCACGAGAAGTAAAATGGAGGTGAACGATGATCATAAAGTCACATTGACACCTCAGGAATTAAGAATAGTCTCCAAAAATGTGAAATTGTCTGAGAATGATATTCACATCCGTTTGTTGACTTTACCAAGGAAAGGCGTCTTGTTATGCAATGACAAGCCGCTAAAAAAGAACTCTACTTTTAGCCAAATGAACATCACTGATCAAAAAGTGCAGTATAAACTTTATGAAAAGCCAAACAAAGACTTGAGGGACACGTTCAGCTTTCAGGTGTTTTCGGAATACTCCTATTCTGGGATGCATGACTTCAGGATCAGTATCAAAGCCGCCGTTCACAGCGTAGTTCTGAGAAATCATGGGCTTGCCCTCATGGAAGGGGAAAGTAAGATCATCACCAAGGACAGTCTTTTCTTTGAGACGTTTGACTCCGGAGCCGTAAGTTACACCATCAGGAGCAGCCCTCAACACGGGAAAATAATCCGAACTGACAACTCCAGCACCAACATCGAGGAGTTTACAAATCAGGACATTCTAGAGGCGCGCATCTTGTATGTTCATGATGATAGTGAAACAACACGTGATGCGTTTATGTTCTGCGTTTCGGCGGCATCTCTGAAAGACTATCAGGGCATTTTCAACATCTCTATCGAGCTAGTGAATGATCAAAAACCTGTTCGTGTTGTAGATAAAGTCTTTCATGTTGCACGGGACAGTCAGAGGCTCCTGACGTTGGAGGATCTGTGTTACCATGACCCTGATTCAGACTATGATGACGGGCAGCTGCTTTACACCAGACGAGGAATCTCACTGGGCGATCTCGTCTTGGTAAATGATACCTCGCACAAACTTCATCAGTTCCATCAAAGAGATCTGGAGGAAAAGAAAGTGCTGTTTGTCCACAGAGGTGTCAGCTTTGGGCGCTTTGTCCTTTTTGTGTTTGACGGTAAGCATTATGCATCAGCGCTGCTGGAAGTGAGCGCACAGGATCCTTATTTAAAGATAGCCAACAACACTGGTCTACTGGTGCAAAAGGGACAGGAGGTCATTTTACAATCGGTCAACTTCAGCGTCGCTACCAACACCGATGTCCGAAGTGACGAGGATATACTTTTTGAGATATTTCATCCTCCGAGTCATGGCATTCTACTTTGCGAAGGCATCGAGGCTGATGCTTTTACTCAGTATGACTTGAAGGCGGGTCATGTCGTCTATCGCCATGACGATGGCAGAAACCTCATGGACTCCTTTAGCCTTACGGCTATGGTGAACGGGCTGCGCATGGACGTGACCGTGGTGGTGAAGGTGTACCTCGAGAGCCATCAGAAACCCCCGCAAGTCATCCACAACCACTCTGTAGTGGTGGAGGAAGGAAAATCTGTTACGATGCACAAAAATGAACTTGAGGTTTGTATCACATGGATGTGTCTCATTAAATGTGTTGAATTTGCTGATTTGCTGTACTTGCTAGTTCGTTTCATTTGAACAGTTGTAATCACTTTTTTACTTTAACAGGTGAGTAAAACAACTGAACGCTAAAACTGCAGAAGTGTAACACAGAGTTACGGCTACGAACACGGCAAAACAAAACAAATTCAGTATTTAGGATCTCAAATCTGATTGGTCAGAAGGTGTTGATTCATTTTCTATGACAGCATCTCTGACTGGTCTAATAAGCTATTGTTTCTATAGTAACAGCTCATTCACATACTGTACTTATAAGGCGGACGCTTCACATAAATAAGTTTTCTATAATAAGACATTTATTTAGATTTATGGAACAGGAGTCTAAGATTACCTGACATCTTTAAGAGTTTTACTTTTATAGCTGTTACTCAGTAAAACGGAAAAATGAGAAGGAGTGAGGCTGGTGTTATAGGTGTTATACCATTTTTATTTCTATTTTATATATACATTATTTAGCCAGGAAGGTGTCATTGGGATACAAGATCACTTCTTAAAGGGAGTTCTGGTCAAGACGGGAGCACTTACAGTTTCACAAAAACCAAAGTAACATATTAAAACACATACAATGAATTTAAAACATTGTACAGTAAGTAATACTGTGTAGTAGGTGAGAATACTGTGAGAATCAGCATTGAACTTGTCATCAGCTTGAGATCAGTAGCTCTTCTATTGGTTCGGGCTACATGGGCCAGCCTTCACTCTCCACGCCCATCAGTGAGCCTTGGTCATCTGTGACCGCATCACCAGTTTTTTGTTATGTCCTGAGTGACACCCCTTAAGAGCTGCAGTTTTGGAGTTGCTCTCACACAGTAGTCTAGTTATCACAGTTTGGCTACAGTTAGAATTTGCAAAAGGTTACTCAAGCTGATGTGTTGGAAGCAGAAAAAATGGCCAAGCGAAAGGATGCGAGTGTCTTTGATTTGAAAAGGGTCACAACGTACCCACAGTGCTCCAAGGAAGGAAAAGTGATGAACCAGCGACAGGGTCATGTGTGGCCAAGACTGACTGATGCACTGATGAGTAAAGTCTGGCTCGTGTAGTCCAATCCAATAGAAAAGGTTGTTGTTAGTCCCAAAAGAAAGGTGTAAGAACACACAGTACAGTACACTACACTGTTCTGGTGGCAAATGGGAGACCTACTGAATATTAGGCGGATGGTCATAATGTTATGGCCATAAAACCGAAATGTGAGTATGTGTTTGATTGTTTTTTGGTTTGCACTTTGCTGCAGGTAGTTCATGAGAATAACACACCAGACGAGATTGTGTACACCGTGAAAACACCACCGTCACACGGCTTCCTGAGGCGTTCTCACTTATCCGGAGAGAACCGTTACGATGGAAACGTTGGGAAGTTCTCGCAGTGGGACGTTAACACTGGTCACATCCGGTACGTCCAGGAGAAACCCGGACACACAGGCGACTCTTTCTCACTGGACGTCACTAACGGGATTGTAACAGTCTGTGACCTGGTGGTGTTTGTGGACATCATTCCTTTCTTCCTTCCACTCGAGGTGGAAAATTTAACCTTGGAAGAGGGAACTTCACGAGCTCTAACTCGAGAAGTAATCAAGGTCACGGGTCAACATTTTACAAAACTTCATGTCCTGTACCGTGTGATCGAAGGTCCATATCATGGCCGTATCGAGCACTCCTGGATCCCCGGGGTCCCGATCCTGTCTTTCACCAGGGTGCAGGTAAGTGTCTTGGTTTAGCAGTGGAAGTGCATAATTAACCTTCTTTTAATCACTATTTGTTTTTTTGTTTGTTTTTTAAGGTGTTGTTAGAACAGAAATTGTGGCTTGTTTATCCTTTCATATACAAAAGCATGAATGAATGAATAAAATAAATAATAAATAGATTTTTGATTCAATTATTGATTGTTTGATTGATCCATGCATTAATTTGCTTGTTTAACCCTTTATTTATTAATGTATTTATACTGTATATACATTTTAATTCTGTTAATTGAATAATTATTATATACCAAAAAAGTCTGATGTAGAATTTGATGCACTTATACCGTATATATTTAAATAATTTTATTAAAAATAGTGTTTGATAGAATCCACTTTTCTCTTTTAAGAATTAAAATGTAATTCTTTAACTCTGACACAGATATAGATAAAGCCATTTATTCACTCCACAGGTTGAACACGACTTCATATCATATGTCCACGATGGCAGCGAGACGACAGCTGACAATTTCACACTGGTTGCGAATGTCACAGACGTCCGTAAGCAGAGCGTGCCTCGTGTTATTCATGTGAACGTCACACCTGTGAACGACGAGTCTCCGGTTATAACTAACAACAAGATCCTGATGGTGAGAAGAGCATCATAAACCACAGTATTACTATTATTATTATTTATTTATTTATTTATTTATTTATTTTTTATAATGGCTCCACCAGGCTGCCATTGTGGGCCCCTGAGAAAGGCCTTTAACCCTGTCTACTCCATGAGGCGCTGTATTATGCCTGATTCTGTGCTCTGACCCCAGCCTTCAAGCTGGGATATGTGAGGAAAGAACTTCAGTGTGCAATAATATACAAGTGACAAATAAAGACTTAACATAACTAACATACATAAGTATCCGCGCCCTGTATTTGTGAAACCTCTTAGTTCTGGCCAAACACAGAAGTCACATTTTTAGTTGAATGGAATCAGACTGTGTGCTCTTAAAGAGTCACGTGATCTCAATATAAATACAAGTGTTAGATCATGCAACGAACCTACTGTATTTGTTCAATTAGTCTTTGGTAAATGAAATCTGGTTTATTTCACTTCTGTTTGTGACATGAAGTTTAGGGGGGGGGGGGGGGAAAAAATACGCCCAGTGTTTTATTATATCATTT
>JAQMYG010000009.1:26047161-26057185 GCA_030014215.1 Clariallabes teugelsi | reverse complement strand
CTGCTCAAAATAGGCACTCGGGGCGGAGCTAGCAGTTCTATTTATTACTGATTGGTTACGATTCCAACAAAAAAATTTGAGATATTAAACACTGACTGAAGACAGAAATAGCCTTTTTTCCATTCAATGTCAAATGCTCTATGATCTAACGTGAAAAAAGTATGAATAAACAATCAAAATGTAAAATGAATAAACAATAAAAAATATTAAAAAGAAGTAAGCACTCAAACAAATCTAATGGTATAAAAGCATTACTGGTAATCATCAGACTAATCACCACAAATATGGTTTAATCTAACAAATCACTCATTATTCAGTAGCTTGTTGAATAGCATTCGATCCAGCACATCTGTATTGTATCACATTTTGTTCTGTCGTGAGACTCAAACACAATGAAGCCACAGATTACTGCATCATTGTCATGAAATTGTACACATGCAATATGTGGGAAAAATTATCATGTGTAAAAGATAAAAATATTTAATCTGTCAAATTAATAAAATAATGGCAAGAAAACGTGCCAATGGTTTAAAAAATAAACTGACCTAACACTTAATTGTGACAGTTATTAAGCTAAATTCACGCTCAGATCTGCGTACAAACAAATAACATAAGGTTAAAACATTTCCTGCTTTTTGTCCTTTTTCGATGTTCATATTGACGGTGCTTAAGCAAGCCAATTAAATTTTTCCCCTAATGTGACCTCATATTAGAAGAGCCCCTCCCCCAGCTTGTCACTCATTTACATAAACACTGAAACAATGCATTTGGAGGAGGAGTGAAACTTCTTTAAAGCTTACTTTAAATTTATTTATAGGTAAAGAAATTCAGTCCATGAGATTACATTTTAATTAAATTGAATTTTTGTAATTTTATTCAATGTGTCATAGTTATGTATCGATTATTGTAATACATAAACTCCGCCCCTTTAAATAATTTGTTTTGTGAACAATTTAGAGCAGGCCACCTGTAGGATTATAGAGGAATGGCAACATTTTACCACCTCAAATACTAACATACTGTATATAATACTGTATTTAAAATGAATTAAAGACAAATGGAGTCTGTGTGCTGATACATGAATTGATGAAAGAATCACAATACATAAATGAATCTCTCACACCCCCATGTCTACATTCTAGCATATTTTACTCTGTAGAATTGATGTTTAACCCAAAGAGGTTTATGGTTTTCTCTTTAGTGTTTCATTCTTTTTTTCATTGTTTATGTTTGTTGGAGCTGATTCGGTTTGCTCAACCTGCTGACTTTCACTTTCAGTAAATAAATGAGTTCATCTATCTCTTATGGCTCGTTTAAAACCTCCTGAATACATCGACAGCAAAGGAAAAGGAAAAGCAGAAAAGAAGCTGGTGCACAGATGTAGAAAAGCAAGTTGCAATAGCATCCAAATATTGCAGTGTCTAAAAACCCTCTAACGGATTTAACAAATTAAATCAAACGTATCTGACTATGATGATACATCACATGTGTTATACGTCGTGTTTAAGTAAGCACAAAGGAAACCTGGTTGCGTTTGAGTTTGTCATGATGAAGTGATGGAGAACAGACGGCATGATCATGACTCAGCTCGCATGATGAGTCAATTTAACCATTTTTACCCCCTAAAGTTTAAATCTGACTTTTCAGAAACCTGAACTGCACTGCTCGACATTTATTCAAGCAGTGCCAGATAAGAAACTCTGATTTATGGCTTATGGAGTTTTTTGGAATTCAGGCTAAAAACTCTGGCCTCCAAGGCATCTGAATGTTACAGTAGTACACACTCATCAAGAAATTTTTTTCTTTCCTTTTTTTAAATTGAAGTTTACAGGTTAAACCAAAGATGGCGATTTCAAGGCCAAACAAAAAAATTGTTAAACTATGTTTCAAATTGAAATCCACCGAATCAAACACCCAAACTAACATAAGGTTGTGGTATTGTAAGCATTTTTATACCAAACTTTTTGTCAGCATCTGTGTGACCCAGCAGTGAACCCGATGCTCTCAGTCACTGACAGAGGGCCACTCCCATTTGTTAATTCATTAATTCAGCTTTAAAAATAAACTGAGAATTTGCTTAATGAAGCCAATCCATCTTTCAGTAGATATTAAATATACAGACTGACCAACAGATTTTGCACCATTCAGGTATTGTGTCTGCAGACGGTAGGCATTTTTAACCATTTGACCCATTATATTCACCACTAACGGTCAAATTAAATGAAAACAGAATTGCAAATTAATGTGTTCAAATTCTGTTAAAATAATGCAACCATGCACATTCAAAAAATTTCCCAAACCTTTCTGAACATGGATGATGTCTGGGAAGTTTGCTAGATGTCCCTGGTAAATCGCTAAAAGATCCGACACTGGATCCAGATCCTGACGAGGTTGTTCTGCAAAGTAGTCCCCGATGGTCTCGTAGGCGGTCCCAGTGAACGCCATCGCTTGGTTCAGCTTGCCCGAATACACCTGCTGGTCCAGTTCGAAGGCCTGCCCGAGCAACCGAAAGGCCTGTCCAACTTTCTGATACTCCTTTTTAAACCCAGTCATCTGCTTCCTGGCGAACTCGCCGATGGTCAGGTTGACTTGCACCATGTTCTCGTCCATCTTTTTGGTGAACGTTTTGAAGCCTTCCACTTTACTCTCCACCTCTTGGAGGTCAAGCGGGGTGGCCGGAGGGATGATAGTGAGGAAGAAGTTGGCGCCCACCAGGTGATCTTTCTCGGCCTTGCGCTTGCCCTGCTTCCAGGCTTTCTCGTCGCTGCTGCTGCAGGTCAGGAAGTGCTGGAAGACTTCGCACCTGGATAAAACCGGGTGGCTCGTCATGTGATTCATCCACCAGATCAGGCCCTTCCTACGTTTGCAAACAAATTCCTCCTCGAAGCGACCTGTGGCCTGCTTTTCGGGAAGGTGGGGAACTGAGATGACGGGGAAGCGCTCCACGAGTCGCGCGTACAGCCAGTCAAAATGTTTGTAGCGGCGGTTGACGGGGTTTTGCGTGTGGCTGGGCGTGAGGCCGTACGACATGTAACTCTTCATACCTTTGAATTTGGTCTGTTTGGTCGGATCGTCAATAGTGCACGTGAAAGGGTTTGGGCTCTCTTGCCATTCTGGACCGAACTGACCCATGACCACGTAGATTTGATCGCAATCCCTGACCAATCCGGACGCCTCACCTAAAACAAACGCCTCGCCCCCTGATTTGACAAAGGTGGAGAACCTGTTGAGGTTTTTCCCGACGGTCGCTGAACTTCGAGCTTGCTGGCCACCGCTGCCGCGTGATGACACCGAGTTGGCACGGATGGGCTGGTGTTTGTGCTGATGGACGGTCGGATCGTGAGCCGTCGCGCTCATCGTCGTCGGGTTGTCGTCCCAGTCGTCGTCCCAGTCGTCATCGCTGCCTTGGCTCGTCGGGTAACCGTGTCTCTGAGGGGTGGACTCAGTCGAGGTGTCCACTCTCACTTGGTATGCATACTCACTTCCGGTCTTCGGGCTGTAGACGTTTCCAGCAGTCCCGTTGCCTTGTACTGAAAATCCTTCTTCAGTCCTTAAGATCTCCACGTACGACGCGGGGAAGAGACCCGACTCTCCTCGGCTGTTTGTTCCCTCCAACCATCCGTCCACTACATCCTCACTGTATAAAGTTAAAATCTCGTTTTCCACTACAGAAATCTCTCCGGGATTTTCAGAAATGAAGTCGTATAAAGCTCTCGCTCTGAGCGCCATAGTGTGTGTGTGTGTGTGTGTGTGTGTGTTTTTCCTGGGGTTTCTGCTTAAAGCGCAGCTGCCAAAGTTCCGTCGCGTTTTTCAAAACTTCTGCAAGTCCGTAAATTCCACCGAAACGCCTCGGAATTAGAGCGACTGCACTATTTTAACATGATAAAGCTTTTAAAGTTAGTTTGTGGACTGGATTAAAGTCGGGGTTTTGTTATTCCCCTGCCTCCTCCTCCTCCTCCTCCTCACTCCTGTTGCGGTCTGTGGCCGCAGTTAGTGATGGACGAGTCACGAGTCACGATTCATCAACGAACCGACTCTTTTCAACAAATCCCTAAAATTAGTCATCGAAATGGCTTTTATTTTGTCTTTATGCAGAATTTTAACACATAGCAAAAAAATCTTTTTTTTTTAATTGAATTGTTAAATATATTTAGTATGTTTTCGTGCTTATATTACGTTTGTTAGGTAATATTATTTGCTATGTAAAGAATGTGTTATAAAACGTGCTCTTAAACGGTTCTATTAATGTTTCCAGTTGAACATGTTATCCTGTAACATTGTTGTAATAAAAATTTTAATATGTCTTACGTTAATCTAGCAAATTAGATTTGATTCACTTAAACGAGTTTCGAATCAGTTAAACGACTCCCGATGCCCGAAGCTTTCCTCTAATCAAGGATGAAGTTAAACCTAAAATAGTGCTATATTACGTTTTTTCCTTTTAAGGAACTCCGAATTACGATTACAAAATACTTCTGGATCACACTGCATCAGACAGGTGAGGGGAAAAAAAACCCGCACAATTTGATTCACTTGAACGAGTCAGTATAAAAGAATCGAATCGGGAAAATGACTCCTGATGCCCAGTGCAGGAGTATAATCGAGGGTGGAGCTGGCATCACACTACTGCAACGTCAACCCCACCAAAACTAAACCAGTTCTTAACGATTTGACATAAATAAGTATGGTAAAACATTAAAACGGAAAACAATTTTTAAAATGTATTTATTTACAATTACATACATACATTACTCTGCATCTTTACTATTAAAAAAAACTATAAGCGAATGGAATGTGTGGTCAACTCCCTGCCGCTCCTCACCCTGCTCCAATGCAGATATATTTACCCCCCACTGTATGACATAAAAGGTGCTGATGATGCTGTCTTCTGTTAAATTTGATGAAACTGCCTACTGTTACACAAAGAGGGCCGCCTGCTACACCGGCCACCATTACACGTGCACTGGCCACCAGCAGCAGGCCAAACTGAATTTTTTTTTCTTTTTATATATGTGTATATATAGATATCATGTCGTTCATAATATGTAAAAACAATTATATAATTTCAAAAAGACTATATAAATAAATAATTATCATTATAGAAGCATGCTTTTTTTGAATTAATTACATTTTATTGTAATTTGTATATTTGTAAATTTGTAGATTTGTACATTTCATCTCATGTTATAAATTTTACATTTTTCTTAGTGCAATTTATCTTTTATTGCAGTAAAATCTTTCTTCCTTTTTTATCCTATTTTTCCTTTTCAGGTCATGAACAGTTGTATAAGCATTTCACTGCATATCATACTGTGTATGGTTGTTTATGTGACGAATAATGATTAAATTTGAATTTGATTTGAACACCTTACTGATAAATAATACAAAATATTGAAATTACATATTAGATAAATTGCTGTGCTATGAACGGGGTAATTATACACAAAAAGTGTATTTATATTTTATAAAATGTTTATATTTTATAAAATGTCTTGAATAGGCTTTATCTTATGCAAAAAGTCCTGCTATGTCCCCTCCACACACAATCTTTTGCAATCATATTAGGACAGGCATGCTACTGATTACACTTAAATAATCTTATAACATATTGATTTCTAATCAATGATAATAGCATATTTCTGCAATATAAATCCTTATAACCATATTTATTGTTTCATCTTTATGATATTTAATAAAGATTTTCATACACGTGTTCAGAGATGATATACCATTTAAAATACTGTATAGGAAAATATATTGATTACACTTTTATGAATAAAAGGCAAGTTATCATGAAACAAATTATTTATTCAATTAGGTTGCTTTACATTTACTTTAACTGTATGCCTCAGTTTTTAGACGTTGTAATTATTTTATTTACCAGTAGATGGCGCCACAACAATACACATTGTGACACACGCTTGTAGCCAATTCGGCAACTGCTACGCCATCTTGGAAAGGGCAAACATCAAAAAATATGAATTTAATATACATCAGCAAGCGTCTTCTCTAAAATTGCTCATACTTTATATGTGTGAGGATCGCCGACATCTTACACCAGGAGGACGAAGCAGCAGTTTTAAAATGTTAAAGCCGGCACAAGATTTATTTATTTATGACAGGATTAGGATTTTTACTTTACATCTGTAAATTTAAAAACACACATGCCAAATATTAAGAAAATTAAGTAAGTTTGGCATGTGTGTTTTTAAATTGATTTATCATAATGTAAATTTGTATTGTCATGTAGGTTAGCTTTGTTACTTATAAATAAACGTTGCTTACACACAAATTAACTTGGATTTGTGAGTGTCATATTATTGCTATTTTTATGACATGTATTCTTTTATTTAAATTTAAATAACCATGATTTGTTTTTGTTTTTTCAAGTAAGCCATAAAGTTTGGTGGGTAAATGTACAGTGCTTTTCTTCCAAAATATTTTGGTAATAAATTAAATGTACATAGCGTCCATATTATCCCCTTTCTGCAACCTATTTTTTAGGATTTGGGCTAAATTGTAATAAACAATGTTTATATATCTGTAATCGCAACACCGTTTATAAACTTTATGCATTCTAGACCTCTCCAAGATGGCGTACGCCTCGACGTGTCACTGTTGCTAGCACAGCTCAGCTACAGTTCGCTACGAGGCGCGGAAACGACCTTGATCACGTGAACAACCAGATCTCTCCCCCCCCCGCCCTCCGATTGAGAAAACGCTAGAGAATGGCACTAGAAAACCAAATAAACACTAGAAAACCGTTCAGTTTTACAGAAGGAATATAACTTTACCTCAAATATCATTTCATAAAGCACACTCGATCGGGTTTTATGATAGCTTTAGTTCGATTAGCTTTATCTCCGTCCGCGTGACGAGAGGTTAAAGTCTCGCGAGAGGATCGACGTGAAGCGGTGCTAGCAGTTTTATTAGCCTGCTTTAAACCCTAAACACACTGATACTGATACACACACACACACACACACACACACACACTAGCTGTAGTTTTGTTGATTGTTTCATTTTAATTGTTTAAATTAAACGAAAAGCTATGTTGATGAATGTATAATAAGATATTTTATATCTTAAAATCTATAGAGGGAAAAGAAGGCTGGTTGTTTTTATTGTGAGGGATTTGATAGCTAACGTTAATGTTTTTCTATCACAGAGAGAGGCGGGGAACATAACACACACACACACACACACACACACAGACTGCATTACTTTTTGGATGCAGTCGATTTACACGGACAATTCTTTAGGAAGTCTGATTCTTCAGCCTGGATTTCACTTTCCTGAAGACGGCAGCGAGATTCCGAGGCGTTACATGGATTATCTGGTAAAGTAACACAAAACACAGCAGAGACTTTTACCTCAGAATGGAGCTCTGGAGCTAACAGCTTTAGCTCGACGCCTTCCTTCGGTTCTGAGCTGAATTTAATTAATATTAAACAATAAAATACATAAATAGTAAAATTTAATAGAATACATATACATTGTACCGGGTTCAAATAACCATTTTCAACAAAATAGCACTGCATTTCACTTTGCATTGTTTCATAGAGGTTTCATATCTTACTTGACAATCAATTTAATTAAATTTAGTTTTTTTTTTAAATAGTATCCTAGTACAATATTTTCCTATTTTATAATGAAAATAGTCAAAATATTATTATGCCCCCCCCCCCCCCCCAACTGTGCACCTAACTTTCTCATTTTCAAAATTATTGGAATAATTTTTCATTTCCAAAACATTAGCAGTAAGTGTTGTAGATATGCTTCATACTGTAAGTTATAGCCGTATAAGTGTGAATACTATCGTAAAAAACAAACAAAAAAAAAACACACAATGTGTATTTTAAGCATAAAAATTCCAAATAGTTATTATGCATGCTAACTTTGGACATTTCCAATATTAATGGCACCCTTCATAAACATAAGCAATAAGTGTTGCAGGTATGTTTCCTAAGTTATTTAAGTGTGAAAGGTAAAAAATAAAAGAAATTATTTTGCGCATAAAGAATTAAAGTAATTGTTATTAAATGTTATATGTTTTAGATAGATATGAAAAGGAAAAAAGTGAAAAGATAAAAATCTGAAAAATGTATAAAAAAAAACTAGTCAAATGATGTAATTTGTAAAAGAAGATAATATTAAAATAAATTTGTCTGTTAAAATAGTAAAGTATGTTTCTTATTTTTTATTTAAAATTTGTCCAAAAAGTAAAACACTGCTTTTAAAATAGCAAAAAGATCTATTTATTTAACATCCTATTTATTAAAAAGCAAAACAAATGTATATTAATATTTAATAGAGCGTAAACTCCACAAGATCAGTTTTAGTTTTAAGATAAAAAAAAAAAAAGAAAAGTGAAATCCTAAATGGTCACAAACTATTAAATTCAGTTTTATTTTTTTTGTGTGCATGGATTGGGGGGCGGGGGGGTGATGTTGTAACCTTCTTGCAGATGTAACCTAGGTTTGTAATCCTGTTGCTCAGCAGAGTGTGCAGCGTGGTCGGTCTTCACAAACACTTTGTGTTCCTGTTTTTTCTTTTTTTTGTGCTAGAATATTTATTGAAGCTGATACCTCAAAACTATCATTTTGCTAAAAATTGCCTTTCACAGTTTTTAGAGTAAATACGTATATTTAGAAACTTCCCCACTGTGTGATGAATAAGGATATCTTATCTTATTAAAACATGTCGCGTATTGAATTCTTTGCCACATTGTAGTATTGAACTTTCAGTACTTTGTGCGTTGGCTTTTTGTTATTGATGTACATAAAAGCGAAGCTTAGCATGTTTATTGTGTTTTGATTCCAAACAGAGCTTGTGAATGCAGTAAGGTCGCTATCTAGCATGCGCTTACCGATGCATTATAACCTAGTTGCGTCTGCGTTATTATAATACAACACAATGTTGTTATAAATGAAAACCTCACATTATTGTTTATGCTAAAGTTATATTTAGGAGTACAGTGGTAGGTTTAAAAACACCACAGGGCTCAGGGCAGGTATTAAATCATTACATGTTTGTAGAGGCTGCAAGATTAGTTTTTAATGTTCTTGTCCCTTAGTGTTAGAGACAATACTGTAATAGATTAAAACAAGTAATAGTTTTTGATGTTTCTTACTCCATCAGTTAGTTATTAATATATGATATGATAACATATTTATACAAAAAACTATAAAAGTGTGGTGTTCAGTGTGTGTCTTATTGTTATGAGCAACGATAATAATTTAGCTTATTTTTAAGATCTGTCATTAAGTGTTATTAGATACAATACGGTAATGTATCTAGAAAAGAATCTGGTGTTTCAGAACTGCCTCAGTAAAAATAGTAGAGATGGGAGAAAATATTGATTTAGTGATGTATCGTGATTCTTTTGGTGGCAATTCATGTATCGCTACGCTATTTTTGAAAAATAATTTTGTAGTTTATGTCTGCATTTAAGGTGCAGTGTTTCCCAGCATTATCCCTATAGGGCTGGCAGCATGGTGACTTAGTGGATAGCACTATTACCTTGCACCTCCAGGATCCGGGTTCGATTCCTGCCTCCGGTCTGCGTGCATGCAGATACGGGTGACTGGGTGTGGCTTGGTGTATTTCGAACACCCTTAGCCAGATTCAACATGTAACGATTTGACTTTTGTCAGACATATGGCAAACATATGGATTCAAATCACAGCTGAAAATGTGGCAGTGCTTTTTTTCCTGATTATATGATGAAGATTCTTAACTGATACACCTACGACTAAAGAAAATTACAGTGAGTTTACAATCTGGAAAGCTTGTGAAGGAAACAAAGAAATGACAGTATCACTGTTAACATTAGTTTAATCATAGCTATCTTGTAAGCTTGCTATCGTCCTATTAGTTGAGTTTAGACATATCTTTGTAGTAACGTTCACACTAGGGATGCACCGATACCACTTTTTTGGAATACGAGTACGAGTACTTGAATTTCAGTACTCGCCGATACCGATACCGAGTACTTAATAAAAACATGATTTAAATTTACAGA
>JAQMYG010000009.1:26025643-26036873 GCA_030014215.1 Clariallabes teugelsi | reverse complement strand
CGTGATATATATCGTTATCGAGGTAGAAAATTGCTTCTACCGTGATAGAAGATTTTGCTTATATCGCCCACCCCTATCCAGAGGCTTGTACAGTGGACACTATGCATGATAGGAGCATCGCTTCATGCGCTTCCCATCTTACCCTGAGACGCCCATCACTCTGGAATAGGGTCAATCTGGACTCATCAGATCACATGACCTTTTTCCATCACCCCAAAGTCCAATCTTTCTGCTCCCTAACAAACTGAAACCTTTTTTTCTGATGAGTCTCACTAACGAGTGGTTTTCTTATGGACACACAGCTGTTTAGTCCCAATCCTGTGAGTTCTCATCATCATTGTGTGTGTGTGTAAGGAAATGCTCTTACTTTCACTATTAAACATATCTCTGATTTCTACTGAACATTTTTTTATCATGCACCTTGCATCAAGGGTTTCATAATTTTTCTTTTTTTTTTCTTCTGAAGATGAAGGTTCAGCACTATTCTTACAAGTTTTAATAATGTGTTGGACTGTTCTTAGCCCAGTTCCAGTCATTTCTAATCTCCTTAGCTGTTTTCTTTGTTTGATTCAGGCCAGTAATTTGTCCCTTCTGAAATGGTGACTTTTTGTGTCCATGCCGAGTATTTTGAAGTGTGCTAACCAGTATATTTAAAATAATAGTTTACATTGAAATAAATATTGCTTGTTTTAAGGATACTCTCACTTCTGCTAAACTTCCCTGCGCCCTTTTTCCTCTGAATCCTTTGTGGTTTTGTTTCATAACGCCTTAGGCCATGTTCAAGAAATCCTAAGCAGCGTGTAACCCGAGGCAAGATTTCCAACGTTTCACAACCTTTATTTGTTTATGTTAAAACTTGTTGGTTGGAGTTGCCTTGGTGTGGGAAATGGACGGATTACATCGGTGCTGCCTTTTCAGGTTGCAGTAGAAGCTTAGTTATGATTCACAGTGATTGCATGATGCAGAGTTAAATCTGATGTCAATCTGAAATCATATACTTATTTCTGAATGGTGTGTAATATAGTTGAACTACTTGGAGGCTGATTATTTTCTTGTAATACCATTTCTGCAGGTGTTTTATTCCTTTTGCGCCACAGCAGAATTGCACGATTACAATGTAAGATTTTTATAATCTATTTATTGTTGCATTTAATGCAAAAAAAAAAAAACTGTTCTCAGTTATGTTAGAGAGGTAAATTCTGACCAATTAGAATCCAGAACTCATAAGTGCCATGGTATAAAATGGCACCAGTTGCAATAGATCTAATTATATTGTGTTGTAAGTCGACATTTATGGCTCTTCAGGCTAAAAAAGGGAGGCCGGCTTATATAGGAGTAGCGACTGGAACCATATTATCCCACACACGGTCCGCTTCCGTGCTTTGATAAAGCAGGATATCGCCATCAGGTCTCAGTTAGGGTGGTGGTGAAGGAGGTTGCATCGGAGAGCACTCCCTGTGGCCTTGGTCATCTCACCCAAGGGCGTGCTGGGAAACAGGGATCGTCTACGCGCCCAAACAGGATGTCATTCAAAAACCGGCCTCTGTTGTGAAAGGTGGGAACAGGGTGGGAATAGGTCACAAATTAGGAAAACAAAAGAGCCGCTTCCTTTACATCTACAAGCTCCCAGTCGATGGGATTTATTGGGCCTCGCCGTGACAGGCCGACTCCCATCATGATTGTTAGCCGTGTTGATGTATTATTAGGATGGAGAATGGGGTTTGTTTCTCAGAAACAGACTGTTAAAAATGTTTGGAATTAGAAAATGGCATAATAGTCTCAGATAAGACAAACCTGGACATGGTTAAAATGAAAAAGATGGGCTGGTTAGAAAACTGATAATCACAGTACCTGGTGTGTGTCTGTGTGAGAGAGAGGGGAAGAAGTTTAAACTGAAAGAGAGAGAGAGAGAGAGAGAGAGAGAGAGAAAGCGTCTCATGTTTTATTCACTTATTGTTCAACAAAAGCTCTGCACACCGACATCACCACAGACCTCGTTACACACCTATTAAGACTGCATGGAGTAATGATGCACCACCTTACCGACACCTGACCATCACACCTTTATGTACTACTTCTCCTTCTTGTTCCCCCACTCCCCCACTCTTGTTCCCCCACCCCATCCTGGAACACTTTCCACTGGATTTTGGACTATGACTCTGGAAATTTGTTCATTCAGCTATAAGAGCTTTAGTGAGGAGGCACCAATTTCAGTTAATCTTAAAGGTGCTGAAGTCAGGTCACAGCACAGCTAGAGCTCCCATTCTGATTGAAATTTATTTTAAGGCTTTTTTCAGCTCAGAGGGTTAAGGAGGTTAAGCAGACAGATTTTAGACATCTACTGTCCTTCAATTGTCAATTTATATTTTGTGTATATCACAAATCATGCATGCAGATGGGTAAGAAAGACAGGATTTATTATACAGTCGTAAACAGCAAATAAAACACGGACAAATTGTAATTGTAGTCGAGAAACAGCCAGGGGTCGGAGCATCTGCGAATCACAAGATACTGCACTTGCAACAAAAAAATTACTGGGTGCGACCATGAAACTATATTTAGGCGCACTTGTGCAACTTACTCGGTCGAAGCTAAAAAACTACATCTCCCAAACGCCCTTGTATACGCGTGTTACCCATCAACAGTGGAGTTTCGCATTGCGATTGGTTGCTTTTTATTCTAGGCGCGAATGAGTTTAATCTGCAACGACTGCAGCGTTGGGTTAAAGTTATGTTCCTGTGTTGGGAGGAAGAGCATCAAATTTTACTTTTAAGAGTTCTGTCTAAAATGAGGCAGAACAGTAGTTTCGAAAAAGAAGAAGAAAAAGGACAAGACGAACAAGAACAAGCTGGTGCTTTTGTTCTTTGTAAGAAACAATGTAGGTAAGCAGTATAGGTTCTGAAATTAACGGATTGATGCTTTTCCATGGCTGCAATACGAACGAGATAAAAATGTTATGCTATGCAATTACTGCAAAGAAGTGGGCGCGGGTTCACACTTCACGCGAGAATCGCTAGTAAAGCACGGGAATTCCCAGCGTCATTTATGCTGCAGGGACTTATTCATTAACAGGTCGCAACTTAATAACCCTCAATAATAATCCAAAATTCAGGCGGCTGATAACAGGCAAATAAGCCTTACAAACGCAGAAGCTCTCCGACAAGTAAAAAATATAATTCAACACTACGTATCTGATAGCAAAAGAGGAGATCCCCTTAACGAAATTTGGGCCATTACTTTTGATTCAGAAGGAAAACTCTGGATATCAACCCTACGTATGAAAGCCCAGATTGCAGAAGACATAAGGGACGCTCAAACCATTACAGATAAAGATACACGTTACCTCTCTGTTCTTGTTGGCGGGTATACAGACGTCTCCAATACAGAGTGCGAGATAGTGTATGTGGATCTTATTAGAATCAACACTGAGGGACCTTTTCTGGAGAGATATGATCCCAGCAAATGCGCAGAGAAGTTGCTGTCTTTAAGGAAACGTTCAAGAAGACCACGCTACAAACCCTGGCCAGCTAAAATATGCAGCATTTGATTGCTGTTCACTGTGTGGCACATTAACTGTGTTCAGCTGTGTAGATGTCAATTTAAAGATTTTAAAGACAGTTTACACAAAAATTTGATCATAATCATTTGCTCACCCCTTTGTCATTCCAATACAATAAGTCCTGACCTTTAGAACACACTTGAAGTTATTTTAATATTCTGGGTATATAACAACATTAAGGTGGGTGAATGATGGCAATTTTTTATTTCTAATTTTTATGTCCTTTTAAATATATTTGAACACTACATCCACATCTGTACATTATTTGTGCATATAAAATTTATGCATGATAATATTAAATGTTTATCTGGAGGTAAACTGTCACACGCTGTTTCTGAATTCTCTTTTCTCATGCACTCCATACTTGTGTATGTTATGTGACACATTAATATTGCATCGTTTAAGGGGAACAAAAAACTTCCTCTACCTCTGTGCTCCCAAATTTTTGACTGTGCATCCTCCCGCCCCCCCCACTTTTTTTTTTCTTTTAATTAGGAGCACAAATGCTTCCAATAAAAAAAAAGTTACCATGTAGATCCCTGCTAGAGCAAGCAGAAAATCTGTAACCAGAATAACAAATGCAAAATCATATGCTATAAGGCTATCTCAAACAAATACGGCTTGGTAACGTCTGGAAAAACTCATGGGAGCGTATGCTGTGCAACATCTCTTCGTTGTTGAGTCCTATGTATAGCACACCCTTTCCATAAAAGGTAACGCACTCAGACTGGTGGGGACACAAATTTAGTCATCAGGGTAAAGGATGAAAATCAGAAGTGGAAGTTAATTATTTTAATAATAATAATAATAAGCCTGTATTTAATCTTCCGCTAGTTAAGGTGTTTGACAGCCTAAGCGTCAAAATTGAAGAATTAGACTTATTTGTTGCAGTTTGTGCGACTGTATTGGCTCCCCTTTTATTTTTCCACATTATTTGTTTACCACCAATATGATAAACTGGTTGTTTTTGTTTAGTAATGCCTTTGTTTTGTATACTGGATGTGTAGAGAAACTCTAAAGGAGCAAACTGGACACTTCCAGTGTTGTCTAAATTATAAACCAACATGACCACACTTAGCTCTTGTATTACATCCTGCTGCAGTGTTAATGTGTTACTGATGATCCTCAGCCTCTGACATTCTGGTGGCTGAAATGTTGTCCTGCTGGATTATGTCCTGTGATTTTGTGCATCGTCCACTCTTAATCCCGTGTGACCTGAAAACGTTTTTGTGCTGTTGAATTCTAGATTCTGATTGGTCAGTAGGTGTTGATTTGACTTCCTGTATTGGTAGCTCTGACATGACCTCATCACTGATCGTTTTTTCTGTTCCAGCGCAACATGTGTTGAGTGTTTGTCAGGAAACTATGAAATACAGTGACAGTGAGTGTATTTTGTACTGGATGTGGGTTAATATGATTGGATAATAAAAACATGTATCAAACAGATAAATTCAAAACACTGAAAAAATAAAAGCAGTTTTAACATCAATTAACATTTTAATAATAATAAAAAGGTTATTTTAAAGGAACCTCCTTTATGCAGTTTCAAATTTAAATTTGTTTGGTTTGTGAAATCTCAGCGTGTACGCCACACGGCCTCTGTGGTTTTCCGTCTGTTTGGCAGCGTGACAGTCCAAGTGTTTGAGCCGTCGCTATTATTTTCTCTCTGTACTGCAGCCATCAGTGTTGGTTGTTTTAAAGGCGCTCTGGCGATTTGAGTCTCAGCCTGTAATCTTGGCACATGATGTTGTGCTGGATGGCACACAGACAGCGATAATCACCACCTTTCCTGTTCACGCTGTGTGAATGAATGGAATCGGTTCATTCTTTAGTGTGAACATTGTCTTTTGCGTATTAAGGGAGTCAGGGCTTCCTACAAATCCCCCTCTGTGCCGTCAGTCACCGTTTCAGGACCTTCCTGTTGTTGGATCGAACTAATCTGGCGAACGTCCCAGTGGAAATGCCCACAGGGCCAACAGGACATGCAAAAAAAAAAGAAGCAGATTAGAACACTTACACAATTTCATGTGTATACATTTGCTAACAGAATATATTCTTAAAAGCACATAGGGTTTTTTTCTGTTGTTTAGTGACTCTAATTTCAAACATTTTCTAAAAGAGAAGCTCTTATCTATCTAATATTGTATTAATTGAACCCGTTAAGAGTTCCAACATGATGAAAATGCCTTTCAAATCCTGAATGGACCCAAGACAGTGAAATATTAATATGTTAGAATTTTAAGATTATTACTTAAACTAAATTGATCTTGAGACAAATCAGACAATTGAAATTATAAATTGAGAAATGCAAATTTTAAGAGCGATAATATGTGACCAATTTTGATAATACAGTGGCTTGCAAAAGTATTCGGCCCCCTTGAACTTGGAGAGCTAGCTGTCCACTGTCTCATGTTTTGCTACGACCGCAGACATTTGGACTAGCCGCACGTGTGAGCCGCACACCAGCTTAAGTGTACATTTCATTGACGAAAACTGAAATCTGAAGTGTAAATGCTTGGAAACCGCATATTTTCCCCGAAGACCACACCGGTGAATTTATTGTGCAAAACCTGGCGGATGCGCTGCTCTGATGGGGTCTGAATGAAAGCAACCAAGTGAGCATCATGACTGACAGTGGGGCGAATTTAGTGAGAGCCGCTTCACTCAACAACTGGACTCGGTTGCAGTGTTCGGTCAGGAAAAATTTAATCTCCCCAAACATCAGCTTGTCACAGAGTCACGCACCAGGTGGGGCTCACGCCAGAAAATGGTTGCAAGGGTGCTGGAACAACAGAAGGCCATTGCTGAAGTTCTGGCTTCGGACAGAAGCACCCGACACCTGGTTCCTACCTGGCAGGACACTGATGTCTTAGATACTGTGCACGAAGCACTGAGTCCCTTACTGGAGTTCACAGATTCTCTTTCTGGGGAGTCATATGTTACTGTGTCATATGTGAAGCCTGTTCTCCAGCTGCTGAGAACAAAACTACTGTGTGCTAGTGAACAGGACTCCCAACTCACAAAAGATTTTAAAACCAAAATCATGGCATACCTTGATAAAAAATATGCAGACCCGGTCACTGATGACCTACTTGACATGGCAACATTAGTAGATCCAAGATTTAAAGATCAATACATCAAGACAGACAAGGTAGAAGCCATTAAAACACGGGCACTAGCTGAAATTATGGATGATGACCAAGGCTTACACCAGGAAGTGGCTCTGGGTGAAACAGAAGCAACAGGTGCAGAGGCAGGAGCTGCTGCTGAATCACAACCACCACCACTGAGTATGAAGAAACAAAGGAAGTCTTTAGGGAGTTTCTTTAAGAGTCAAAACCCTAGTGCAGATGCCTTACCTCTCACTGAAAGACGAGGGGTACAGAGTGAGCTGGAAAGCTACCTGTTGTCCCCTGATGCTGACAGCAAGTCTGAACCACTGGAGTGGTGGAGGCTACATGAGCGCAACCTCCCAAGAGTGAACAAGCTTGCAAAACAATACCTGTGCATCCCAGCCACCAGCACTCCTTCAGAAAGAATTTTTAGCATAGGGGGTAATGTAGTCACATGTGATCGGGCAGCATTAAAACCAGAGAGAGTGAACCAACTTGTCTTTTTTGCTCACAATTTGTAATGTTACAATGTATATGTAAATAATGATGGTTGGTTCCTCCACTTGAAAGCTCAGATTTGATCATCATAATTTGTTTTGTTTACAGAGTTTGAGGTTTACTGTGTCGTTATTATTGACATTTTACAGATGTTGATCTACCTGAAAGTTGATTGGTTAGGATTTACACTTTACCATTGCACCCACTAACATTTTATTTAAGAGTCTCTTTGACACTTATTTTTATTTTATTATAAGACATAAGTCTTACAAAAAAATATATATATTTTTATTTTTTTTATTTTTGACTATTAAAACTTTGCCTTAGTAATGTTGGTGAATTAAAATAAAGTGGTTAAGTTCAAAAACTTTTTCTACTTCTTCATTTATAAATGGATTGTTAAAAATATTCAATAAGTATCGATACCGAATGGTATGAAACATTATATCATGATAATTATTTTAACTGTATCGCCCAGCCCTAAGTAAGTCCAGCACTGAAGACTATTACGTGATTCCTCTGAACCATGTGACATCAGTTATTATTAGATACTTTTTTATTAATTTTGGATTCTTTAAAAAGTGTAAAGAATATAGCTAGTTGACACAAATCAGACATTAAACATGAGTGCTATTTGAATCGATTAAAATCTGAATCGACAGTCTACTTATGATTTACATCTCTAGTAGAAACCATACGTCAGATTCAGAATATTGCTCTTTTTCCAGGCTAACGATATCCAATGTTATACTCTCACTGTGGGCCAACGTAAACATCCTGAGCATGTGATTTTTAGTAATTTAGTTGTATTACATGCATTTTCAGTTTACAATTGGTTCACCTAATCATCTATATAGAGGGGCATCTGTATTTTATAATCAACAAATGTCTTTAGGATTTAATGTACAAAACCGTTATTTCTCAGCTGTAATGTTTGGGCAAGGTAAAGACAAACTTGCTTTCTGTCTATGTAAATGTTCAGAACACCCCTATCTTACTTACGTGGTTTGACTCATGGTGAGACTCGGTGTTGGTCATTGTGAGCCACTGTCAATGACTGCCCGACGTTCTGCTGGGTTTCACAGGGTCCACAAGCTTTCACGAGGGCCTCTAAAAAGAATTAAACATGGAAAGATCTCGCGGTGAATCACGATAAACCGTACTTAAGGCCACCGCATGACACCGCATAGGTGAGATAGGGGTGGAAGTCATCATGGATGGTCAGTTTTTTTTCTATGAGTGATATGAGGCTTATACATCCAGCATTAACAGCCACAGATGCTAAAGGACCAGTTTGTCTTTAAAATATACATTTCAGTATATTTTGTATTGAATTTAACATTGTAGAAGCGAATTATATTTAGTCGTTTATGCTCAGGAAGATGAAACGGTTCTCCCAAGTGTCAAGTCGACCGTACAGAAAGAAGGAAATGAGACCTGCTTGCCAATAAAATAGCTGAAAGAGAGCCAGGGTTAGGATCTAAAATTATATTTAGGTTTCTATAAATAAGTGACACACTAACACACTATTGTGAATTCTGCTGTAAAAAAGAATTAAAGTCTCATCGTGAAGCTGATCAGAGTAAAAATCTGTGACCCTCACTTGTAAATTATTTTGGTAAGAAATTGTTTGAATTGTGTAAGCTCCGTCAGTAGAATAATCTTTTCCTTTTTCCGTCTTGAAAAAAGGTAATGAAACAAAACAAACCCTGTTTCCGATGTTATGGAAGGGAAGCAATCTCACAGACATGTATTTCCTTTTTTAAATTTTTCTTTTTTTTTTATATGAGGAAAGGAGGTTTTCCAGGTCAAATAAACTATGTCCAAAGTCTTCTTATCAAATTCCTTCCTTTCATGCTGATGTTTTGGTCAAACTGGTATAGGTGGAGATGGAGGGGAAAAAAGTCACAGCTCTGTATTTAGACTTCTGTTTGTGTATCATTTTTATTTCATGTGTGTGAGATAAAGTATATGAATTTAATGTTTAGGTGATGCTTTCAGAACTGCAAACTTCTACACGTTTCAGTGTTAACAAAAAGAGCAGTTTTCTGTTTTGTCCTTTCTAATAAAAAAAGAAAAAGAAAAAAGAAAAACAGGAAGAGTGGCTCATGGGGTATAAATACACTGCCTGGCCAGAAAAAAAGATGCACACACTAATCTTTCATTCAGTCACCTTTGCAGCACACAATGTAATGATTCCTCATGCCCCCAGAACCACTGTTTCACACTTAGAATCCTAGAAAAGATCCATAGATGTGATAACCTGATCATTCAGGTCATCAGCTGACTTCATTTTATTGCCACGTAATGTTGCTGAGTCTAGACCTGAGCAACTGAAGCAACCCCAGATCAGTACACACTGTGGACACTATGCATGATGGGGGCATCACTTCATGCGCTTCCCTTCTTACCCTGCCACGTGCATTTTTCTGGTCTCAATCTGGATTCATCAGACCATATGACCTTTTTCCAATCGCTCCAAATCTTTATGCTTACTTAAAAAAGTTTTTTTTTTCCTGATGATTTTCTTATTCCTTATGGACATAAAGTTGTTTATTCCCAACCTTGAGAGGTCTCCACATACCACCGAATTGTATTAAGCTGAATTTGCTACTGACCTCTCCGAACGTCTCCCGATTTAAAATCGACTTCGAAATCGTTGCGGTCGATACCAGTTTGTTTAATTTTTTGAGTGTAGTGACCCCACATCGAGCCGTTACTGATTTAAATGAATTCGTAATGACATAAAACCACTCCACAACGCATTTTGACACGATACGATAACGACATGATTATACCAAGCCCTAAAGAATTTATAATGAAACCATACCGTCGCTACTGACACAGCTATTGACATAGCTTCATACTGTAGCATACAGTCACTATTGACTATTACAAATTATCACCAAAGTGGTAACAATGTGATAATGACCTCATATTGCCCCGTTAACGGATAGACGCCCACCTATAGACATTGGAGGAATGGGACATATGTCCCATAGTCCTGGCTGAATACATACCTCTCGCATACAGAGGTATACTGCGGCCACAGCATACCGATGCAAAGCTCCGCCCCTTGTTCTCTCCAAGTGAAGAGGAATAATATTCGTGTAATCTGGTCGAAATTAACATACATTTTCAGGTGCAGGAAGACATTAATCACATTCAAAAAAGATTAAGAGAAACTGCATTGGTGAAGAATTTACAAATTCGGCTCAGTGGAATGGGGTATCACATTGTGTGTGTGTATGGAAATGTTGCTTTTACTAATTAAACATGGCTCTGGTTTTTACTGCAGATTTTTTGCCAAATTCGCCAAAATGCAGCCCAATAATTGTTTTTTTCTTTGACCAGGCAGTACTACACCTGACAGGGCTTAATATCTGATTTGTACAATGTATAACAGCACTTCATATTGTTTATGCAGTAACAGTATATGCACGCAATTTACAGTTTTTTTTTTTATTTGTTAAAAAAAGTTACATGTACTGTTTGGAGAGCGCCGAAATAAGAAAGAAAACCTTTATTTCTGGCGCCACCTAGTGGTGAGATTAAATTATTTTAGTAAGCTGTGCATCACTGCAGTAATGAGCTCCTCAGTGTTTCATTGTACAGTCCCGATCTAAAGTTTAAGACCACTTGAAAAATGGCAAAAAATCATATTTTGCATGGTTGGATCTTAACGAGGTTCCAAGTAGAGCTTCAACATGCAACAAGAAGAAATGGGAGTGAGACAAATAATTTTTTGAGCATTCAATTTAATGAAAACAACGATTAAACTGAAACAGGCTGTTTTACAGCTGATGTTTTACAGTTTAGGACCACACCTCCAAAAAAACCCGTAAACCCCCCCAAAACAGAAATCGAACTTCCAAACATGAACTCAGTACTGAGTAGCTCCACCGTTATTGTTGATCACTTCAAAAATTCATTGCAGCATGCTTGATGCAAGCGTTTCCATGAGGTGAGTGGGAACATTTCTCCAAGTGGTGAAGACGGCCGCATGAAGGGCATCTACTGTCTGGAACTGTTGTCCATTTTTGTAAACTTCCCTTGCCAT
>JAQMYG010000009.1:26001355-26013939 GCA_030014215.1 Clariallabes teugelsi | reverse complement strand
CGAAAAGATGCGGTCGGCTGGCGTCACGTAGTTCGGAGGAAACACGTGATAGTCTGCGACCCTCCCGGCTGAATGGTCGTAAGCAGCCTTAATGTAGGAGCCCCCCCCCTAGCGACGGGGAGGAATTGGACACGATTAGATTGGGGAGAAAATAGGGGTAAAAGGAATTGGACAGACTAAATTTATTAAAAAAAGAAAAAAAAAAGAAACAGGCATTCCTTGACCAACATCTTTTTCTATCAATTTTAACAAAAAGTTTGAAACTGAGAAATATAAAAAAAAAAAAAAAAAACAAGGATGGAACCATGCGTGCCAGAAAAGATATATTTACAGCCTTTCCTCTAAAACTGGAGACTCCTTCCATTCAAGTGAAGTTAACATTTATTTCCAATATCAATTATTATTTTTCATTGTGGCATGACTGCTGGACAAGTCTCTATGATTGAGCCGTTACTGTAGAAATGATAATATATTAGAAATGCATATAATTTTATGCAGGTAAAGAAAATGAATCTTTCTGATTAAACAGAATTAAGACTTCAACAGCAACCCTTGGACTTTAAAGACATTTCTTGTGACTTGATAATTATCGATCCTGGACAATGCAAGAGTGCGGACCATTATACCATGTTTTTTTTTCTTTCTTTCTTTTACTTTCTCTAAAAGCATTTCCTCATGTAAGGAGGTGCCATAATGGTAGAGTTCATCTAAAAATAAAACCAAAGTTACGGTGTGGAAATGTGCGTATCGTATCACACTTTACCGATGGTGCCACATCCATCCATTTCCCTCTCATCCTGCTTTGCTTGACGCTCTGCAAGGATCCGGTGTTGTATTTTTTGGTGGAATGAGTGATGCCAGGAAGCCAGGGTTGGGTGAGACTGGAGGGAGGGAGCGAAGGGGAGGGGTAGTGCTGGTGTATCAAAGCAGCCCAGGCGTCCGTGTGCGTTTCCCATCAGCCTTGTGACGACGACGTGAGATTCCGGAGGGTTTGACAGACGAAGAAGCCCCACATGCTCGTGTTTAACTTCTCAAAAGCAACCATCTGAAAACACTTAACTCGCTTGCACTTTCCTCCCTCCCTCCCTAAAGCACCCCCCACCCCCAACTCCGCAGTTTCTGTTTCTTTGGAACGCCGGCCATGATTTAATGATTTCTGTGGCAATCGTGTGTGTATGGTTAATCACTCAAGATTATAACGTGTGAGCCTGTTCATGGTCAGTGATGTTTAGTCATAGGGTTTCTGTGTTTGAAATTAATCTTCTCTGACGTTTTTGTGTTAAGACATGGCGACGAGCGCTTCGTTGCAGCGTTTTAACAGAAAACGTGTTATGGAAGAGGACATGGCGAACGAGGATGGAGAAAATGATTGTCGGATGTGGGAGTCTGCACATGTAAAGAAATGTCCTCATAGCTTATTATAAAGATGATTTGTCTCTCTGGAACGGAAGCTCTGAATTAAAAGGACAAATGCTTAATTAATTATAATACATGGTTGGTTGGAACGTTTATTTTATATGGAGCTTGTCAGTGGTTTCAGGCTGTTTTTCATTTCCCCCCATAACCTTTTTTTTCTTTTTTTTTTTTTCTTCTTACTTCACCACATTTTTGGCAGTCTCCACACTTCAAGCCTGAAGCATCAAGGCAATGGGGCACAGAATGGACAGAGCTTGTTACAAATATGTTTCGAGCAGTGTAAAGCGTGTACATTCATACGAGGCATGACTGAGAGCTCGGTTTGTGGTGTGACCGAAGGTCAAGAGAATATAGGGTGCTAAAACTATTTCTTTTGCGTGTTTTTTAGAGTAGTCCTCTGTCACAAGTAGAAAAGAGTATCTTATGTTTAATCGTCGTATTCTAGTATCCCAGTGCTGTCTTTGACTGCGGTAGAGAAATTGTCTCAGCATCAAGTTCTTGAAAAACATAGTCAGGAAGCGGAGGGATGGCGCTGAAATGAAATTCATAAGCATAATCTTAAACATGTGTACTTTGTTTGGGATAGAAACGTTTTCTGAATTCAGAAAGCTAAGTATAAAGCTTTAAATGGACCTAGTAATCAGTATAAGGTGTTCAAACCATTGTTTTAATGTAAATGTAGAAAAATTTTATTTAAAAAAAAGAAAAGCTCAATATTGCAAACGAAGTTTTGACAAGATGGGTTAAAAGTGTTGGATTTTTTTTTAAGTAGTTGATAACATCACACATTTCAGCATTGCATATAAAGAACCTAAACATAAACACGGCATCATTTTGTTCATAAAGAAACAAGTTGTTATTTTGATTTTGATTTAATTAACATCAAACATCATCCTGATTCCTGACTAGAAGAATAAAGTGCTTACTGAAGTCAAACCATTGTAGGATCTTTTCATCCCAGTTACTTTTTACATCATCTTCAGGATTGTTACATGAACAAAAATGCTTGAAGAAAAACTCAAGTTCATTTTTTTTTTTTTTTGGAAATCGCAAAATATTTAAAAATTGCAAAACCAGCTAGTTGCATGAAGAGCCAAAGAGAAAAAGCTCTCAAGGGTTTCATTTATATTTCAGCATACAAATAAACAGTAATCATTTTAACTCCCACATGTTTGAGACTCTATCAACAGAAACATAATCATCACAATATTCCACATGTTACATTACAATCATTACAAAACCAAACAAAATATTTTTATAAACCTACAAAATGTAATCTACAGAGATAGGAATGATTGAGGAAGGAAGGAGATTCGAGTCAAGCTGGATAAAGCCAGAGACAGAGGGGTGAATGTGAAAGGACCATAACTTTGAAAGATCTCTTCCTATGAGGCTGATTCCACAGGGCACATGGGGGAGAAAATGGAGATGGATTATTTTAACTAAATTTTTCAGCAGTTTGTGCTACAGTAGCTCTTCTGTGGGATCGCACCAGACAGGCTAGGCTTTGCTCCCCTTGCAAGTCGGTGCACCTCAGGTGCCTGTGACTCTGTAACCGTTTCCTCTATTGTCCTCTCCTCGACCCGGTTTGGTAGTTACGAACCAGTGCATACTCGGAGCATTCCACAAGGTTCAAAGATGCTCTGACATTGACATCTAGACATCACACTTTGGAACTTGCGAAATCAAATTGCAACACTGCGCACACTGTTCAGGAACTGTTTCAGGAACATGACCGAGTTTGATGTGTTGACTCGCCCTCCAAACTCTCCAGATCTCAATCTGATCGAGCATTTGTGCTGGAAAAACAAGTCCAATCGATGAAGGTTCCACCTCGCAATTTACAGGAGCTAAAATATCTGCTGGATACCACACACACCTTGAGAGGTCTTGTTGGTTTAAATGTTGATGATCGGTGTATACTGTCTAACCGCATAGTCACCCAACATGACATTTAAAAAAAAATGTTTAGTGATATTTTGTGTGTCTATCAATGGAACACTGGCTCACTTAAAAAAAACTCTGGTATCCTTGACAGTCCGCGGCTTTGAAATAACAAAAATCTAACTGATATCCAATCAGGACAGATCTATGGTTATGTAACGTTCCTGAAAAGAATATTACGTATACAGTACCTATCAAAAGTTTGGAGACACCCAGGAAAGCAAGACCACAACTTACCTCTGCTGCAGAGGAGTTCAGAAGTTCATTTAGAGTTACCAGCCTTAAAAATCACCAATTAACAAACAGCACCTCAGATTAGAGCTATTATGAAGGCTTGAAGGCTTTACAGAGCATAAGTAGAAGACACATCTCAATTTCAACTGTTCCAAGGAATTTTTTTGTCTCATTATTTTGTTTTTTATGGTTATGGTTTTATGGTTTGTTTGGTCACTCCTGCTGCTGGATTTCAGAACACACTATCCATGCTCAAAATTTGAGTCCAAAATGTCTAACATAACTTTGTCTTTGGCCGTCTTTGGTCGAGGTGACTCTATATCAGTATCTGATAATGTGATCATGTCAAAAACTGACGCTCACAAGCAGTGAATTATTGTATGATGTGCTGCCATTTTTTGAAGACATGTAAAAAGATGAAAAGGTCTGTTTCAGTTCATTACTTTGTATCAAAACCAGAAAAACAAAGAAATGACTGCCCGCTGTATAGAATCCAGATTGTGACAGTTGTTAATGAGATGCTACAACATTTTTTTCCCCCTTCCTTTATAAAAATATTGCTAATGAAAGGTTTTGGTTGCTCATGGATTTGATGGAGGCCAGAGTTTTTTTTTTTGTTTTTTTTAATCAACAAAGTATAAAACCAGAAACAAATTGCTAAGTAATGAGGTGACAGGAACAGAATGTTAGGAAAGATGGAAAGATGCTTCATCTGAGAAGTAAGAAGAGCTGAACAGGTCAACGTGACTGTCAGTTGGGGATTAAGTAGGTTTATATATAGGATTGTCGCGGAGATTAGAAGTACATTATTGTAATGTTCATCATGGCTGCTCAGGGAAATGCTGTTGATGCTGCTGAGTGGATCCGTGAGGATCAGCAGATGTTTGTAGATGGTAGATAACCTGGTTTCGGACTTTCGTGTAGTGACTTAATATAGAAATCTTATAAAAGGGCTAGGCTTACAGCTGCTTTGTATTTATGAATGTGGCTTTCAGAGGATGGAGCTCAGAAAGGAAACTAGGCAAAGAGCAATCTAAAATCTTATCTTTACTCTCAGCCATAATGCCTTTGTTGAGATACAATGTCATCTCCAGAAGAATGCTGAAGAGTAGATAAGAGGAAAGAAAGACAGAAAATAAAAGAGTAAACATATTTTAAGTGTGAGAGCTTGCTGAGGATCAGGAACGTTACACTGCATTGGATTTTTGTATTAGTTATTTATTTTTTTTTTTTTTCAAGAAAGGCTCAGGGCATGCGGTGATCAGCTTGCCGGGGTCTTTACAAAGGTCTTTAACATTTCCCTGTCAATAAGTCAGCCACTATGACCTCTTTTCCTGAAATGTCAGTCTCTGTTGAACTCACCCCAGTGATTATGTAGTATTTCAAGAAACTAGTCCTGCACCACATTAAATCCAGCCTCGATCTTGTGTTTGATCCATATCACTTTGCTCATAGAGCTAATAGAGCCACTGAAGATGTGTTTACCATCATCGCAACTCACACAATCTAGAGAACCTCCCGGAACCTCAAGAGTGCTATTTGAAAATGTTCTTCATTTACTACATCTCATCATTTAATATCATCAGCCCAGACATCTGCACAGGCATCAAAGACTTCCTCAAGAACTGCCTGCAGAGAGTTAAAATTAGCCCTTTACTAATTTATCTCCATTCTCCATCACACTCAAGTATTGGCACACCCCAAGATTGTGTGTTGTGTCCACTCTTGTTCTGATAAGAAACACAAATAAAATGTAAAGAAATATAAGTAATATACAAACAAGTAGAAGAGAGTGCGCAAGGAAAATCAACATATGTTAAAAACTTATGAGCAGTTAGTATAAAAGGGAATTCATAAAGAACGCGTTGCAGAACGTGCCGAGATCCGTTTAACTGGGTTGGAAATTAATATAAATGGAGAGATTATACTGTACTAAGCAATTTTACAAAAACTGACGCTGTATAAAAAAGGAGTTGCAAAACCTTAGCCTAGTATAATCATTTTATAAGTTAATGTTCTACAGAATTATCAGCACCTTGCAAAAAATACTTTACAAAAGAAAGTATTCAATAAGCAATGCAGAAAATAAGTAAAAACTTTTTATATATTGTTTTCTTTTAAGAAATGGCCAAAATTATAAATGTCACTTTAATTTAACGTCAATTTAATTTACAAAGTATTTTTGAGATATCTACTATAGCATGTCTTATGTTTTTCATAAAGCAGATTTGATGATGCCTTAAACTTAAAAGGTGTAAAATGTCCTTCATTTTATATATTGAATAACCTTTTTTTTTGTTGAAAAAACAGTGTTTTTAAAAATGCACTTTTTTGCTGGAAGTTTCTTAGCAAACTTAAATATTATGATCCTTATGATTTTTGAGAATCGTGATATGATTTATTTATTTAATATCGACCACCCATAGTGGTGTGTTTGATTTCTCTGGCTGAGCTGCGATGTTTGAGCAAGACACCATTCAAGCAGGAATGCATAGTTTTGATAAAAGCACTGTGGGAGGAATAAGCAACATCAGCTGTGTGGTTGGTGAGAACTTAGGCAAGCTTTACCCAAGATTATGACCTCTGGCATGTAGACATCATAAAGTCAGCAGTTATTTTTAGATTTCCTGGGGCTTTAAACAGAAAGTCTTAATCAGTAACAGAGCAGTACATGACTTGTGCAAAAAAAAGTTTGAGGTTAGATCTAGTGAAGTTTTTCACTACGGTGAGCCAAAGGGTGGAGGATGTTGAAAGAAATTCCCTGGTCGCTAGTGAAAGCGATGACTCGCCGAGCCCATCAGCACAGATGAATGGAATAGCATAATCCGACAAGCACTGAATAGTGGAATGAGAGCAGCCTCGGGGGTATTGATTGCAAAAGCACTGTGACCTTTTTGAGGTTCAGCCAAAATCAGCGGACCTGAAGATCCTGAAGATCCTCTGTCTGAGGTCCAAATCCATAGACTGTTTAGGAGGGGAAAAAAAAGAATAATGAGATGAAAACATTAGTGAAAGAGTTGTTCTTGCATACATTAAAAACATCAGTCCAGCAGTGACGGAAAGATGGACCAATCATGACTAATCTAGAGCAAATAAGTGGGGACGGGGGGAAATTTCTGCTTTTTGGTAACAAACCAGTCTCAGGGCATTGTTGCAAAATCTTCATTACATAAAAAAAAAATCACCAACTAGTCTACAAAAAAAAAGAGACTTACTAAATTAGTTTCTAATTTGAGCTCTTCAATGTCTTAAACTGCCAGCAACAAGCACTAAAATATACAGAGCACTAACTCTGGTTTAGCGTCCAAACAAAAATTAAGACCAACAAACACATTTCAGACCTAAAACATCTAGTGAGGTAGAACAGAGCTTAGTATTCCCATTATTTTATTTCAGCAGATCAAACTGGAGAAATTAAGGTATATGAAAACCTGGCTTTTACTTTTGTTTTCTGTTTTTGGCCAACCACATTATACATTTATGAAAGTTATTATGCTCTAGGCAGAAAATTGAGAGAGATTTTCTTTTTTTTTTTTTAATACAGACTTGTATTAAATTTTATTTACTCTTTGTGGTCTGATTAATGGACTGAAGACATCAGTGACGAAAACAGAATGTTTAAAGATGAATGGACGGAGAAGTATGCGTTTATTCTCTGCTACAAATTCAAAACCTATGTCTCATCTGTTCCGAGTCAAAAGTGGTAACATGAAGCGGCAGCGAGGGACAAAACCGCTTTATATCATCACGTAAATAAACCATAAACGCTATTATTAATGGTTAAGCATTCAGTTGGAATTGCTGGCGCTGCTCTGTCATTTTTGTCGCTTATTCGAATTTTCCTTTGCTAAAATTTCTTGACATACTCCTAAAAGGAGATTTATGATTCTTAGCACTGTACATTCTGTACAAACAGATTGGTCTCATTTAAGTTTAGAATTATTGGTTGCTGGAAAATGTGTGCTTGTGGAACAGTTTTCTGAAAAGAGTTTCCTGGTCTTTCGTTAAACTTTTGTACTTGACGCAAAACTTGAAGTGCATGGGAGTGCAGAGTTTACACACTCACCTCTGTACCGTATGTACTTCTGGAGGATTAAACATAAAGGTGACGACCAAGTAGACGGCTCATCAGCACCAAAACGTCTCCGTTTATTAGGTTCTCGAGGGGAACTTGCAGGCAAGCTTTGTTTCTCTTGCAACTTCTCTTGTCGTCATGATTGTTCTCATGAGCTGCATCTCAAATCAAAAACTCTACACTTCACAGCACAAGCCCGAAAATTGAGTGTTCTGTAGGTTTGAAGGTGACTAGAGGTTTTTAGGATTCGTTTACTGACTCAAATACGAGATCTGGCTAGTGATGATACTTAATAATGGTCTAGAATATCACATCAGAATGCAAGCCTGTGTTATGTAATGGGTCGGTGTTCTTCCCCTCCTGCGACACCAAGTCTCCCTTCTCAACTCCCTCGACCCCCCCTTCCCCCGCCCGTACAGCGGATACGTGGTATGGAAAATGAATGGATGATAACAGTTGAGCTTGTTTATTCTGTGGGGAAGCCAAAGTCACATGTGCTATACCGCCCCGACTATTTACACCGGTATTGCCCTCATGTAGATTTGTAGTGTTAATATCTGAGGATATACAGTAGGCGCGCTAGGCTTCAAATGACAACAGGAAAGACGTAGCAGCCATCTTAAATAAACAATCATAAATTTAAAAACAAGTATAACTCTGCCTTTTGTGAGGAACAAATGATTAAACTTGGATAAACAAATTTTGTGTCTGGGCTTTTCACATTATATTCGTAGCTTGACAAATAGAAAAGAAATACTTTTCTGCTTTTTTATTATTATTGCAAAACTTTTTGTTGTTGTTGTTAGGTAGCTCTTTTTCAAATTAATGAGCTTCATGGTGGTAGAATGAACAATAATGCACAAGCTACACACATTGACTGAAGTACGACCGAGACCGATTTTAAGTAGATGAGGGACAGTCTTACCAAAATAAGGAATATACTCATTTTCTAAAAGCTGGATAGTTGCCTGGAATTTTTGTGTAATTAGTTAAAAGGGATTTGATTCGTGGTTAAAGGTAACCTTTTGTGAACTGACCTGGCACCTTTTTGATATTTATTACATTGTAGATATTATTAATCAGTTCACCTGTTTTACAGTTAAGGCAAGTCAATAAACTTTGAATCTACAATTTTTTTAACTCCTGTTTTTCAGTCTGTTAGGTTTCCCCACCCGGACGTTACACTGGAGCTCACACTTGCTAATTACATTATATTTTGTCCACTTTTGCTTTGCTCGCTGCAGTACGTAAGTGCTGTAACACACCTGAGTCGGGTTCATCATCCCATTATGAGCTTTTCGCGAGGTCGCAGGTTGGATCAGACGAAAGTCCAACAAAAGGCTCCGTATATCAAAAACGGCTTTACAAAATCCTGCAGCTTTCCACCAAAAGCCTCTTGGAGCTGGTTTAAATCACGTCAGTGAGATCACGCTAACCGATCCCGTTCCTTCCTTTAGTGCTCTCCACATGCAGGAATTCTGAGAAAGAATATATAAATATAAATTAAGTAAAATCAGCGATAAATCCATGGAGCGTAAGGAGGATGCCTAGCTCTGGTCTGGAGATGTTTTGTGGAGCTGTCACTCCACGTAAACGGACAGAGCTGTAGCGAGTTTGTGATTAATACACTTCATTATTTTCTGAGGGACAGGAGAGGTCAGAGGCGCTTCGGGCTTCGTTTCTTCACAGTTTCGGGTCCGGGGCGCCCCCCTACCAGCATCCCACCCCTCCCTTTTGGCGACTCCCTCTAACCAAAGCCATGCTGCGTCTGTGCGTCTTGGTGGCCACATTTTTGTACCCTTCAGAAATTGCTCGGCGCAAGAGAAACCATATGTGCACTGTAAAAGCGGGCGCATTTGAACTGTGCTGTAGACTGGCCATCAGAAGAAATCGTTTTAATACTCTCTCAGGGTCGGCTTTAAAGAAAACACGCTGCAGCGGCAAGAACCTCTTCCTCTGGATCGAACTCCCCCTTCACGCAGGCCCCCTGAGCCGAGGCCGGAGCCGGAGCTGGAGCTGGCACATCGGCTTGGAGTCATAAAAATACATAGCGCAAGAGCCGGAGTGAATATTGGGAAACACGAATTCTGTTTTATTTTTTATTTTGTATTTATTTTTATTTTTTTGTCCATCCTCAATATTTTCCAGTCATGCTAATGCTGGGGTTATGTCGAAATTTTCTCTGTGCTTTCCACCACCATTGAGCTGCCAAGATGTTGTGTGTAACTTTTTAGCACTACACGTGTTTTTAGGGTTTATTTTTAAATAAATAGGAATTGGATAAAGTTAAATTTGGGGTTAATATAAAAGGGAAAGTGCAGATTTAGTTCTTCAGAGTGTCATAGGGTGTAAATTGCAAACTAAAAGTGAGAACAAAACATGGACTAAAACAAAGTGGCAAAACTTACAAATGATTTAACAGCAAAAACTCAACGCTGGAAAGAAGAAAGCAAAAATGTATAAAATAACATTTTAATCGCAGTAATTAAAACTTCTTTCTAAGCTCTGTTTTTCATCACCACATCGTATATGACAGGAAAAGGAAACATCATCTCGTATGTAGGATTTAAATCGGAGAAACTGAAGAAGCATCAGACTACGTACACTATTAGACTGGATGTAAAGCTCTAGTCTGTGTGTAGAAGTAGTCTTTCTTACTACAAAGGAGTTCAGGATCTCGGTTAAACGTGCGCATGTGTGTGTGCGTGCATTTTTCAGGCGCGGACTCCATTAAGAAGTACTGGAGCCGTTACTATCAGGGCTCTCAGGGCGTGGTGTTTGTGTTAGACAGCGCCTCGTCTGATGAGGATTTGGAGGCAGCGCGCACGGAGCTCCACTCGGCCCTGCAGCACCCACAGCTCTGCACCCTGCCCTTCCTCATCCTCGCCAACCAGCAGGACAAACCGGCTGCACGCTCCGTCCACGAGGTACACATACACACACGTACACGAACATGCAAAGTAGCAGCATATATACATGAAATGATGCGCACTGTAAGGGTGTAATTTTATCAATATTTACAATTATATAAAATATTTTCAAGTTCACATGTAGACACTTTGAATGTGACCTCACACAGCAACACACTTTCATATCAGGAAAGCAGGAAGTGAATGGACATCACACACACACACACACTGCTTATTTATAAACAAGGTCTGCACTCTGAGCGTGACATCACACCCAAATGCACACAGGTTTCAGTGTGTGTATATGATAAACAGGAAGTGATGAAGATGATGGAGGTGATAACGTCACGCATGTTTCTTACATATAAGCAAAACCTGGCCCCTTTCTGTCTGTAACACAAACACCACACCCTGAGAGCCCTGATGGTAACTGCTCCATGACGTCTTAATACAGTCGGCTCCCCACACACACACACACACACACACAAACACATGCGCGCAAAGCTTTCAAATGATTTGCATGTATTTATTATTTATAGGAAATTATTGGCATATACACACACACACACACACACACACACACACAGATACAAGTGGCCTCCGACCTCTTAGCGTTGTACATTTTCATTTAAGTTTAGAATTATTGGTTGCTGGAAAGTGTGTGCTTGTGGAATATTGGGAGAGTGAGTTAGTTTCCTGGTCCTTAATTCTAATTAGGAATTTTCGCAGATATGAACGGACCGTGGTTGTACGAACATTTGTAGATGCCAACAAATTTGCGGAAGTAACTCGCGTGTATTATACAAGAAATAGACGTCAGAGCACCAGACTACAATATTTGCAATTATATACAATATTTTCAGTGTATAAGTGAATGTATAAAATGTCTAAAGTCCGGTATATTCTATGTGTGCGTGTGTGGAGTTGCGGGAGAAATGAGTCATCCTCACTGGTTTCAATGAATCAGTCCGGGTGCACGATGATAGATAAAGCTGTCCTGATGGAGAATAATCCTCATTTCGGAAAGTCCTCAACAAAACTAAGTTCACAGTCCAATACAGTGGAAAACAGCTCTGAGACAAAATGGCTTCCGGGATTCCCCTCACGAACTTAGTTTGCAGTCTAAGTAAAGTCAATATCTGTGTGTGTGTGGGTGTGTGTGTGTGTGTGTGTACCTTTGAAAAGAATCACCCCGACAGGAGAGGAGGAAGGGAGGGTTATTTCATATATATAAAGAAATATCTTGAAAAAAAAATACACTTACGAACAAAACCGACTTATGAACATGTTCCTAGCACAGAAATCGTTTGTAAGTAGGGGACAACCTGTATAAATACGAATATCACATCACACACACTGTGTACAGTCACATGACCTGAGAGAGCGTAAAAGACTCACGCAGACACAAACACAGACACCAAGATTATCACAAGCTCAAATCCTAGCCCTTTACCCGGCTCTTTACCTTTTTGTCTCTACAGTTTATAAAAGTTGCTAAAATATTATTAGCATCAACCAGCCCTGTGCATCCATCTTTAAAGAATTAACTTGTTTGCAAACACTGACAGATCTCCAAGCACCGCAGGCTTCCCCACCATCCCTTCATCTACAAGTCTCTTGGCATTCCTTCACTATTTCACATTGTGAGAAAAAAAAAACGAGGCTCTGTTTTGCAGAAATTACAGCTTGATAATCACGTTTTCTCATCCCATGCCATAACAGCCCGTCTTTCTGTTGCTGTGTTCAACTTGGAGCCGTCTTAACGCGTTTCAGGTTTGATTGCGGATCCGAAACACACGTGATGACACTCGAAACTAATTTTAAAACGCTGTCAGTACGAGTGAAAAGTTGGAACGTGTGGTATTTTTCTCCTGTTGCAGATTTTAATATTACAACCTCCTTTTTGGGATTACTCAGATCCCATGTGTTTATTTCTGTGTGTGTGTGTGTGTGTGTGTGTGTGTGTGTGTGTGTGTGTGTGTGTGTGTGTGTGTGTGTGTGTGTGT
>JAQMYG010000009.1:25984741-25995440 GCA_030014215.1 Clariallabes teugelsi | reverse complement strand
ATTTAATTTATCTGGTAAATGTTTTAAATAAGAGCATTTCTTCTTTACCAGTTGGAAGAGATGAACCTTCTAAGCTTTATCTTAAAGCGGCTGTACTGTGGAAATACAACCCTTGAGCATGGCTTATCCAACACAGGAGTGATCGAGTGGAACTAGATTTATTCTCTGCTTTTTCTGTCTGCCATCACATTTAGCCATGGTGGTTTACAATAGTATCGTTTTTACATCTCTAGATCGGATTCAGCATGACAAAGTTTCGAAGCAGAGCTTCAGAAATGCCAGCCTCATTGTGTGCATGCTGTAACATGCAGTATCGTGAATGATTTCGACTCTGATTAAATGCCACAGATATCTGAGGAGAAGACAAAACCTCTCTTGATTGTTGTTGCTGCAAGTTTGAAGACAACTAGTGTGGACTTTTCTGAAATAGCATTAAATGGAAAGCTAGTGCACTATGTAGGGTGTACAATCCCCTTGTCCCACAAAAATCTGATTGTTCAGAAATTTTCTCTAACAATTTTCTTTGACAGAAGAGCAGATTTATTTAAATGTTTATTCAAATAGTATAAGATGCTCCAAACAAACAGACTATGAAACATTTGTAATCACTGATATGGTGATGTAAGGAGATGTTTATTTAACATTTATGGAATGAGTCTTCAGTTCCTGAACTGTCAGCAGTAAAGCTGTAACTCAACATTATTCAAAGCTTTATGTTTTTCTGTAAAGCACGCTTGAATTAAAGGGTGTTGGGGGGGAAAAAAAACTAAAAGAGGACAAAAAGTACTACACATCATTTTTGTAATTCATATAAATTGTATTCATTGGCGTGTTGTGGTGTAAATTGGAATAAAACATTCTCTTTATATGAATATAAATGTATATAATTATTGTTTATATGTAGTGGTCCTGTTTTGGTTCGAGTACGGTATTAGCCGAGGCTAGTTTGTTTGCGCCCAGAAAAGTGATTATGAACTCACTCCTAAGGTTTGTTGTGAAAACGTTTCAGCCGTGGTTCGTCTCCCTCCCTGTTGGTCACTGTCTTTAGAGCTGGTGTGAAGATGTGAGCATGTGTGAACAATATGGGATATTAGGAATTCCTCACCAGGGAACGATTGCATTGAAAGTGAATAAACCGACGCATTCTGGGCCCCAACAACCACATGAAAAATAACTTCTAATGGCTTCTCTCTGAGAAAAGATCACCCACAGCACAGCTTGAGTGTGCTCCAAGGGACGGTTTTAATTTCCAAAAGGCCCGCTGAGAGTTGTGGTTAGTCTGTTAATATTCATGATGGTTCTGCGAATGTGTTTTCGTAGCATTGTGACTTTGAAGAGAATTACTGTCCTTATAGTCCATGAGTTTCTGAATGAAGATAGGAAATATTGATAGAAATGGATAGATTGGTGGCTGCATTTATTAATAGATAGTTAGATTTAATAATAGATTAATAGGATATGTGATTGGAAAGGGGGGGTGGATGGCTAGAAATATAAATGGTTGGACTGATGGATAGCAGTAACAGATGCATGCAGTGATAGATACGTAAATACATTTTTTATATATGGGTTTTGATTTACATCGTCGGTTGGACAGATGGATGCATGGATAGATAAACATACTGTAGGTAGGTGAATGGATGATTGGATAGGTGGATGGATGGATGGTTAAATAGATGGATGTAAATGAACAGATGGACAAATAATTATAGATGGATGGACGGATATAAAGATGGATGGCTGAATGGATAGGTGGGTGGATGAATGGACAGATGCTTCAATAGATTAATTTATTTATAAATGGATAGATGGGATAGAATGGATAGACCTGTTTTGGCAGATGGTTGGTTAGATGGATGGATGGACAGGGGGTGGACAGATGTATAGATGGGTAAATGGATGCGTGCATGAATAGATGTTTAAATAAATTGTTTGATGCTTGGGTTTCGGCTTAGATGGATGGTTGGACAGATAAATGGGTGTATGAATAGATTGATAAGCATAGAGATAGGTGGGTAGATGAATGGATGATTGGATAGGTAGATAGATGGATAGGTGGTTGGATAGATGTCTAAATGGATAGTAATAATACACTAATACATTAATACACACATTAATATACACACACATATAGTATATGATTGCATTTGAGGTTTTATAATGTAGCTGTTCCTTTATAATCCTGCAGGTGCCGCACTCCAAACTATTATTTGCTATTAATTGTCAGCAAAAAAAATTATATGGGAGCAGGATATTTATAAAATCATGATACTTCGTGATACAGAATCGCAATATAAATGGAATCGGCCCGAGGTATTGTGATGATAACGTATCATGTGGTTCCTTGTAATTCCCAACTTTTTATAAAACCATTAAAATCCTGGATTGATGGAAAATGTTTATAAATATATCTAGTGTGACTTTCACACAAAACGTAATTAGGACAGGAGTGTGATTGAAGAGTTTGTGTGTGTGTGTGAGAGCCGGAGCAGACGGAGATGCCGATAGCCACCGTGTGAATTCAGTCCGAGTCTCCTCCTTCATCTTCAGCGCTGGTGGTCAGACTGCACTCTGACGACCCAAACAACAGACTCGTTTGTTGTTTTCCCCTGGGGGCTCGGAATCCGCTCAGCCGACATTGGCATGGTTTCCTGCTCTGGGTGCCAAGGCCAGTGACTGATCAGCAGGATACACACACACACACACACACACACACACACACACACACACACACACACACATTCACTCTCCACTGTCTGGGTGTCTGTCTGGCTCTGCAGCCTTCCCTCCATCTCTCATGACATTTGCTATGGAGGGAAAAAAAAAAAGATCAATGCTGCCTCTTTTCTTTTCACGCTCACTCTCTCAGGTTTCTTTAAGTGTACAAAATAACCGCTCTGGGTTATTTCCTGTTTCATTTGGTAACTTCAAAGTGGAGGTTGCTTAGCTGCTGTGTCGTTTCAACCACATGTTCACATGCCCCACCAGCAGCGATATCATTTACACAGTTGGGTTAACCTGCAAGCGTTCTGCGAAGGACCTCCACATTTTAACATGGGAGTACACGACTATGAGTTGTCTCTCAATAATAGACATATTTTGTTTCTCCTAAATGAAGTATCTGAAATTATTCACAGTTGAATAGATGATGAGTATTGCCTGGTATTGTCTGATACTCTTCAGAAAGCCCCGCCCTTCAGTAGTACATCAGTAGTATTTGAGCTGGTTTTCTTGTTTCGTTCACATTTTCTCACTTAAACAATTCGTGATCGGTTGTCCTCAACACTCATAACATAAATCTCTTAATTGTTTCTTGCACATTCAGTGAATAGCAGTTAGCTAAAACAAGGTCCACAGTCATCTGTTTCACTTTCAAGTTGCAGACTAAAGAAAAGTTTACATGCACTTAACTTCTTTATAATTGCTTTATGCAACATTTATGTAACATCTTAACTTAAAGCATAGTAAAAAAAATACTTTAAAACAAGAACAACTAAAATTACTGTTTTTTTATTTTTTTAATTTTTTTTTACCATAAACACTCCAGGTTTTGACTATGATTTGCAAAAGGATGATATTGGCCACATGCTGCGTATGTGCCCCTGCAGAGAGCCTGCCTTATTGCTTTTCTGGAGTTGCACATTTAAACCCAGTCCTTGTGCTGCTAAAGGAGATCCTTGATGTGTAGTCTCCTTAATGCCTGGGGTTCTTGGTAACTAAGGACCCAGCTGCTGAAACTCTACACTGTGGTCTCTCAGTCTCTGGGGTAATTTACCATCACTGTCTGCGCCTTTTTGCCTTCTGGAGGTCGGTGCTGGTGCTGGTGTGCACCATGATATCTTTTTAAAAGGATTCCGATCCCTCCTTCCCTCACACACTCTCTCTCACACACACACACATACACATGCACATATGCAGGCACAACCCTGTGACCTTGCTCCCCGTGACCGATAGTGCTGGGTTGTGATTTAGAGCAATAATAAAATTACCACGTCTCTGGAAGTAGACAGGGCACCCGCAACATCTGGCACTAATAGAGTTATGAGTGATGGAGATAGATGGTTCAACCCAAACTCGTGAGGCCACCACGCAGGAGGCTCTTTGAGGCACAGACTGACCTGATCTGTCGCTGCCACGATCGTCACTTTAGCAAAGCTGTGGATTTACATCTTTTGACAGTTCTCATGTTTGAATCCTGTTTACAAGATTTCCAGCAATGGACTAACTCCTCGAGCATGGCTTTCAGGGCAGTGCTTACTCACGGAGTTAGTAACTACAGTTATTCTGTAGTTAGTGAACGTTAGTCACCTGACTGTAAGGTTGTGAGATTAGACCACGAGTAAACCAGGAAACTCTTAATTCTTGATGAGTCCTCAGTGCTTGCTGAACTGAACCGCTTTCTCCAATATCAGATTGATTCCAGTATCAGTATTGATTTGCATCATCTTTGGATTTACCTAAAATTTCAAGATGGAATCCACATGGACAAGCAGCACCGATTTCTTCTCCTCTTACCCTGTTCAAGCATCAGAATTTTGGCTAATAAAATTCTTTTTCCACCGCCTTTCAAAGAGCATTATGCAACTTTATATAACTTGTTGACCGCATTGGACTCCACATTGTCCAAGCATTCTGAGAAAAACCTGGAAAACCGCTCATTGCCATCAGGCGCCATCTATTGAAGAATGTCTCTCAGGAAGTTGGAATTCTTCTCTCTCGCCTGTCGTGAAAGCTGCGTTTGAGACATGCAGACAAAGGCCATGTTGTGTTGTGAAGGAGGGTGAGCTCTGACAGGACTGTCTGTCTGGCCCAGAGAGAAAGCGAGCCGACCCAGACGCTATTGTGTGCCCATGGCGAGCAGCCTGACTCGGCCATTCTGCGCTGAGTGAGAGAGGTCACCGCTCGAGCCATGTGGATCAGCTCTGTCTGTGCTTTGGCTGGGGTGCCATGAACCACCCACAGAGACACCAGGTGGACCTGTGGCCTTAAAAAAAAAAAAAAAATCATGAAAAAGCTAAAAGTGAGGAAACCAATGTGAATGAGACTTAGGAATTAAAAAATTAGGAATGAGAATTTAAATATTTACTGTCCAGTTGCTGATCTGTAGTCTGCTGTCAAGACAGAATATCTGTGAACGTCTTAAAAAGATGCCATGGAACTACAACTTGCAAGACTCCATGGTTCCTGATTTAATTCTGACTTTAATCCCGTTTATTGTTACATTCTGTTAATGTGGGCTTCCTGCAACCAGTTTTTACTCTCTCCTCAGAAAAGTTGTTTAGGTTGATTATATATGTTAAATTGGCTCTGGTGTGAGCATATAAATCTGTGAGCTGTAAAACAAGCATGGTAAATCTGATCTGTGATTCCATCCAAAACCATCGCCACAAGTTATCAGTACACAGTTGTATAGAATGTCTGTGTGCTGTCTGTAGCATTACAATTTCCCTTAACCTGTTCCACCATGACAGCCAGCTCCATGAAGACGAGGTGTGTAAAGGGAGAAGTGGAAGAACATCCCAACATCAGCACCTGAGCTCACTAGTGCTCTTATAGATCACAAATCCCCACAGTCAAGCTACATCTGGTGGAAAGCCTTCTCAGAACAGAAGAGTGGAGATAATTATAACAGCAAAGGAGGAATGAATCAGGAACGGGATGTTCTTGAAGCATGTTCTTCGGGTATGATGATCAGGTCTCCACAACCTTATAATGCATGGAGAGAGAGTGTTTTTCAGCTGTGTGCTTGGACTATGTGATATTCTTGGTCACTTTTAAGATCTGTACATAAGCAGTTGGATAAAGAATTCCACAGCATTACCTGTCAGTTTCATTAACCTCCTGAAGTCAGGTGTTCATCATCTGAACGACTGCGTTGCATATCCCAGTTGAGATTTTCCAGCTTTTTCAAATGCATCATTCCCCTTATAGGCAACTATTATTCTGGGTAATTAGATATATTTAAACTAATTTAATTTAATTGTTTTGAGAGCATGTCTAAACAGCAGGAGTTTAAAAGATCCTCTACGTGTCTAAAAACATGTCACATCATATTTTTGTGAACGTGCAAAATGGAGCGAGAGAGAAACTGGGTCAGTGCGTAAGGAATTCTTTCCCAGAATGCCAACGTTGCAAAAAAAAAAAAAAAACCCTGTGTCTTCCAGAAGCCAGTCAGAGCTCTAAAAATCGGATCACGCCTAACTAGTGGCGCTAGATTCCATGCATGTACGTCAATATTAACGTTGCTGTCTGAAGTGCAGTTTTTTTTTTTTTGTTTTGTTTTAACCATATGGTTGTAGCTTGTACGAGTGTCATGTGAAGCATGTGGCTGAGGATCTGTTAAGTGTAGGAAAAGGTATGTGAAAATCCACTGTGTTTTCCTCGTAATGTGTTTTTAATGTTCTGGAACAAGGGCCCAAAAGAACTGTCTGAATGAGTTATGAACGCACCAGACATCACTGTAACTCAAAAGCTTTGTTATGTAACAGCACAATATCACGCATCATGCTGGTATCACTTATCACTTCTTTGTGGATTTCTTTTTTTTTTTTATTTATTTATTTTTTTGCGCAATCATCAAAGAAGAAGAACGCTTAAGTTAATCATGATGGTGACCACTGATAATCCTGATAAGCTTGATTGTCCAGAAGACGTTTTGTGGTTTCCCGTGTGAAGCATGTATTACAATTTTATCCATAACTGGATACCTCCTTCCACATGGTCAGAGCCTTCACCTCGAGCCAAGATGATTTTCATCACCGTCATGTCATAATTTACAAAACTTACAACAGGAAAGCGTTTTCGTGTTATTTTGCAATATGACTGTTTTTATTAATTGAAAGCCAGTCCACATGTAAATCTGATACTCTGCTGGCTGAACGAGCCAAACTGTATTGCACTGAACGCAGGAAATCAAGCTGACTTGAATAAAGCTCTCTCTGGATCTGGTTTTCGTTATCTCTGACCTTTCATTTGCCTGGATTCTATCTTAACTATGTTTTCCAACACTGTTAACAATTTCTTGACTATGAAAAATCACACTGACATTTTTCTTAGTGAGTACAGTGGTAAGGCTTACAGGACGTTGAAGCTTTAAAAGGGTTGATTATGCTGTTAATTTTCACATAATACAGTGATGTATAGCCTGTACGTGTCTTATATTTCAACGTTCTGCACTTTCATTGCATGTACACGTGTGCCTGTTGTTGAGAAATCTATCATGTACTGCATACAAGGTCCCTTAAACATGAAAAGCATTTTATTCCTTACGTACTTACCTATTGTGTGCAGAATTTAAAACACCTAAATTTTGAAATCTGCTGCTTGAAATCACATTTAGCTAACAGGGTTATAGAAACTATCGACACCCCTATTGATATTGTATCAATTATAACTTTGCCCCTTTTAACATTTGCACTACTCTTTGCCATCTCATCACCTGCAACGAAGAAATTTTCCTGGATATTTAACGCTACAACTTGATACTTGATTTTTGTACCAAACTGGCCTTAATCGAATATTCGTCTCTCCATGGTTTCCATGTGATTGTATTCTAAATGGGTTTGGCTGCAGGATCTATTGTCTTACAAAACAAGACATTTAACACTGAGGCTTTAAAACCCAAGTTCCAACTGTTATGTCCTGCAGGGATCTTATAAAATGTAGAGCACTAGTTGTCTGACTTCTCGGCAGTCTTTGATTAGTGTCGTAAACGTCCCAGTGCAGCGAATCGTGATGCTTCTATGCCAGTGGTTAAGCAATATTTCCATGGACGGAACACGTATGAGAAAACATATAGTCACTCTGCTTGGCTAGCATATTTTTTGTTTTGAAACATGAACTCGATTTTGGCCGAAGCTCCAGGTCATGAGTTACTTCACCAGGAATGTTGCTCCTCAGAGATTTCTCCAGCAGCAGACTTTTTTCAGCTCTCCATGGTATATTGTTCCTTGTATGTAAATGAAGAAGTACAGGATTTGAGCAGTTGTGGACAGCTCTGTGGTTCTTTTTGAAATGATCTTAACACGCACTCAAGCCGCAGGAGTAGAGTTAGCCATACCACAAGCTACGCTGAGTCCTCTTGATTTGCCAGCCTAGTGGTTCTGTTTAAGGATGCCTCAGTAGCATTATTTTAATTTACATTTTGAGTATTAACAGTCAGTCAAGTAAGATTAATGAACATGTTATCAAGCTCGTTTTTTTTTTGTTTTCCTCGCTTCAAATAGCAGCATTAAAATTGCTTGTGTCTCCATACACGTACTCTGTACAGTGCATTTGCTAGTTGCACGAGTTAGTTGGAAACAAAGACCAGGTTACGTTTCACTTCTGAACAACTTCAATCTAGTCTTCTTTAGGATTCCTTGTTGTATATGTTTTTTAAGTTTAGACGTCGTTTCCTGCAAGTTTTTATTGCTCCGAACCAAAATCTTTCATCTTTTATGTTCATGATGTTTTATCACGTTACGTCCATTGTGAAAAAATGCAGTGGTTTCTCTTGTTGATTCTTCCTGTTCAGAGCTTACAGTCTGCTCTGCTTTGATTTCCTTAATCAGTCATGAAAAACCATCACTTGTTTGTTAGCGCAATATTCCTCCTGTACACTAGAAATACATTCCATACTACAGTACATCATGGTATCGGATGCTGGTATCAGAGCATTTTTATAATTACATAAGCGCGGTATCAAATGTATACTGGTATCGGTTTTTGAGAGTTTAAAGGGGTCGTTTTTGTGCTTCTGAGCGCACCAGTACCGTGTCATATAGAGCAGAGTCTCCGGCTCTCACGGCACTCATCCAACTTACGGAGGACTTGATGATTAGCTCATGATTAGCTGATGAACTGATCTAGCTCAGCGATTCCCAGCCCAGTCATCAAAGCTCTTCATCCAGGCCAAATGTTTGTTAGAATCCAGCTCCCTGATCAACTGTTTCAGATATTCAGCACTTAATTACCTGATTTGAGGTGTTGCGAGCAAAAAATGTGGAAATCCTCTGGGTGTTTCTGCTGAGAAAACCATCGGAGTCGTGTAAGATACTTCACTGGAATGTCAAGGCTGTCTAAGTTGTAGTTCCTGACATTAATTATACTTAAAAAAAAAAAAAAAAACAAAAAAAAAAAAAAAAAAAAACACACTATAATGGTGCACATGGCTTGGAAAAATGGCAAAGTTGAATGTTCCTGCTATCGCTCCGTGTGTGTAATTGTGTGCACCATGAGGTAACAAGCCAAATCAATCATGAGCTATAATTTCATTACATTGTGCAGGAGCAGGACTATATCACCAAGAGTACTCAGTGCGTGGGTGGGACGTCTGTGTTTTCTACGGCTGTCTGATGGATTTCAGATGAGTGTTTTGATCGTATCGAGAGTATTACGTCTACACGTGAGCTTGCCCGCAGGTCACCTGTCGGTACTCAAAGACACATCATGATGCTGCTTGTCGGTTTCTTAAGTATGATAGAGTGGATCTTCTAAGTGGATCTCATTAAATTCCACTCAGATGACGTGATGTTGAGCACCAGGGACTGGGGCAAGCACTCCAAACAGAAACTTGCATCAGTCACGGAAATAATGGCTGATTTTCCTCACGATAACAAGAGGAAATGCTGTGCGTGTGTGTATATGTGTATATATACATGTGTGTTTTTATGTGTGTGTATGAGAGAGATTAACTACAGGGTTTCCTGACTCAGCACTGCATCATGAAGACACAGACAAGCAAATCACTAGCTTGGACTCACAGGGCAAAAAATTGTACCCCCCCAGCCAAGTAGGTTCAACACCACAGTGTTCAAGGTACACATGAGAAACCAAATACTATACATTATACAACTTTTCATCCTACTACACGCAAAAAAAGAAGACTTTATTTTCACATACACTTGACAATGGTTTCTGTGGTGAATAATGCGGCTTGTTATGAAGCTGGGGCGGTTACAGTTAAGGGTCATGATGTAGCATGTGATGGAGCACCACTGAAGCGGAAAGGGTTAAGAATTCAGCCATAATCACTATCCTGACAACCTGCAACAAAAAATTTGCTATAGCAAGCTAGATTTTTAGATTTAATACATGGACAGTTGAAATGAGCTGAAAATGTGGCCAAGTTGTTATTTGGTCGATGGTGCACGTTGTATGTTGGTCGACAGTCTTATGTATTAGTCGTATTTATCAGGCAACATGCTGCTGGACGGCATATTGCAACTTTTGTTGGTTTGTTTGGTCTGCTAGGGACTTGACACGTTTTAGTAATGTGAACACTCTGTACCATGCACACAGTTTGATTCGAACCACAGAACATGGTTCGAATCAAATATGAAAGCTAGCTCTATCAAAGTACAGAATTAGACTGCTGGTTGGAATGTGGGGTCATTAATTTGCTCTCCGTCTTCCCCTGCAATCTGGACATCTGCGCAGCATTGAACTCGTCTCGGGTTACTTTAGCTGATAAAGCCGTTTAGATGGTCCCTACTGACATTTTCTCCAAACTATTAGCACTATTAGGCATAGTGGTGTGAAAGTTGACTGCCTTGTAGTTTTCTTGTGTTTGTGTTTGTCTATTGGTGGATTGTAAGTAGGGATGTACCGCAATAGCAAATTTCATAATGACTCGATAAAACGATAGGTCTTCTGAGAAAAGTTTGCTCAGGCGAATGGAGCGAACGGGAGGTAGCGGGAACTACAATTCCCATCAGCC
>JAQMYG010000009.1:25954539-25969318 GCA_030014215.1 Clariallabes teugelsi | reverse complement strand
ACGCATGCGCTTCTTGTTTTGACGCCGAGCGTCACGTGATCACAACTGAGCCAACGGTTTTTCTCTCTCTTTCGCTGTGAAATTGTAGTTAATCGTCTCCCTTGCTGGGTCTTAGTGCACTGGTATAATCAACATCCGTGCATGCCTGTACTGTTTACTATAACACTGTGACCACGTGTGTGTGTGTGTGAAACATTTTATTTTGTGTGTGTGTACAGCGCGCGTGTATTGTTTATTATAACACATGTGTGCGCTCGCAAATAAAGCAAAAGCAAGTCTCATTAGAGGGTAAAGATCCATTTTTTCTCTCCCTCTCTGGATCAGCCTGTCGTGTGTGTGTGCGCGCGCATAATTTGACACCGTGCTCCTTCACTCACTAACACACACACTCAGTCTGGCCTTTACAGCCCCCCTCCCACCCCCTCCTCCTCTTGGCTTCACACACACATGCAGACACACACACTCTGCCTTAGACAGAAACTCTGCTCTGTCACGATTCTTTTCAAAGGTAAAGTGTGCAGGTTCATTTTTTAAAATATATTTTTTAAAACTTTACAGCAATTCCATTAGTATGCGCTCATGCGAGTGTGATTAGCGGTGATAATTACTATTGTTTGATGAAGGAAGATTCTGCTGCCACAACAGAGTTTTATTCCTCTTATACTTCAGCACTTAACACATAAATATCACATTAAAAGTTACATTCAGTGTCATGAAATGTCCATGAAACAAGCCCTGTTCTCACGTAAGAGAGAACCTCACAGCTTGTCCTCTTACTGAGAGAGTACAAAAAGCATAAAGGTCTTCTTTCCTGATGATGTGGGAAAACTTAAATTTGGAGTTTTACCTCTGACTGTAAGCACTGACACTGGAGACTCCTTCCACAACTTCACCACATCGAATACGCGTCTGTTTATGTGGAGCTTGTTCCCTCCATACAGTACAGTGATACATACAGTACATGTTCTGTAATTTGATGATGCAAAGAGAGAAAAAAGAGAGGAAACAAAATATGTAAAGAGGGAAAGGAATGAACAGGAGAAAATAAAAGTATGGAAAAGGAATGAAACAAGGATTAGAGGGAATAAATAATGAATGTAAGGAATGATTTAAAGAAAGGAAGGGAAGAAAAAGAAGGATACAAAGAAAGAGGGCAAGAAAGAAGGAAATAAAATAAGGAAGAGGTAATTAAGTTGTTGGAGCAAAGGAAAGAATGAAAAGAAGGGGAGGGGGAAATAAAAGTGAAAGAAGAGTAAAGAAAAAATGGGGAAAAGAAAGAAGGAAAGAATACTATAATAGAAAAAATATATAAAATGTAAAAAATTTTGCTGGATTAAACAAAAGATACTTTTTCAACTGTCTGCTCTTTTTTTTTTTTTTTTTTTTTAACTTTTTTTTTGGTTTGAAGTCAATAGAAGACAAGCACAAAATTCATAAACTGTTAAACTATAAAAGACACAGTCTCGTAGTTCATATTTCCATTTTACTCGTACTGCATGTTTACAAACAGCATCGTTTATTTTTATGTACACTGAACAATAAAAAAAGAACTATACATTAATAACTCTGAGATTATAGAGACAGTAATGAGACATTATGATAAATTTCAACCTTTACATTCTGGAATAACCCGAGCGGAGATGTCTACAAACAGCCTCCGCCACATTACCGGCAAAAAAAACACATTATTATGGCACATTTTTAATACACTAACAAAAACCCTTCATCTGCACAAAACAGGAAAAAATACACATGTTTAATGTTTAAACGCCGTCACATTATTTATTTCACATGAAAAAAAAAATGTCTCTGTGTGGGGAAAAAAGGAAAACAGAGCGCTTTTAAAGAGTTTAATTACAGACCAGCTTTGAGTGTAAACAAAACCAGATCCATTTATTAGTGAGCTGAACACACACACACACACACACAGCTGCAGAACGAAGATATTGTTTAGGATAGCTAAAAGTTGTAAAAATCAAAGTTTGAAATAGAGTATAAAAGGGGGGAAAAAACATCTGAAAAGAAAAGACCGAAATAAAGACAGTAAGGAAAGGATCGAGTTGAGGAAAGTACCAGGAAAAAGGAGCGAAAAGAAATGAGGTAAACATAAAAAGATTAACAGATAATGCTGTAGGGAGGAAGGGGGAAAGGAAAGAAAGAATTTTATATCAAAATAGGACTAAATCAAAAAGAGAGACAGGGAGTTAGTGAGGGAGGAAGAAATAATTCAATCAAAATGAAACATTTGAAATAGGAAGGAAAGAAATAAAGAACAAAGGAATAGAAGAGGTAGGAATTGTAAGAAGTGAAATAACCATAAATACATAAGAATTAAAAATATACAGTAAGGAAAAAATTAAAGGAATGAAAGAACACAACTAAAGAAAGAAGAACATAAATGAGGAAAGAAAAGACATGAACAAAAGAAGAGGAAAGTATGGACAGTGAAGGACAAAGAATAAGAACAGGAAATATGGAAAGAATGAATTACATAAGGAAATGATTAAAGAGTGAAAGAGGAAAATGAAGTAAAACTACAAAAGACAAAAAAAAATAAGGAAAAACAAAAGCAAGAAATGCATGCGCGCGCACACACGGTTTGACATGATGGAGAAAATGAAAGGGTCAGGAATCGGAGTTCTCCGTACATCACACATTGCACCTTTTAAATAAATAATGCTGCTTTTTTCTGTGAATATTATACACAAGATAAAAGATATAATTCAGTCTGACTTTTTATAAGTGTATAAATAAAAGGACAGTAACATATAAATAAACATCCAGAAGACAGCTATATGAAATCTTCCTCTTCTTTTTTCTTTCTTTTTTTTTTTTAATTCTCCTGGAAAATAAATAAGTGTGTATGTCTATGTACAGTCTGAATACTGACTGCGCTGGAGCCGAGTCGCTGCTTCACACACTACAGTCGTGAGAATCCGTCTAGTCCAGATCTTATTACTCCTCCTCCTCCTCTTCATCCTTTCTCTGCTCATCAAGGAACACAGCAGCGCAGGAGCTCATGACTTTGAAAAGGAGGCAAATGAGTGTTTTGTTTTGTTTTTTAAAAAAAAAAGATAGATTTTGTTCCTTCCAGTAAAAACGCATCTAAAATGTTGATGCTTTGCCTGGTTCATGTGATGAAGCAGGTCGGGATCCGTGTATGATGGGAAGAATGAGTCAGTGGTCGACACCTGGAGATGAAAAGAAGAGGGATTTTAATTCTTAATCGTTCACATGACATTAATATTCCCTTATTACAGGTACAATTAAGGACACCTTTAAAAACATGTCCTGGTAAGAACGCCTATGAGAGTGGAGCTTTCCCAGGCAGTAGGTAAGTGTCTGGATGATCTGATTGCCGTGGTAGAATAGATAATGTGTTTCTCATACATATACAGCACTGAGCGAAAGTCTTGGACACATGCAAATAAATGCTATAAAACAAGTGTGCCTTTAAAAAACAATTCAAATATAAAGTCCAAAAAACAGTAATTAATGAAACAAAGTAAGTATTTGGCCTGACAATGCTTTAAGGACCCTTTAGTCCCAGGTACAATTTCCACAGTTTTATAATTAGATTAGCTACTAATTTTTACTGAGCATCCTGCAGAACCACACAGAGGACTTTGTCTGTTGTACCTGCTTCCTTTTTGTCTCATATATAAACTCAGCAGCTTCCATTTAGTTTTTGTTTTTTTCTGAATGTGGTTGCTTATACAGTATAATGTGCTGCTTTCTTTCCTGGCGTAGAAATATTTTTTCTGTAACTTTTAAATTTGTGTTGGAATACTGATATTTGGAAATCAGAAATGGTTTTGTAATAACTCAAAAATTAAACCATAAAATAATTTTGAAAAATGCAAAGGAAAGCTTCTACTTACAAACACAAGGTGCCACAATACTGTATGAGATGTTTTTGCTAAATAATATTGCTTAATTGCTAATTTTTCTAATTATGCAGTTGATATTGTAATCCTCGAGATTACGTCGTGCCAAAAAAAGAAAAAACATTGAGCACCCAGGTCAACTTACTGTAAGTAAATTACAATTAAAGTTATTGTTCATATACACTGCCCAGCACTTCCTTGTGCTCCCAGAACTGCTCTTTCACAATTTGGGTCCTGGAATATGCCCCGTGCAATCAGGGAAGAGAAACTCTATAGATGTGATAACCTGGTGATTCAGTACATTCAGGTGGTCAGCTGACTGAATTTTATTGCCTCATAACGTTGCCGAGTCTAGACCTGAGCGACTGAAACAACCCCAGATCATAACACTGCTTCCAGAGGCTTGTACAGTGGACACTATGATACTATACTATCGCTTCATGTGCTTCCCTTCTGACCCTGACCCTGGTCATACATCGCTCTGGAATAGGCTCAATCTGGACTCATCAGATCACATGACCTTTTTCCATCGCTCCAAAGTCCAGTCTTTCTGTTCACTAACAAACTGAAGCCTTTTTCTTCTCACTAACAAGTGGTTTTCTTATGGACAAACAGCTGTTTAGACCCAATCCTGTGAGTTTTCATCACATTGTGTGTGTGTGTGTGTGTGTGTGTGTGTAAATGCTCTTACTTTCATTATCAAACATCGCTCTGATTTCTGCTGGAGATTTTTTAAGCACAACTTCACGAATCGTTTAAGTGATCTCCATTCATTATTACTTTTCTGATCGCATTTCTTGCATGAAGTTTGAGGGTTCATCACTATCGTTCAAGGTTTTAAGAATGTGCTGGACGGTTCTTAATTGAATTTCAGTCATTTCAGCAATCTCCTTAGTTGCTTTCTTTGCTTGATGCAGAGCCTTCTAAAATGGTGTCTTTTTGAACAGGTAGTTTTGCTAGTTTTGTATGAACCTTTTTTGTTTTGTATTTTTATATGTATATAAAACTGTCCGCATAACGATGTGAGATATATTCCAGTTGCCGCCCATGGCACTATTGTGTGTGAGCTTTTATTTATCTATCTATTTATTTATTTATATCTATACAAAACTGATACTGAATGTTCATGGTGCCAAGCGTCTAGGTACTGGGAATTTTCTACATATGTACGCCTCCTAGCGCCACAATTTCAATAACAGCAGTGAGCAACAAAAAATTTCTCACTTGTATGAAATTTATGGTTGATATCATGAAGCAACAAATCTGAACAATGTTTGCATTTCTTTACTCACTTACAGCATTAGTTCCTACCTGCAATGTTAACATTGACAGTTGCCATTAATCTTATGCTCTCAAAAACTATTTCGTATTAAAGGTTTATAAAGACATCACGAAACATTCAGAACTAGCAGAGAGCAAACATGATTTGATAATCAAAGCTACAAAGCAGAGCAAATAATGTTTATATGAAACAAACAATTTGCCTACTGATTAGTCTGTTGTTTTTGCATGTTACTTCTTATAGTGAGCCTAAACCATTACTTATTACTGCTCCTTAAATTCAAATCTATTTGCATTTTCTTTGGAAGAACACAAGTAAACCAAACCCTGGGCAGACTTTCATTCATTTGTTCATCATTCGTTCAAAATAACAACCTGAGCAAGAATAAATCTAATGTCTTACTTATAATTAGTAAATATCATTATGTAGCATTTTATTTGAGAAAAACCTATTACCAGTGTGTGAAAGATCACTGCCTGCACCTTAAACAATGTTATTATTCGTTGTTATTACAATTTTTCAATTTTTAAACAGGGACAATAAAGGGACAATAAAATCTTCAGTCTGCGCTAATGACCAGAATGTTTGTCAGTTTTACATTCCTGAACTGCCAGAAAGCTCTTGTTGGACCCTCGAGCAAGACTTTAAATGCTCAGCTTGGATTGGATCCTGTCTCGCTCAAAAAGCATCTGCCAAACGTATAAAGGCGAGTAATAAGACGGCATATAAATCCTTTAGAGCTGTGTTAATAACATGCCGTCCTGCCACATCACATAATCACCTCGTATTTTTTCAGTTTTAGGACCGAAACCAAAACATGCCTGGTCATGGGAGAGTTACTGTACTGCTACTGTAAATCTCTTTAAGGCTTGCACTAGATTTAATCATCGCCAACATCTGGCAACCTCACTCATGATAGAGTAAACTGCAAAAGATTGCATGCCCTTGGAGCAAAATGATATATTGTGCTTTTTCTTAAACACATTACCAAACTTTGCATAATTTTGGAGTGTTACAATCTGAAACTTAAACTGACTTAATTTTTATTATATTTCATAATCTACAAGACATGTAGTTGTAGGTAAAACCGTACTAGTTTGCCAAATAATTTCCAAATAAAAAATGTTAAGCTTGTGATTGCACTATTTTTGAGTGTGAAGCCCAAAAAAAATGGTTAAATATTAGTTTTATTGTAGTTTATTACGATCAGAAATGTCATAATTAGGTGACTAGATTCGACCTTTGTGCAATTAAAGCATAACATTATTTCTAAATACATTTTGTTAGGACAGAATATTGGGTCAAGTTCCACAAATCCTCCTTCATTATGACAGGTAATAAAAATGATCAGATATGATATTAAATATGATATTAAAAGTAGAAAAATATAAAAACACTGAAATTATATCAGTTAGCAAGATGCTGTTAAAGTTTCTGATTAAAATTTTTATTTTCTAAAGAAGCTATAGCCTTTCATTTCAATTTGTACACAGTAAAAGCATAGGGGGTGCAAATATTTGCACTCACATAACAAATGATTGAAAAAAAAGATTAAACTCACAATGTGGCACGCCTCATTTATTTGCTGGAATGTCTTTACAGGAATGAATAGTTAGTTCAGAAATGTGAAAAAACACTTAATATACTAACTTACAAATCTCTCATCAATGATGTCATCAAAGTTCTGTGCCTTACTTTAGCATTTGAGGAGCTAACTAGGAATATGACTTGTAGCAGATGCCATCAGGACCGAATCTGAGCTTGGATAATTACTCATTATTGTTTCAAGGAAAAACATTATAGAGTAGTTAGAGTTTGGAAGGTAGTGAGGTCAAATCCCACTGGGTTTAGGTCAGAGATGTCAGGTTCATAACCTCATTTAAGCCTGGTCTCAGTGGAGTCATCCTTCAGGAGGAAGTGAGTAGTATAATTGTCACTAGAGTATCGCTAGAAGTTTTGTCTCATTTAAAAGTCATTTTAATAAAATTAACAAACAAACAAGTAAATAAATAAGGCGTATATAGTTTTGTAAGAATACTGGTAAAGATTGCATTATGCTGTATTAAAAATGTACTATCTACAGCATTTACCGTAGATAAAATACAAAAAAAGAAAGAAAAATTGAGGATCTTTTACCTTTAAGTTATGGTCATATGACCGAATGAAGGCCACACCTACACCCCGACAACAAGCTCAAACTATCAAAACAACCAACTTGTACTGATCATGTGTACATCATTAAAACACACCCATCTTCTGACTCTCATCCCGTGTGAATCAATCAGAATTACTACAGACGTCTGTATAGGTACACTATGTCCAGAAAACTACTGTAGTCAAAGTAACATCTGCAACTCCGTTAAGAGTGATGATTATTTCATTCTTTAAAAAAAAAGTTATATGTTAGCGCTGCTGTCAGACAAATAAATCTTTCCACAATGAGCTTCAAGACACCATAAATTAATTTCACACACACACCAATCTCTTTGATCAAATTTGCAAAAAAACACAAACTTATCTAATAGGACGCATCACAAAAACAGCAGAATACACTCAACCTAGATCTCTGTGTGAACGTGCGTCCTTCACGTGACGTGAAGCACGTGACGGACACACGATGCAACCTCATGGTTTTAGTTAACTTTTCAGACTTGACCAAATACACTGTAGTTTAGGGCAGAGGTCTGAATCCTTGATGGACTTTGGAGTTTAAAAAATTAAGATTTAGAGAACATTTTTTTACAAAGAAAAATCAATTCTGAGCACAAAAATGAAGAAATTCAAACAAACAAAAGCCCCTTTACTGTTATTATCTTACACAACAGCACTGTTGAACTTATTGCTTTCATGGACGTAACACAACATTAGTTATAACTAAACATATTAAAAGTATTGTGTGTCCTTAATAAATGCCAGCTGTAATTGCTGTGACTTGAGAGGAATAAAACCGGATCGACTTCATCTCATTACACCAACATCTTGTTGATTATTTTCCTTAAACAGCACTATTAGACTTATTGTGTTACTTGTAATTATAGATGAACATCTGTGAAACCAAATACACCAGAAATCCTGATATTATTCATTACATTCCTTTATGCTTTTCACAAATGTTTGCAGTATCTAAAACTCAGAAACTCAAAACTATGAACTGCTGAAATGCTCTCCTCTCATTTCTAACTGCACCAAACTAATACAATTTACAAATCTGCTTTGATTGACACTAAGGGAGCATTGTGTGTGTGTGTGTGTGTGTGTGTGTGTGTGTGTGTGTGTGTGTGTGTACTTACAGTTACAGGACCCGGAGTGTTTGACCTCGAGGACGAGACCTTGCGAGCAGGCGGCCCGATGCATCTCACACTCGCTGCGGTACGTGACGTTATCGCTGGCGCACACGCTCTCTCCAGGAAGACTCTCGGGACACTCGTTCTCGCACATGGCGCACCGCCCTCGGCCCGCCCTCATGTCCCAGAGACACTTCTTTCCTTCTGGACAGTGGATGTCATCGCACGAGTGGGCATCTGAGGACACAGAGAATTAATGAGACACACTGAAGTGATCAGTCTAGACAATATGCAGTCATGTGTTATTATTGCATCACAGCAAGATAATAAGCACCACATTTTCAAATGAAGGGTTATATAAGTGCTGGGCACAGCTTTAAGAACTCAGCGTAGTCCTGATTAATGATTAGTCCCATCCTGCTGAGGGTCAATACATGGATTCATCTCTAATCCATGAACTTCCTGACCATAATCCAGAACTGTAAAGTTGTTTTCTGCCAGTCTTACCTATGCACTTGCCCTCATAGGCAACCCCAATGGACCTTCCCAGAACGCACGTGGCTTGTCGGAGATGGCAGGCGCTGGGGTAAACCTCGCCGTCGTTCCCGCACAGGTGCTGCTCGGGCGAGGTCACTTCTGGACACACTCGCTCGCACGTCACACAGTAGGCGTTGTTGTTCTGATCCACCACGCAGGACGAGCTTCCCGGGCATTGCACTTCCTCACACGTCTCTGTGAGGAAAAGTAGTGAGATAATATTGCAATAAATGATATCACGGTCTGCTTTTTTAGTAGTGTAGATTTAGAAGTGTACTGATAACCCCCCAACCCTCGTACCTGTTTCTTACAGTTATGCTACAAGTTGCATCAATGACAAAATCAGTGGCCTACTTTGTAATTACACAATCTCTTGTGTTGCAGAACATTTTCACTCATTTCCACTAAAACCTAGGCTTTTAATTATAACATTAGCAAGTTTATTTTGAATGAAATCCATCGACCTGGCCAAACACAACGCCATTTCAGAAGAGCAAAGAAAAAAACTAGGAGATTACTGAAATCGGAAAACTAGAAAATAGTTAAGAACTGCGCAAAACATTGTTAATATGGTTAAAAACATATTGGTGAGCATGATCAGAGATCACTTAAACGATTGGTGAAGTTGCATGATAATAAATGGGCTGTAATAGTCAGAGCTCTGTTAAATGATGAGAATTCACAGGATTGGGACTAAACAGCTGTGTCCATAAGTTATATGTTAATGAGACTCATCAGAAAAAAAGGCTTCAGTTTTCTAGACTTTGGAGTGATGGAAAAAAGTCATGTGGTCTAATGAGTCCAGATTGAGCCTATTCCAGAGCGATGGGCGTGTCAGGGTAAGAAAGGAAGCGCATGAAGCGATGCACCCATCATGCATAGTGTCCACTGTACAAGCCTGTTAATGTTATGATCTGGGGTTAAACGTGATTGAATGAAATCTTAGAATGACTTTTTTTCTGGCCAGTGGACATTAATGATATATTTTAAGGCAGTCCTTAAAATATAGGACGGTTTTTGAGGTTTGTGACGTGGTTCAAATCCTGAAAAGATGTGGTTTAAAAGTTTCGTTTTTAAATCTCAGATCTTTATTGATCACAGAGTTTCAAACATTTTGTTATCTAGTGTTCACAATCACAGGCGTTTGTACTCACTCTTGCACTTCCCCTGATACTGGGCCACCAGGTTGGGGTATCTCCTGCACTTTGCTCTTCGAAGCGCACACTCGTTGCGGTACGTGCCCCCGTCCGAGCCACACACCGGACCCTTGAATGTGTTGTTGGAGCAATCCGGAGCGCACACGCAGCGTGGTTTGTTTCTCCGGTTCAACTTGCATTTCCTCCCAGGACCACAGTCCACGTTATCACATGTCTCTATACAGGTCAAAGGTCAGGGAATTATTTGGTCAAACAATTGATCCATTTCTGCAATACTTCTGTAGAGTTAAATGCAAAAGTTTGCACACCATTGAGACAGAATTTTATTTGGAATTAGAAAATTGTGCTTGGGTTTCCGTGCACTGTATTTTTCAGATCAGGTCATGGTAGGTTTTTCTTTTCTTTTTTTCTTTGTTTTCTTTTTTGTTTTTTTTGTTTTTTTTAAGAATATTTTTGCCTATATTTATTGTATTGGATGATGTGATTAGATTTCCATAATTCAATCCTCTATACACATCCTTTAAATTCATATACTATTAGGGATGTGAACATTTGCACTCAAATGCTCATCTAGCATTTCATTTTTCATTTGCAGTTTATGTTATGGTTAATTTTTTGCAATAGAAAAGGCGAGCTTCTGGTCGAATGGCATACCTTTACACGGTATGCAGTTCGGTGCGCCACCCTGCATGAGCAGCCACCGGAACAACGTGTTGCTTGGAACGTCCTCCTCTGTCCACGCCATGCCGAGCCTCTCGCTTCTGCAGCAGTCCTCGCGGCCCATACCGGGCTGGTAGAGCATCTGACAGCGGCCGTTCTTCCCCTGCTCATACCAGCAGTTCCCGGCTGGAAAAAGAAAGCACAAGGACAAATTGTTTCACAGTTAAGGATTTACACATGATAATGAGCTGCATTGATCTGATTACGGGAAACACGCACGGCTCCGAGCAGACCATGGACTCAAATCAGGTGCTTCTTATCAGGTTTAGCAGAGGTGCATGAGTTTATCCCAGTCCTGGTACTTTAGTCTCAAAATCTCTGAAATAAAGGTACCAAACTGCATTTTTTCCTACTGATAGCATACCACCATCAAGAGTACCCCTTTTACCTGAGAAGGTGAACTTGGTACACCCTTAATGTCTTGTTTTCAACAATGGAACCAGTTCTGTATCAGTGGTCACTAAGTTCTAGTTATGTGCTAGAAATATGCTTACAAAATGCAAAAGCATGTTCCCTTGATAACATCTCGCTTACACCAAGAAAAGTGTCCACTTAGTACCTATATTTATGTTGCAATTCTTTATTAAGAGGTTTATTTCTTTATTACATATTTAAGATTTGAGACAAAGGAAGGAAATATAAGCATTAATGCAGAAAAAGACATTCTTTAGGGAGAAATAAAGGGGGGGGAAATCTCCTTAAGTCTGCACTGTAAGATATAAAAGTACCAAACTGTAATTTTCTTTGTTCGTAGTACGGTACCATCAAAAGGCAGATCTTTTCTACCTAAGGCACATAATTAGACATTAAGAATAACTGATGTACATTTAAATCTCCCATTAAAAAACTAGCTAAAGGTACACAATGTGCATCTCCACAGTTAGAAAGATTATGTGTGATGAAACAACACACTCGACAAAGAAAAGTGCACTTTAGTACCTTTATTTCTAATGTATTTTAATAATTGTCTTTATTCGATAATGGATTGTGCAGGTGAGATTTAAGTCAAGCTAAGAAAGAAAAAGGCAGGACTAAAGTAGGAAAAGCATTTCAGCAATAAATAAGCACTAAAATATGTTCCACATCAGCCTGGACACATCGTCCATTTCCTTTTCATTACTGTAGGTCAGTACCGTTATCTTCTGTACCTGCAAATGTGGATCTCGTACTTAAAAAAAGAGTGAAGGCTCAAAGGTTTTAAAAACACCTGAAGGTTAGAGAAGCTCAGCTCAGCTCAGAGATTACTGTACTGTTTGTTTGAGCTTTTACTCTGAGGCTTGTCCCTGATCAGGCATCAGTTTAATTACAGAGCTGCACAAGACACTTGACACATGATACAGTGTGTTAAAGTGTCCATGAGTGCATTACTGAAGTGCACTGTCGAGGAAATAAACCTGATACAATGTAACCACAGTCAAAATACAGCGAATACAAACATGCAATCAACAATCCCTGCACAAGTCTTAAACTTTTTTACTTTTTTTTTTTTTTTTCAGTGCCAGGTTCCAGGTTCAGATCTGATCTCGGGTCAGTTTCCCTGATGGAGACAATAAAAGGCTTTGCGTTTGCACCTTAAAAACTTCTCCTATAATTTAGGAGTTCAATTCATAAGAAAAGCAAAAAAGGTTAAAAGTGCATCTCATCTCATAACATCACTCTGTAACGGGTCTAAAGGAGTTTCTCAGAGATTTGGCATTTCCCTGAGTTTGCACATGACAGCAGTTATAACGCGTTATTACCGTTAACCCCGTGCTCATCAATCAAGTGCGCGAGCCACAGGAGGAGCAGCGACGGAAAGCGGAGCATCCTGATCCTGATCCTGATCCCAAAACTGATCCTGATCCCAAAACTAATCTGATCCTGATGCTGATAATCCCGGTGTGTGTTGTTCCTCACACTGATCCCAGTCCGGCTCTGTCACACCGCTCACATCCTCTCCCGCTTTTTAAATCTATAAGCGCGTCTGCGCTCCAGGGTTGCCAGATTGATGAGAGAGAGATTTATTTATTTGTTTTTGTTACTTTTAAATCTAACATAAACCGTACATTTAAATGTTTGCATTTCCATAATAGATGGGGAAGAAATGGAAAAACGTTTTCTTTCTTTCTTTTTCTTTCTTTCTTTCCTTTTTCTTTCTTTTTTTTTTTTTTTACAGTTTATTATAAACAGAGGCACCACCTGGGACTCTCGGGCCCCTAAAAACCTAATATACAGATATCCTGGGGCCCCTAACCTTGAAGAAGACAAATCCTTTCAAGTGTTACAACATTTTTAATTATTTATGGATTCACCTTGACTGTTGTACCTGTAAGTCCTCCAACATCTTCAGGAAAGAGGAGTTTACAGATTGTGGTTTCTTTAGTAGATTCAAGATTTAATTTGCCATGGTGTGTACGTACACACACCAACAGTATGATCATTGGAATTTCGTTTGTGTAGAAACTCTCTGAGTCAGTGATAAATAAATACATAAATAATACTACAAGAATAAATATAAGAAGGATTTTGGCTAACAGACTATAAAACACTATAACATTTATCTTGCACACTGTGGTATGTTTAAAACATGATCCTCAGATATTTAACTATAGACGGCACATTGGTGTGGTGGTTATCCCTGTCGCCTTACACCTTGAGGGGTCGAGGGTCTGTACGCGTCTGCGCCTTAAGGGGTCCCACCTCTGGGTCTGTACCCGTGGAGTTTGCATTTTCCCCCCCATGCTTGGTGGGTTTCCTCCAGGTACTCCGGTTTCCTCCCACAATCCAAATACATGCAGATTAGTCTAACTGGTGTTCCCAAATTTCCTGTAGTGAGTGAATGAGTGTGTGAATGTTGACCAGAGGTCCTACCATGGTTGTATAAATGGGAATAAATTCAGTGGTCATCATTGGTCTCCATGGCCCCTAGTTGGACTACAGAGGGTCCTAATTGGAGATGGATGGATGGAGATACTGAACTAGTGCACTCAAATAAAAAAAAAAATTCACTTTGTCATGAGGTTTAATTGCACATATGATGTCATCTTTATGCAGCTTGTTAACATGACAAGCATTTTTGTGTTATTAAGAGACAGAGACAAATGGTGCAGGAACGACTGTTTATAGCTGCTATAATGTAGTAAGAGATTGTTTTATGACTCATGATAATTCCTAATAATAAGATAAGAAGTATAAGTAGTGCGATGTACAATGATTTATGGATTAAAAACTGTAATAATTGATATATTGCTTTGTCAAACTCACTACAAATGAAATAATAAACAATCTATTTTAACGTATGAAAATATTAAGAAAAGTAATAAGTAATAAAATAATATTCACTCAACCTAATCTTTAAATCGGGGCTTTTAAACGAACAAAACCCCGACGTGTATAGACAACTCATTTGTCTGGGTGATCCCAATCAATCTGGCAACCATGAATATTTTTGGGAGGGCGGAGTTGTAAAAGTTGTGGTGGGCGGGGCCATGCTTGAGTAACTTCACTCACTAAACTAAAAACATTTAACCAGGTGTTTCATTTAGCAGGTATTTTAATTAAAAGTTATTTTAGTGCATTCAAAAAATATTAATTTATAATAATACTACTAATAATAATAAGAATAAACGGCTGATGTTTTGGGGTATATTTTACATACCTTATGAAGTGTAAAAGAAAGAATTTGAAAATTTGTTTACTTAGATGTGAATAAAGATTTTGTACTGAACCCAAAGTTATATATTCTGTTCTAAAGTGCGCTTCTGAATAAATAGGAATAAAACCAGAGACCAAAATTATGTAACGTTAGCAAGTAAGAGCTTTATCTTGTCACTTTGTCTCCCTCTAGCGGCCAACAGGGGCCGCATGCTCTTTCACACGAAAGAAAAACGGACCTGCATGGACTTGATTAAACAGGGCATGGAATATCTCAAA
>JAQMYG010000009.1:25869494-25881792 GCA_030014215.1 Clariallabes teugelsi | reverse complement strand
ATTGAGTTACAAAAACTAAATCTAATAAAAATAGATCAATTGATAGATAGATAGATAGATAGATAGATAGATAGATAAAAGAAAATATAAATTTCCTCTTCATAATATATTAACCTGGGAATTTCTTGATCATAATATATTAACTCCTTCCTGTATTTGCATGTTGTTCCCTAATTGTCTCTTATTATTTTATGACACAATAAGACTTCCTTGTTGTGTGTTTAACGTGTAACTGCTTTCTTAATAAGCTATTCAACTCCTGCTGGTTCTAAGATTAACGGCGGAAACAAAACAAACACAAACAAAAGGCACAGATAATTTACCCATGATGTCCAAGTAATCCTCAGCCAAGACAGCCGGCCCTCTGTCGATTGGCTTTCCCGATCCGTTAAACACACGGCCTGGAAAAACAATCAGGATTAACAATTTTTTTTTTTTAAATCACATCTACTGGGGTGAAAATGAGCTGTTCTCACCCAGCATGTCCTCTGACACGGGTGTGCGTAAAATGTCCCCTGTAAATTCACAGCTTGTCTTCTTGGCATCAATGCCTGACGTTCCTTCAAACACCTGAAACCACGAGAGATCACGTGACTGAAAGGCGTGTCTCAGGTTTATTAAATCAGTGAAGTTAAAAGAACAACAAGGACATGAAAAGCGCCGCCCACCTGGACGACGGCTTTGGAGCCGGTGACCTCCAGCACCTGGCCGCTGCGCTTCGTGCCATCCGGGAGGGTCAAGTGGACGATCTCGGCGTACCTGGGAAACTGCATTAGAGCGAGCTTTAACTTTAATATGCTTATGTTATTCTTAAACATATCGCAACATATGATAACATATGTTCTTAAAATAAATTTCATTAACATGTAAAAGACAGATGAGACCTTCTAGAAAAAAGTTAACATTTAAATATTATTCATTATTATTATCACTATTATTATTATTATTATTATTACTGTACACTACCTTCACTTGGTCCAAGATCACCAGAGGGCCGTTAACACCTGATACGGTTTTATATGCTGTGGAAAAACAAACAAAAATATTTCTTGAACTAAAAGACAAAGCATTTGCAAAATTTTAACTTAGAAAAAAAATAAAAACAGAAACAGCTCAAGTTTTTGTCATATTTGTAGCATTAGAAGTTAGGATTAGGGTTAACACAAATATCTGACCACATGCTCAAATCTGTTGATCCCCTGTTTAGGATCTGTTGTTTTATTTAAATATAAACTACTTTTTCGTGTTCAACCCCTTAACCATAGATCATGATAACAGCTTTATAACAACAATCAGGCTTACAATTAACTGTATATAACATTTTTTTGGGAAAAATGAAATAAAAACAGCAACATCTCAAATTATGATAATTTTATGGTCGTATATGTGACACTAGAACTTATGCTAAACTTTCATATATCTGTCTAGTTAGCTCAAATATGTTGATTTGTTTTATTTTAACAATAAGCAATAACAGTTTACATGTATTATTATGTTTAACCCTTTGACTATCCTGCATTATAACAACAACCAGGCTTACAGTACTGTTTTTCAAAATGCAAACAATGCTGCATATTTTAACCTTTAATTATAATAAAATGTTTAATTTTCTACAGCTCTGGATGATGCATTTATTAACCAATAAGCTTCCTGCAGATGGACCTTATTTAATATAGACAGCTGGACAAACTGCAAACCTAAAGCACATGATATAGATATAAATTACACATAATAAAATATTATACAAACAAAAAAACAAAACAAAAAAACAATGCATTATTTATTAAACAGAGCATGAAGCTATTGCAGCATCAGCTATTGCATATGTTTAAGGAAGAATATGAGATTAAAATGAAACAAATATACACAGGTTTATTTGCTTTGATACTCAGGTTTTATTGTAATCACACTGAGTCAGAATGACATTACAGCTGATGGTCAGAATAATCCTAAACAGAATGCTCAGACGCCGGCTAAGCCAATAAATGCTAATTGATACGAGTAAATGCATAAATAACAATCCTTCTCCTTTATTTCTATGCTATCACACGATTAAGATTAATAAAAGATAAATAAATCGAATGTGTTTCTTGTTATCTAAACCCCGTCATTCATTCGCTGCATCATTAACGGTCTATCATCCTGCGCACGGCTAATGGCTGGGTCCAAATCGCACACTTTTAGAAGCACAGTGCACTACATAGGGTGCAACAGACCTTACGTTTCACCCTACGTAGCGCACTTAGCGCCTCGATTTGAGCCACGGCCTTCGCTTGCTGCATATCTGCCTAGCAGAAATGAAAGAGGATTAAAATGCGACTCACTCAGCCTCGGTTGAGAGATGTAGTCGCGGGTGACGGCGAGGATCTGCTCCCGAGAGGCAGCAGGTTTGTTCCCGCTGACAGCCGAGGTAAACTCGTTCACGGCTCCACTCACCATTCCCCGAAGCGCCTTCATGATTAGCGGTGTTAGCTTAGCCTAGCCTCTGCGCCGACAGAAAGCTAGCAGGTCGTGACAGCACTTCTGCGCATGCGCGTTGCGTGGTGACGACGACCTATTTAACGAACACCCCCCCTCCTCCCCCCTCTCTCCCTCACGCGCCATATGTGTGATAAATTTTTTACATCCTAGTCTACATTTTAATCATTTACTGTGATTTTTAAAGAGATTTAAACAATTTTCAGTGGTTCTGGAATTATTGTGTAGAAATATTTATTTTATCTGACTATTTATTTGAGTTGTTTTAATTTAAGTTAATTCATCTCAAAATATTAAGCTACATTTATACAGACATTTGTAAACTTTTTGTTTTATAAATGCTAAGTTTATTGCTGCTAATTTGAGTCTTGACTGTTTTGTAATGTAAAATAATTTAATAGTGATTATACATATATTTTTTGTTATTTTTTATTTTTTTTTTTAGTAATAAAACATTTTTTTAGTAATAAAAAAAACAAAGGTTAAAAAAATAAAATACTTGGATAAAAAATGTACTGAAAATATTTAGCATCTACTTTGAGACATGCTGTAAAGCTCGTCATCTTCAGGTATCATTTTTATTCAGAATTTTATCTGGCTATCTTGCAATATTTATTCCTTATATCAAAAAGAAAATAAAGAAAAAAACTTTACTTTCCTCATTATGACAAAATCAAAATAACATTTAAAAGTGTGTGTTTTTAGGCAAGACAAGACAAAACACTTAATGAAAGTGTTTTATTTACAGTAACAGGTGTGTTTTATCTGTTTATACTGATTATTAGATAATGAATAGTAATGATGTTATGTTCACAGTATGATCAATAATACAATCCAAATGTCCTAAAAAATATATCCATATATTATAATGCCATTAGTTCACTTTACAACATTTTTATACAATTAAAACAAAACATTCACACATACAGAGACATGCGTATTCCTTTCATTTGACAAAGCAAAACAAAAATATATTAAAAACTTACTAAAATCTTAACATCAGGATATAGTAAATGTACATTATAAATAACACACTGTATACAGAGTGAATGTATTTCCCTCCAGCACTGAGTTATATATAGTATTTATATTTGTGCATGTTTGATCGTATGATATTCGCAGGCGTCACACGATGTAACCGTATTTTTCGTCGTATTTAGGCAGTGTGTTTCCCGTGCTGCTGGACGCCGCTCGGTGCTGCTCGGTTTGGGTGACATGACTGTAGGCCCGTCTGGAGTTACGGCTCGCAACACGGCTCGCCGGTCGGCTCTCGGGCGGTGCGACGTCCTCCCTGAGAATCAGACGTAAAGACGGGGATTGATCAGACACCGGTGATAACAGTCGCTGATATGAGAATTGGCAGGTTGCTGTGGTGTAAGAGGAATAAAACGTGTGTGTGTGTGTGTGTGTGTGTGTGTGTGCATCACCATATCACCACCCTATTATTTGACTGAGCATGTTCCTGTAATCCTCATTCCTGATACCCCCACATTGATACCCTGAATTGAATCATATATATAAAGTTGTGAGTTAGGAAGTGAAGAAACATGTGTTGTAGAATTTATTCAATCCCAGGATTTGCATTTGCAACTAAACAGTTGCATTTGCATAAAATTCAGACACTCTCAATTCAAACATCCCTTGTCATTTAAACCGAGCAATCGCCTGTCGCGTTGTTGCTAATAGCAAACATAAGATGCAGAACAAGTGATTTCCGGATCGCAGTGTGCCTGAGGAACATCATGAGAGATTTCTTTTAATAAACAGTGTCACAGCAGCTGTTATCGAATGCAGCATTTATTTATTTTTAACCTGATCTCGTTGGCGAACTCTTTCTCGTAGCGTTGGCGCTGTTGTCTGCATCGGAACAGGAGGAGCAGCAAGATGATGAGGATGATGGCGATGAGAAGCAGACATCCACACACGATGCCCACGATCACACCAGCTCTGCTAGCAGCTACACACACACACACACGCACGCACGCACACATACACACACACGCCAGTTAGAATGATGGCAAAGAAATCAACAGAGATCCTTCAGTAATAAAATGATGCCCAAAACATGTGTTTATGTGTTTATTATGCGAATTGTGGAGGGGTCATTAAAACTCCTGTTCCGATTTTTGCTTGATCAATCAGTCAATCAATCAGTCATTTAAGACTGTATCATCCAGAATCATTTGAACTGGGGCGGAACTTAGACCTGAGCTCAGGTCTAGTTGTGATGTCACAGAATTGAACATCTTTCACTATTTTGGACCAATCACATACAATCACATTTGGACCTTGAAAACGTGACCTTAGAATTTTCACTCTCAGCTAGCTAGCTAACTTACAACTTAGCAAAAAGGTAGCGTTGAACATGTGATGGTAGTTATTGTAACTGTGTTTTGAAAACTTTTAATTTTTGCGTCATTGATAAACCTGAAACACCAAAAGTGCGCTAGTTGACTAGCAGCTTGCTAGCAAGCTAACGGACTTGGCTAACATTAGCGATGCTGTAGAATAAGAGAATAAAAAAATTCTAATTTGCATATGGATGCTTCTTTATAAATGTACGCTGGCATTTTTACTCAAGTCTAAAGGTGTAGAGATTTCTTTAAGTACTTTTTCTTAAGTGGTACTTTTATAACTAGCGTATGTGTTGATATATTGTGTAGCATGTACACTTACCGGTGATGGCTCGCAGTTTGATTTGACAGCTCTCTTTCCCGACAGCGTTATACACCTCGCATGCGTAGACACCCGCCAAGTCCACCGAGTGATTGGAGATGTAGAGCCCTCCAAGGAACGCATCTGATATACAGTACACAGGCGAACAAATGCAAGTTAAAGCGTAAGTTAACTGTTAACTATAAATCATGCCTGGCTGCATTTTAACTTTCTCATTTATACATTAATTAATGTCTTAAAGAAGTCATATTCATATTTTTAACTTTTGTTATGATAGTATTTTCCATAGCAGAATCTCATTAAAATGGAAAGAATAGGCAGGGTTGCCAGGTCTCATAAACCAACTATCTGGTGTCCCCCAGAAAAGAAGGGAATTGGCTTTCTTTTGAGTCTTGATTTTTTTTTTTTATATATAAATTTTTTTCTCTGATACTTATTTTTTTAAAACAGATATAATGGTATAAATTTCAAAGCATGGGTGCACAAACTTTCACACTCACCTGCATATGTAAGGAAAGTCTACCATATCTAAAAGTCTTTGGTTTTTCCATACCTTTTTGAGAGAGGTATTCTATCTCGCCTGTGAGCCCGAATTCGACTTAAAAGTAATCACTTCAAAGTGAACGATTACTTCTTTAATTAAATTAAATTCTCTAGGATTTCCAGATAAAAAAAAAAGCTTATGATAGGGTAATTACTCCTCCTAAAAAATCCATAATTTTTAAAAGCATGCTTCCTGACAGCACACTTGTATCTTCTACTTCATAAAAGCGACACTAATATATACTCTCAGGTCTTTTGATGGTCTTCGAATCACAGCTCATGGACTGGCACGATTCCAGTAAAACCATTAAGCCCATAAAATCACACCATGCATGACCTGCTGTGAGGTCTGATGTCACACTGGTACATCACACTCACCCTGTGTAATGGAGGGAGGAATCGTAGCCCCGTTCTCTCTCCCCCACGTGTACTGGAGGGGTGGAGATCCCTGATCCGCCCTGCAGTGGAGGGACACGGACGTCCCCACGTCCTCGTTCCCTTCCACCCAACACTTCGGCACTGACGGTCGCTCTAATGGACAGCGAATTTCATGTTAGATCAGACTTGGTACACCTTGGTCACTAGATAGATAGTACTTATGAGTTGAAGATGCTCAATATTATGAGTAATGAACGGATGAGATGATTATAATTTATACATATTTCCTCAAACTTTTTAAACTCATTTCTATATTTGTTTTGGTTCTGTAAAGCTGCTTTGCCACAATGACCACTGATTAAGCCGCTATAAAAATTCAATTGAATTGAATGAGATGAAATGGCAGAGATTTTGACATATGTCATGATTAATGATAAAAGAAACTCAATTAGAAAGTGAAGAGGTCCAGTAAGTTGCATGCATACACATTTATTTACAAGTTTGGAAAAAAACTAATGCACGAAACAGCAAGCTGTTCACTTCAACGAGCACTGAGAAAAAAAAAAAAGCCAAAATAAAAGTCGAACAAAATAAAAGTCTCACATTCTTATATTTCATTGGATTGCCTTTTGCCCTGATTACGGACATGGCATCGTTTTGAGAAGCTTTTGCAATGTCACATTTACAAGATCTTGTAATGATGATGGGAAAGTTGCACCGCTGCATAAAGCCTTCTCCAGCACATCCCAAAGATTCTTAATGGGGTTAAGGTCTGGACTCTGTGGTGGACGATCCATTCCCCTTCCACCAAATCCCCTTTTTCTTATATTCAGTACACAAAAATGTAATGTATCTGAGGGATATTTCAGCTAGAGCAACACAAACACACACACACACACACTCACACAGACTTTGAGGGATCTCTGAGATCTTTCTTAACTTGTTAGAGAAATAGTAAAATATGAGACCTTGAATGCTGCTTCTGAGAAGAAGAAACATAAGAAATAGAAAAATCTGGCAACCTACTGTAGGATGTTTTGAGTCTCACACAATCTATATTTTGCATAACACGACTAAGCCATGAAGAAAATCGCGTTAAGTACCTGTATATTTGTAACCCAAAAACACATTTATTGTACTTAGCCTCAACTTTTGAACTTTCGCCGTGATGAATGAACAAGAGCGTTTTTTTTTTTTTTTTTTTTTTTAATATATGGACTTTTTCCTTCATTTCCTTCACTCTCTTTTCATTTCCTTCCTAATTTAGGAGACATGATCGACACTTTCACAGTCATGCCTGATGAACTCTGAAGAGTAAAACTTTATCAGTTCGAGTCCGTAATTCGGATCTGCTTTGGTAAAAAATTTACATATGCTAGAGAACATGTTGTTCATTTCGCTCCTGAGCATTTCTGTGATGTTCTCGTGCCATCTGTGTGAGATTAATGGAGGTTCCTTATGAAGCGAAGCGCAGTCGGGATTTTGAAGCTTGTTGCCATGGCAGCAGAGAAATGAAGAAACTTTAGGAATAGAAACTCATCACTACTTTCTGAAGTCGCTCTGTGAACTTTAAAACCCAGTGGAATGAACGTTATGCTTTAGACTTCTTCTAATTTGGAAGATAAACTGCTTTCACCACCTACAGCTGATAAAAATCTTTTTTTCCCCCCTTTGTCTGAATTCTCTTCTGTTTCTATGGAAACTTGGCTTTCTAACCTGTTTTTTTCCCTGACCTTTACATTTATTATTGAAGGAAAAGGCAAAATGTCTAAGGATATGGGTTATGGATGGAAAACATTTAAAAACCTGTTTAAATGTTATTATGTGGATTATAGGATAATTATTATCGACTAATTATGTATTCATTAAATGGCTTTCCATAAAAATTCAATAATAATGATAAAAATATATGATGCTGTTAAATATTATCTATAAATATTATTTAATATAACAAAACATTATATATGTATATAAATATATAATGTTTATATACGTACAAAGGATTTTTAAGTCAAACAGAGGCTTTCGATTGAGCAAAAAAACCTCCCTGTATTTCTCTATACAATCCCCTGCTACACTAATACACTTAAATATTTATCTTAAGAGCATAAAAATACTGACTGTAACAATCAGTGTAAGTGTTGTTTGTAATCCAGGCTAATTTCACAATTATTTAAGATGTTAAATACTTTTACAATGTACTGTGTTTGTAGTTTCAATTAATACTAGAATTTTGGAAGATTTAGAGAGTAAAGGAAATAAACGTACAACTCGTTCTGCAGCTTTATTATAAAAACAAACAAACAAAAAGCCTCATCGGAATGGAAAAAAGGCGATCTAACTCGTTTTATTGTGATTTCCATGCGAACAAAAGGGAAAAAAAAGACAAGAGTGAACACAGGATGTGATATACGCTGTAATAAACCATTCAGACAGATATTTTTACCTGCTTTTCCCCAAATGTGACAAAGTCTTTTGTGAACAGTTTTGGGTAACATAGCTAACAAGTAATGGAAGTGAAGAACTAGTTAAAAATAAAATAATAATAATCAGCTCAAACCATGTTAACGCTTTCTGACGTGTGAACCGAAGGGCTGGTTGATATGAAGATATGAAGATATACTGATATTATGATATTGTGATAAATGGATAAATGTCAGTTTGTTAAAATTACATTCTAATACGATCACTGGAAGCAGCTGATGGAATTAATCTTACTTTTTATGTTGTATTTTTATTAACTTTGTATATACACTATCTATCTCTCTATCTATCTATCTATTATAATATGCTGTAACATGATAGCTGTAGTTAGAAAAAAAATAGCAAAAAGAAAAACTTCATCAGACATCAGCTAAAAAAAGTTGAACTGAAACTATGAGCAAAGTCAGATGTTGGTATACTATAATATAAATTAGTGTACAGCTGAACTTAGAGTACTCTATCTAACATTTAAGTGGAGAATTCTGCACATTTTGTTGTTGGCTGAATTTTATTGGGGCATGAAGGAGGCGTTACATTACCCAGAATCTGCAGAGTGATTTTGCGTGAGTCCAATCCTGGAGCTTTCTTGACTTTACACAGGTACGTTCCCGTGTGTGCAGGCGTGAGCTTAGCGATCATGAGCGAGGCGTTGCCCTGAGACGGGTAGCTCACCGCAAAGTCCAACCCCTTCATTAACGCTGGGCTGCCAAGATAATATTTCTTCCCACCAGTGTACGATAGGAGCTAAGAGACGAAATGCAGATCATCAAAACCCAATACTGTAAATGTGTATTATGTTGCCAAACAAAAATCATGCTGATAAAGATAAAATAAAAAAATATTTGTACTGACCTCTGAATTTACAGTAAACAACATATTTACAGTAAAATACTGTCATGTCTTAAATGGTACACTATACTAATGATGGCAGTGAAGTTAGGTGGTAAAGACTTGACCTTCTGAATTGTCACTGAAAGCCTTAAACTCTATAAGCAACATAACTAGCGTGCACAGATTCAATGTACTGGACTTAAAGGATGAATAAACCAATGTCAGCTACTTCAGCCAGCTGTTAGAGCTAATTATTCATTATTTGTAACATATTTGAGTGTAATTAATTCCCACAATCCCACTTCCCAAAACCCTATCGCTACTCAGTTTTGGCGTCACTCACCACTTCGTCTTTCTGCGTGGTGTCTGGACTGACCAGAGTCCACTCAATGTCCAGGTCACCCGTGTCCTCAGGCGCAGTTGTGTACGTACAGCCGAGTGTTGCCTGTTCTCCTTGTGGCAGCTGTAAAGTCTGAGGCCCGGTGGAAGTAATCGTCATCGCCAGGGTCACGTCTGCAGAGCATGGGGCAAAAAACAACAACAACAACAAAACAAAAACTCATTAATACCTAGACAGAAATGTGAAGCATTTATTTATTATACGGTGCACATCTACTGTAGCATCATGTCTCTGCTAAAAGAATAAGATCTCTGGGTATGTGTTTGTTACGATAGATTTCTGGAACAAAAATTGTGCACTAAAATTGATTACTTTTCCATCAGCACTGATGAACAGATTGACTAGTGTTACTGTACAGTAATTGGCAGAAGAGACACGGTAGGCCCCTCCCACTTCGAGTTTACGGCCGAGTTTCGCTCTCTCGGGCTCCTGGCCATGGCTGCCTGTGAACCACTTGCGAGCAAAACAACAGATTTTCATGCACATATAATTTTATTTTGATTATTTCTTCAGGACTATCATTTAGATTCAGTTTCGGCAGTCAGATAAAAGTCTGGACGAGGTTGCAAATTTTGTGTTTTTGGAGGCTGAAATCAACGGGTGGCTTAATCTGTATAAAATACTAACATATTTGAAATAAAAATAAAATATTTTATGATGAAAACAAGCCAAGCATAGTATAGCATATTGGCTTCGACACATGGACCTCAGGAACAAATCTATATCCTAGTTATAAGAACACATCTAAAAGTCCTGACCACATTAAGGATGGATATACAGTACTGTATATTGCTGTTGGAGTTTTAAAGCATCTCTATTTAAGTCGTTCCCTTATTTTCTGCACTGTGTTGTTTCTCCATTTCATAACACAAATGACCTTCAAGAACCCCAGGTAAAAAAAATATTGATCTTAGAAAAGATAAAATTTCATTCAACACCAACTCTAAGAACAATACAAACAGAGCTGAAAGGGAAAAAACACACCTGCACTGAAAAGCACGCTTCCTGCACACAGGAGGAGGAGAACACGTGACGGAGCCGATCTTGTGCTTGAACTCCGGATCATCGTGAGATTTCTGTGCAGATAAAAGAGTTAAAATAAACAAAACAAACCAAAAAAAATACACTGTGGGTGTGATTAAGGAGTTTCGGTGATACGAAGCTGTACAGTAGATTCGACCAGATTAACTCAGACACTTTCATTTTCACATTCTGGATTCTGATTGGTTGAAAAATGTTAAATCAATCGCATGTTTATTCACAGTAAAATCCCCCGTGTTGATTTAACACTTTCAGAGTTTATTTGAGTCCAACTGGACGTGCAGTATGTAAACACGGCTGGGTGTTAAATCAACACTCTACTGTAAGTGGTAATTCAGAACTGGGGAATTTGCTGTGTATTAACGCACGGTGCGTTCCAACTATAGTGTTTCTGTAGTAAGAGCTCATTCATATGAAGCCTGAAAAGAAACTAATTTAAAAAATGTGTAATTGTTCATGCTTTTTTTGTCTTTTGCCTTTTGGCACGCACTCAATCACTCACTCACTCATTCATCATATATAACGCTTTATTCTGTATACAGGGTCGCGGGGGGCCTGGAGCCTATCCAAGTTTACACACTACGGGCAATTTGGGAACGCCAATTAGCCTAATCTGCATGTCTTTGGACTGTGGGAGAAGCAAACTCCACGCACTCAGACCTGAAATGGGAATCGAACCCGGACCCTGGAGTGTCAACCACTAAGCCTCATGTGACACTGTTGTGGATTATTTTTTCAATAACAGGATGACACAAATGCTTGAATGCCCAAAGAATGCACAAAGGAATAATGCATACTTTTATGTAATCAGCTCAAACCTGTTTGGTGCATGAAGTTTAATTTCTTTTCAGTCTTACACTAGAGGTATAATGTGAACATCATAAAATAAGACAACATCCCAGCAAAGGACCCTAACATGTGTACAGTATGATGTGTCCACGCAAAACACAACACTGGGGCGACGCTATGTTCAAACGTGGAAGGACTTATTAATCGACGTTGAGATAATGTTGAATGAAGGACACAAACACAATGTTGCAAATACAACAGAAACAAAGTTTGCTTGTAGAGTTTATGGCGCTTAACATTTGTTCACACAACATTTGAAATTCAAATTCCAATTCAAATTTGATTTGTCACATACTGTACACAGCCATACACAGAATGAAATGCAGTGAAATGCTTATACAACAGCCTGTGACCATAAAAAGGAAAAGTTCTCTGCAATAAAATTAACTACACTAAAGAGTACAATTAAATAAAAAAAATAAATTTTCAGTTAAAGTAATAAGATTAATATATATATATATTAATCTTATTACTATAGGATTATATATATATATTAGGGCCGGGACTCGATTAAAAAAAATAATCTAATTAATTAGAGGCGTTGTAATTAATTAATCGAAATTAATCGCATTTTAATCGCATATAAATATTTGTAATAATATTTACAGAGGGAGAGAT
>JAQMYG010000009.1:25843144-25859464 GCA_030014215.1 Clariallabes teugelsi | reverse complement strand
CCGGTCAGAAAGTCCAGGATCCAGTTGCAGAGGGAGGTGTTCAGGCCCAACAGGCTCAGCTTCCCGATCAGTTGTTGTTGGATGATTGGCCTCCATGTATGAAGAATCAGTCAGTTTCTACATTACCAGGTTTTTTTCCTTTCAGTAACAAAACATTTAGAAACTATATTATGAACATTCACATGGTCGAGCATAATCCAGTCTTAGGACAACTTCCAGAACCATACACAAAAGAAAAATGCCACAAAATCCTTGTGTTAAAAATACATAACGCCACAGTGAGTTCCTACCACACACCATAAAGTATGGGCACATATTATCATTATGCAAAATAAAATCGTTATCTTAACATGTGTACAAAACAACATCAGATGAGTACACATAACTCAACACCCCTACCTGTCCTCATCATCTCAGTCCCCAAAAAATACACTATTACTTCTCAAACAGAAAAGTTTCAAACATAGCTATTTGTGCCTTTGTTGATCTGGCTTTGTCAACATGTCTGCAACCATGTCTTCTGATGGCACTACTGCTTATTTGCCCTTTACTGAGTGCACTGTGAAAGAAAGTGATACTTATGTTTGGATCTCTGCCTGTTACTGTATTCCTAGTCAGTGATATAGCCCCCTGGTTATCTGCATATATCTTGGTAGAACTGTAATTCTTACTGTCCAAACAATTTAGCAGTTGAGTTAGATACATGCTTTACTGAACAGTATTTAGTAGGCCAATATATTCTGCCTCACAGGTTGAAAGTGCAACTGTTGGTTGCTTTTTAGATTTCCATGAAATAACAGGACCTTGTTTTGTCAAAGTAAAACAGTAGCCTGTTGTGCTACGTCTATCCTCTACGGATGATACCCAATCTAAATCACTGAAGGCAATTAGATTTAGATCCTTATCTGTTTTCTTGAAACTTTTAATTTTTAAACTTTTTGTTGTACCCTTTAAGTATGTCAAGACATGTTTTGCAGCCACCAAGTCCTGAGCTCTAGGTTCTGCTGGTCTGCATGATAGTTTACTAACTATCCCACCAATGTCTGGTCTGGTACAAGTTATCTCATATATCAGATTGGCAACAATTTCTCTGTATTCTTTGGGATTAGTTAACTCATTGTTATCTTCCTCGTTATTTACATCATTTTCTGTTTTAGTCTCACATGGGGTTGATCTGACTTTACAGTTTGACATTACAAATTTCTCAAGTATTTTTAAGATATAACTTGCTTGTTTTATTTTGATTTCTCCTTTCTTTTGTTCAAACTGAATGCCTAAAAAATAGTTTCCCTGTGTCTTTCATATTGAATTGGGACAGCATGTTGTTTTTGAACCTGTAGAGCAGATCAATATTGCTTGCTGCAATGATCAGGTCATCTACCCATCTACCCAGGGCATGACATTAACTTTTTTGCTCACTGGCCAATGTGGCTAGTGGATTTCCGGAGTCACTAGGCATTCAGCCTTTTTACTAGCCACAATTTTCTTACCAGAAAATCGCATTTTTTTCTTCACCATGATACGTTAATGTTTGTTATATCTAGATTTACTTATAAATGACAGCATACACTGTATCACTAGTAGTAGTCAAGTATTCAGTACTGTTAAGATAGCTCCCAATATAAAAACATGCAAACATGAACAGTATATTCTGCTGTCAGGAATATGACGTGAGGGAGGACGCAAGTGCAGGTAAATAAACAAAACACGGGTAAGCAATAATCGTAGTCAAAAACGGGCTAGGGTCGGTCGATCGGCAAAACACACAAACTAGGGTAAGCAAGAAATCGGAAACTAGTAAACGGATACAGGTCAAACACAATAAGGCAATCAAGATAAAGAAGGCTTGGTAACGTCCGGAAAACTCACGAGAGCGTATACTTCGCAAAGTCTGTTTGTTGCTGGGTTCTATTTAAGCACCTGGTTAATTGGGTGCAGGTGTTCTAGAACTCCGGTGACCTGGAACGTGACTGCTGGGATTTGTAGTTTGTCTCCGCCATGTTTGTAGGCGGCGGTGCTTTAGTTGGCCTGACAACCCCACTATGATAAGATTATTTTTATTCAGTTTTTACACAAAAACAGGGGGCACAAACTTTTTCACATGACTGTAAGTACATATAATTTATTTATAGATGTGATAATATTAAAAAAATCATGTCCAGGAGCTGGATATATCAGGCAACATAAGCAAGGAGGCTAATAGCTAATGTTGTTAGCTAACATTAAAGTAGCGTTAATTCTCAATGATAATTCTGCAAGTTCGCTGGTTTAGAACAACAATAATAAAATACATAACTAAACAAGTACTGTAAATAACTGCAGTGGATACTGTAGCCTTAGTCAACTTTACCTTTACCTTCTTTTCCCATAATGCCTTGCTGTCTCGGATGTTTCCGGGGCCGAGGCAAAGTTTTAGAACAAGGTTGGAGATTTTTTTATGTTATTATGAGACGTGTAAAACTATTGTGGGTTCATTATGAAACTGCGGCAGAACAGATTCGACCACTGCTCTGGGTAATGAGAAGAAAACACTGGTGACGTGATGAGGTCTTTGCTCAGGTGCTTGATGTCTTGTTCGACAGGTCGTGTAGGGGGACGAACTCTGACTCTGAGTTTACCGGCTTCCAATGGCCTGGACTCCTGGGATTTGGGAGGGCAGTGGGTGGGCAGGTGAGACTAGCATGCCTGTCTGTCTCTCTCACAAGTCTCTCAGACTATCAGTGTGTTTCTCCCACTCGTTTTGTTCCATCCCTTCTATCTCTGACCATTTCACAATGTGTCTTCCTCTTACTTTGTCTGCCTGTCTGTCTGTCTTTGTCGCTCTCTGACTGAGTCTCACATTTTGTCTGTCTCTGTATCTCTCTCTCTCTTTCTCTCTCTCTCTTTTCCTGACAGTTTGTCTACAGTATGTGTCTGTCTCTTACTCTGCCTGCCTCATCTGTCTATCTGTGTCCCACTACCCAGCTTTGTCTTTCTACCCCCCGCCCCTCCCCTCCGCCCAGGCTCATTGTCTGTCTCAATATATATTTCTGCCTGTCTGTCAGTTGTCCATCTATATTTCTGACTGTCCCACTCTTTCTAACCCTGCTTGTCCTTCTGTCTGTCCATCGCTCTGTCACTCTCTGTCTTTCTTTTCCACTCTCTGTCTGTCTGACTCTTTCCCACTTGGACCTTGAGGTGAGGTCTCTCTCTCTCTCTCTCTCTCTCTCTCTCTCTCTCTCATCCCCCCTGGTGTTTCCACTTGTTCACTCATCAGAGAAAAACATTGGTTTTCTTTAAATTTTGCCCCACATTAACAAGACTTTTTTGACACTTGTATAGCCCTTAACACTTTTTCTTTTGTTCCTCAGATCACAGACTCATGTTATGGACCTGATCCAGGAGCTGGGACTGGAGGTTTACCCACAGTTCACCAAGGGGAAGAAAGTTCACCACCTGGGCGGCGCTAATACTAAGATCAGCACTTACACCTCCAGCATTCCCTCCTTCTCTCCCCTGGTGCTGCTTGACTTCATGCAGTTCCTGTGGAGGGTAATAACGACACACTACACTATCTACAGCTTTCCTTAGTTCATTCCAGATGTACACCAGCAACAAGGGCATGCGTGGGTATACGGGGCTCTGCCCTCAGGATACAACCTCATCAGATCACATCCCTGATGTGTAGTGAACAGTTTACTGTCGTGGCATCCAACTGCATTCACTAATAGGGAGGAAAAATAATCAGAGGCAGCGCTGTAAAGCAATCTGACTCCTGGCAGCTGGCTGAGCTCCCACTCGCTAGCTAGCCCGCTAGCCTATTTTCATACTGCGTGGGAGAAATGAGATGCGATCACAGACAAATTACAGAACGCAGACGTAGGGGGATCAACACAGAAACAGCAGCTGCAAACATGAGAGCAATATCACATCGCTTCTTCCCTTCAAATATTTATACAGAGCTACGCTTTATTCTTTCTCTTTCTCTCTATCTCTCGATGTACACCAGCATGAGGTAGAAAAAAAATTCAACACACTATATGACCTGACCATCAAGTCAAATATCTGCTTATTGATCATTTCATTTCAGTTTTGTTGTTATTATGCACTCCACTGTGTTCTTCTGGGAAGTCTTTTCACCAGATGTTGGAGCGTGGCTGTGTGGACTTGTGTTCATTCACACGTTCTGCCAGAGTGAGCTCTGGGGCCGATGTAGGGATTTCTAGGAGGCTCCAGTTCCAGTTTATCCCAAAGGCGATGGTTCAGTGGGGTTGAGTTCAGTCAGGGCCCTGTGCAGAACAATCGAGTTCTTCAACGCCAACTTTCACTTAACACAACATGTCTTCATGGAGCTGGCTTCGTTCTCGTTGTGCTGGACAAGGTTTGGGTTTCTGTGTTCTAGTGAAGAGAAACCGTAACGCTATAGGATTCAGAGACAATGTAGATACATGTCGATTAGAAGTGTGCTCTTCTAACTTTTTAATGAAGAATAACATATGGGTGTGATGGTCAGGAGCGCACATACTTTTGATTATATAGTGGGCAATATAGTGTATTGTCAACCAAATGGTGTCTTACCTGGGGAGGAAAGAGAAAGAGCTAGAAAGAGAGAGGAGAAAGAAGAAGAAGAAGAGTATTGAAAGAAAGAAAGAAAGAAAGCGAAGTCAATACATGAACAAAAGGAAAAAGATTATTTAGGAAAGAACATCAATCAACAAGAGAAGAAAGAAAGAAAACATCAAACTTTCAAGAAACAAGATTTCCCTGAATCTTCACCCAGCATTTAAGTGATCTCCCATCACACGCATTCATGATTTTTTTAGACCACATTTCTTCCATGAAGTTCAGCTCGATCTCTCCACGGATTAATAATGTGTCAGAAAGTTCTTAACCTAAATCCAGTCATTTCAGCTTTAACCCCTCAGTTGTTGTCTTTGCTTGGTGCAGGTCAGTAAGTTGGTCCTTCTAATACACATTTGTTGTTGTTTGTGTAATTTGTTAGCTGGAGCGTCTGTGTAAGAGTGTGTGTCTGCGGGATCCCATGAAGACTCCGGATGCTCTGCAGCTGGACAGCATGACCCTGCAGTCCTACATGGACAAGCACATCTGGAGCGCACGTGAGCTTACTGTTATTGTAATTGTGGATTCACTGATTACGTTCAGACATTCAAACAGGAAGGAAATGACTCTGGAAATCTTCATATTTTTCTGTAATTAAAGTAGCACTTTTACTGTGGAATTAAAGAATGTCTGGTGTCTCAACATATCGTCCCGGAAAAGATTTAATCCAAAACAAAATCTAAATCACATGCAATGATGGTGATATTTGTGTGTGTGTGTGTGTGTGTGTGTGTGTGTGTCCTGCAGAGATAATGCAGGAGCTAAAGCTGTGCTCCCGCTCTGTGTTTGGAATGGAACCTTCCCAACTGTCCTTCCTGTACTTCCTGATGTACAGCGCAGCAGCGGGCGGAGTCATGAGACTGCTGGAGAGCACACCGGGGTCAGCGCAGGAGTTTAAGATCAAGGTGAGAGAGAGAGAGAGAGAGAGAGGTGGACTTTCAGATGGCTTTTGACTCTAGCATGAAAGCCTGTTGCTCAGAATCGAGGATCAGAGGGAACGTCCATGATGTCATTAAATCAATGAACCAGGAAGTGAGTGTGCCGTCAAAACTAGACGGAAAAGACTTTAAACAAGAGTGTGGTGAGGTCTAAATCTGAGCCTGTTTAACATCTTTATTAACGAACTGGAGAACTCCACAGCTCCGGGTCTCATGACCCTGCATGACCCCGAGGTCAAACTCCTGCTCTATGCAGATGGTTTAGTCCTGCAGTCTCACACACCAGGTGGTGAGGTCTACAGCAGGACATCTCCATCTCACACCGGCTCTGCTGTAAGCGGCTCCACCAGTGGACCAGAGCGAATCCACACATGTCACTTCACGAACATCTCCAACAGAACTCGTCGTACACTGACCTCGGCGTGACCCTCAGCTGCACAGGGAGGCGTAACCCGGCCGTACAGGCGCTCGCAGAGGAAGCACGCGGAGCCGACTCGGTGCTCACACTCGTACTGTTATAGTGAAGTACTGTATGAGGCGCATTAATCAAAGATAAAATGAAAAAAATTTCGGAGTGAATTCTGCAAAACTCTCCTGAAGCTCCTTCAGCACCTCCTGCAGGGCCGAGCTCGGGCTTTCCCCTCCGTTTAAAAATAAAAACAGGTTCTGGCTTCATCTACACCACCCTGAGGCCAAATCTCTACAGTACAGAGCGCTGCTCACTAACCTGCTGCGCAGAAACACACACTCTTACTCAAACAGAAACAACACACACACACACACACACTTTATTAATCCCAGAGAGATTTATATTTCATTTTTTTGTATCCTCATAATTTATTAATGAGCCAGTTTATGTCGCTTGTTACAGTTTGATACAGTGATAATAACCATAGTGTTGTTCATACAGTCACGTCTATAAACACACTTTGTACTTGAGCTAGAGAGAGAGAGAGAGAGAGAGAGGCGATGAAGGAAAACATGAAATAAGAAAGTAAGAGTGGGAAAGGACAAGAAAAAAAAAACGAGAAAATAAACAAATAAATAAATATGTCATTTGTGTGCATGTGTGTGTGCGTGTGTGTGTGTTTGTGTTTGTGCAGCTGTTGTGTGTAATGTTGCGTTTTGTCCACAGGGAGGCACTCAGCAGCTGTCGGAGCGAGTGGCGGAGCAGCTTGGGAAGGAGAACGTGCGTTTGGGATCAGCCGTGACGGCCATATGGCAGGTAACAGTTACATCAGAGAGGAGGTGACACACGCACACATATACACACACACACACACACACACACATACACACACACACACACACACACACGTCTGCGCTGAGAACAAATTGCCCTGTGAGAGCTGCACTTCTCACTGAGAGGAGGTTTGCTTCAGATGTTTTCATAAAAAATTGTTCCTCATCTCTCACACACACACACACACACACACACACACACACACACACACACACACACAGACACACACAGACAGACAGACACACACTCTCTGTTTATCACCGTCTCTCACTCTCACACTTGTCCCCTTGTTGTGAATCCGGAACGCTTTCGATCGTTAAACATTTGCATTGAGTAAATTGGACACACTGTGTGTCGTTTAATCCTTTTAGAGCTTCACATTAACGAAGAGGCCGCGACCGTGATGAAGTCGCTCTCACTCGGAGCTCAGCCACATCCATTAGACTGTCTAATGCTCTCTCTCTGCTCTCTCTCTCTGCCTCACACACTCTCACACACTCTCATACGCACACTAACACTCTCTCTTTCACACACACTAACACACATTCTCTCACACACACTCACAATGCATACTCATACTCATTCTAACACACACACACACACACACACACACACACACACACACACACACACACACATGCATTCTCTTAAACACACACTCTCACACACATGCTCGAATGCCTTCTCACACACTCAAGTTTTCTACACTCTGTGTTTCCTTCTTTTTATTTTTTAATAATTTCGAGCTCTATCTGCTTTAGTTGTCTCGTCAATATTGACAGAAACGCAGGCCACGCCTCCTTCATTAGGATTAACAGACATGAAGACCACGCCTCCTTCATTAGGATTGACAGATACACAGGCCACACTTCCTTAAATAGAATTAACAAAAACACAGACTACACCTCCTTCTTTAGGATTGACAGACACGCAGGCCACGCCTCCTTAAATAGAATTGGCAGACACACAGGCCACGCCTTCTTCTTTAGGATTGACAGACAAGCAGGCCACGCCTCCTTCTTTAGGATTGACAGACACGCAGGCCACGCCTCCTTCATTAGGATTAACAGACACGCAGGCCACGCCTCTTTAAATAGAATTGACAGACACACAGGCCACACCTCCTTCTTTAGGATTGACAGACAAGCAGGCCACGCCTCCTTCATTAGGATTAACACACACAGGCCACGCCTCTTTAAATAGAATTGGCAGACATGCAGGCCACGCCTCCTTCTTTAGGATTGACAGACATGCAGGCCACGCTTCCTTAAATAGAATTGACAGGTACACAGGCCACGCCTCCTTCATTGGGATTGACAGGCACACAGGCCACGCCTCCTTCATTGGGATTGACAGGCACACAGGCCACGCCTCCTTCATTGGGATTGACAGGCACACAGGAAATATTTCCAGCACCGTCCTGAAATTCCGTAATGAGAGAATTGTCCTCAGGTCAAATCTAATTGATGACTCTTGCACTATAATGCTTACTAGAGAGCCTTTGGGAAACCGGTTGAATGCACACACACACACACACACACACACACACACACACACACACAATGATAAATCACACTTTCAGCTTCTACAGCTTCTGATAAATCAGGCTTCATTTATCACTCTGGATATGAATTAATTTATTCATAAATCTTTCACTGGAGCATTTACACAAGATGTGTGTTTGTGTGTGTTTGTGTGTGTGTGAAAATCTAGTTAGTTCATCTGAAAGAAAGGTTTGGTTTCCTCCTATGGCTTCCTGAGTGTGTGTATTTGTGTATTTGTGTGTGTGTGAGTGTGTGTGTGTGTGTGTGTTACTTTATGTACATGAGATCTCAGTAATGTGAAGCTCCGTGTTTGTTCCTGCGATTTTACATACAGATTACTCTGTCACTTATTCGTATTATAATACTGTCTTAAAAGGAAGAGAACACCAGAATTCGGATGAGGAGAGAAAGTAATGGCACCCTATACAAGGAGGAAGTGTGTGTGTGTGTGTGTGTGTGTGGTAGTCGAGGCGCTGCAGTGGCTGAGCTGCATTAGTGGAAGATTTTTAGTGTATTTTGATTTCAGCACTTTCAGTCATCGTTTATTGGATTTTTTTGATGCCTTTTGTGTTCTGGACTTTCATACAAGTTTAAACCTGCAATAGTTGTAGTTGATTAGTTTACTATAACAGCACGTTCCCGAGATGATAACTCTTCTAACATCTAACATTTAAGTTATTTCCTGTCCTTCTTTACATTAAAACATCTGCATTAATACTGTGTTACGTCGCTGCACAACTGTCAGAGCTGCTGTTCTAGAAAATTAATCAATATACTGACCAATCAGAATCCGGGAATTAACAGGGCGTTGGTGTAAAATAGATTAACGAGCTCCTTTATATTAAAAAGAAGTGACGCTTCTACCTCACTGCTGGGAAATATAATTAATCTGATAGCTTTACTACTTGTAGCGTTATCTACAGCTGAGCTCCTAGCATACTAATGCTGCTCTGCCTCTGCAACAATAGTGTGTGTGTGTGTGTGTGTTTGTGTGTGTAAAGATTTCTGAACTTTGATGCTCTGTGCCTTTGAGAAGCGTATAAATCTCTCGAGATGTATCCATATGCAGGTTTATGAGTGGGTATGTGTGTGTGTGTGTGTGTGTGTGTGTGTGTGTGTTGTCACAGAGTGAAGACAATGTTGAGGTGAAGACCGACACGAGCACAATCACATGCAAAGCTGTCATTGTTACCTGCCCCCCTCACATGGCAGGTAAGTGTGTTATGAAGGTGTGTGTGTGTGTGTGTGTGTGTGTGTGTGTGTGTATGTAAGAGAGACTTTCATTCTCTCAAATACACAACTCATAAAACCTCCTGCTGCTGCGCTGATGCAGAACGCCCGTCAATCATGCAGCGCAACCGTCTCTCTCTCTCTCTCTCTCCCTGCTGAGGCCCCTCCCCTGCTGCATCCCATTGGCTGTCGCTGTGCAGAGGCGAGGCGAGTCAGGGCGACTTTAATGAGGCAGTGTGTGAATTATCCCGAGCGACAGGACTCTAAATCAGGTGCAGGCAGACGGCTGACAGCGAGTCTTAAAAACCAGCGAGGCGCTGCTGAGATTCACGCAGCTGTCCAAAACGAATAAATAATAAAGGCGGTGTTGCCACGAGACCTCGAGTGACTCGTCGTCCTGCACGCACGCACACACACACACACACACACACATACACACACACAAAAGTGTCACAAGAAACACCAGATTCCCGTGCAACACAACACATGTTTAAGAACATCACACACTTCAGCACAGAGACAAAAGTGACTGCGCAATATCATGACTCCGGAATCCGGGGTGTATTTTATTCCACTTCCACCACAGCAAGTGATACAACAATTAAAATAGTTTTATTTACTTTTTATCCATTTAATAAAAGTCTATGAAACACATTCTTAAAAATTTGTTCTATGCTGAGCCGCGAGCCACGCATGCACCGCTGTCTTCACTTCTTCATCAGAAGTGACTCTTCCTCCTCGTAGGGCTGCTTTCAGGAAGTCTGACGGAGTGAGATCAGGACTACAGGGAGGAGGAGCTTTAACACTTCAGAGTGTCGACAATGTGTGCAGAAGTGTCCGGACGTGCAGCGTCATGCGAGATCACGACGCCCTCGGATATCAGTCCTCTGTGTTTAATCTAAAGTTTAGTCTTCAGCTCTTCAATAAGCGTCTCACTGTAACGAGCTCACTGTCGATTGTTGAACCTTTTTCCTCAATGTTCCAATACTTCTGGCCCTTGAGAATCCCGGAAAACTGTAAACGTTGATGAAGTTTCCAGCTGATGGTCGACTTTTGATCTTTTTCTCGGTCTGTGATTGAGGATGTTTCCATTCCAGACTCTGCTGTTTACTCTCAGATTCGTAGTGATGAATCTGTGTATCGTCACCGGTAATGATTCTCTTTCGCCTTCCTTAGAGTATCGCTCCAAAATTTGTTTGCAGATAAAAAATAAAAAAACTTCTGTTTTTGCCCTCCTGTGAGTTGTACAGATACACCCTCAGACTGCAAAAAACGCTGCTCTTCTTTCATGCAAAATACAAGTGGGGAATCCATTTTTTCTCACACCACAGTTACAAACATGTTCACACCTGCGCAACAGTGACTGATGTGACAGTAGGTGACAGTAGATAAGACAGTGCGGCCAAACAAAATTTTAGTATAACCAGAGTGCGGATAATTTTTGACCCACCCTCATAGATGCATAGACAGACCTACAGATTCTTTATTGTCATTGCACAGAGTACAACAAAATTACTGTATGTCCCCACTGTCCACTGGTTAATTATGTATTTACCACTGACACTGGAGACTCCTTCCCTAAATGTTATTCTTACAGAAAACTCCATTATATCAGGATTTTTTAAAAATAATCTGAGCTGTTACTTTAGAAACAGTAGAGTTTCAGAAGGAGTGCAATTACAGTATATAAGCTTCACTAATTTCAGAGCTGCTGTTATAGAAAATTAATCAACGACTTCTGATGAATCAGAATCCAGAATTTACCAGCCAGAGTTCTACAGTATGTTTCAAGCAGCTGAAACACTATTACACTCACATTTCAGTAACCCATGAAGGTTAGCTTTGATGTTACTCAAGGGGCGGAGCTTATTCTATTGATCATCTCCGATAAGTCAAGCACAAGTTTTACAGAATGGACTAACAAGGTTGAACTAAAGTTGTACTGTATGTCAGAGACATAACTGTTTCTGTGTGTCACGAGCTCACCATCTTGGAGCATATCACAGTTTCCATGGCAATCATCTGTACATTCTTCTGTCATTTTTCTTTTTTCTTTTTGGTAAAGTTTCCACCTTCCCTCATGATTAGTTTGAGTGATTATTACCCCGTTTGTCCCCTGTTTGTTGCAGTGTCTTATCTTGTGCTTAATGTCGCGTCTCGATTTCTCGTCTCTGGTGTTGTAGGATAGTGTGTTTTTTCCACTCGCGCCTGTTATCCCGTTAATGGCTATGGATTATCCTTCACTGTAGTTCTCTGTCTGTGTATTGACCCCTGCTGCGGACTCAGAGTTTGATTATTGGAAACCCACGTCCACATTTCAGACCGGGGTCAGAGCACAGGCAGACGCCATCATCTAAAAGAAATCCATAGTCATAAACGAGAAAACATATGCGCTGGTCAAGGCTGGGAAGTCTGACTAGACGGATACAAACACTCTAGAAGTAGGAAACACAAACGAACACGGCTCAGAAAAAGCAGTGGATCCAGTCTAATTCGAAATGTAGATGTAAGTAATATTTACTCTTCTTGTGCGAGGCTTTCAGTTTGATTTGTAACAACTTGTTTGTAACAAAAGCAATACAAGAGTTTGGTGTTGCTGCTGTTAATTGTTACAGTGATGCAGTTCTTCTTCCTCTTGTTCTTCTTCTTGTTTTGTGTTGGAACGGAGTGCCATCTTGTAAGGCACCAAGGGGCAACCTCTGTTGGTAAGAATCATGTGGAAGCGCCAAAACATGAAGTTACTCAAATGTCTACTAGGAGCTGCCTCCAAAAGTGAGTCACAATCCCCATAGAGCCCCATGTTAAAATGTTCAACTTTACAACAGAAATAAAGATGTTTACATCCTGGTACAAAACAAAAAACTAAATGTAGATCAGAGGTAGATGTTAAAATGTGTTAACTCTACTCTCTTCCTCTCTTTCTCTTGGATCTGATATTAACATGCTAACGACTTCCACACTTTGTTCTCCAGGATTTCACCAGGACATTAAAATGGTTTATGTTTTTTTAAGTAACAGATGTACATGACACCCGGCGTTTGCCCAAACATAGAAAAATGTCCAGCATCTTGTTCATTCATCTACAAAACTTTAAAACTTTACAGTAACTCATCAGTTAAAATGGCATTGAGCAATAAAATAATGCATAATTAGGCGCATGGGAGTGACAGGTGTCGAACTGTTAGCTGTCTGTAGGTGTGGCCTAACTGGAATCGTTGTAGTTCAACTACTGTACCTACAAGAGATGTAGAAGATGACACGGGACCACATGTTGGTTATTAATGAAGGAGATCATTCAAATGCAAAGCAACTTTAGTATATAAATGCTAGTCACATTACCATTTAGTTAAGGTAAAGTTAGCTAGCTTGTGGTAACTATGGTAAATATGGGCGTGTTCCAACCCACAGCCAGGCTCTGTTAACTCCTCCCATTTGCCCGTTTTGGGATTAACTTGGGTTTAGGTGGAGTCAACTCCTGGCCAAACACTCTCACAAACCTATGTGTGACGTCACAGCGGGTTCGTCCAGATGTTTTTATCCAGTCTGTGTAGGATTACTTGGTTCCCTGAACACTTTTTGTTGTGTTTTTGCTATAAAGTTGTTTAAGTCGTTCAGTGGAAATCCAAAGGAAAGGGATCCTAGTGGGAGAAATTAGACCACAAAGCCAAGCGGCAGCCTGGATTACAGACCCTGATACGCTCTCTGTACTCACACACCTCCGCACTGTAAATTATCCAGCTTTTTGTAAGCACTTTGCATATGTCATAAATCCCTAAAAGCTCATGAACAGTTTTGTAGTGGCTGGGTGCAGGATGTCCTCTTTCACAAGCCGGAAAACCGCGAGAGTTCAGTCGCTCTCACACAGTTGAAGTGGTGCTCGCAATTATTAAAGCAAACAAGATTATTAAAATAAAGAGGATTTGCTATAATCTCGGACCTTGTTTAAACAAAACATTGGTTGAATGCAAAAAGAAGGTATATTGCATTGTCTGGTTTTCTGCTTAAACTCAGGTGTGAGCTACTATTGCCTTTGTTGATTTGCTAGCCCTGACCTACTGTAGTATGATGAAATATTTCAGAATAATGACAGAACATTTAGACAGCCTTCAGCTGATCATTATAGCATACTGTTCAAACACAATGTTACCCAAAAATCAGCTTCACTTTCTTTATAGGGAAAAGGCAAACATCATCCTCCAGGTAGTCAGGTGTAGTTGTTGGCGGCCATATTTGTAGGCTGCAGTATTGTTGTTTGATTCAGGCAGGTCAGTGATGAATTCACCACCTGGTGAGATCGTGGTCGCTCTGGTGTCAGTAAGGGCATGAGTTTCACTGCAGGAAAAGTTTAGCGGATCTTGACTTAGCCATATGCTGTGCACAAGGAGATGAATCTATGCACGTTGCTTAACATATTGAGCCAGAAGTACTAAGAGGTGACATGTTTAATGTGTACCTGGGTTGTATGGAGCTGGGGCGGTCTGTTCCCATTGGTCTATATCCCATGTGGAGGTACTTTTAAAGTGGCAGGATGTGATACGTGATAAGTTCTTTCAAACCTTGTTGTATGGAAATGGGACAAAGATGAGTTTGCAGCCTGGTTGAATAGAATGAGTGAACTGAAACCTTGCATAGAACCGGGCCCGATAGACTTGCCAAGGGTTAAATCATTTGGCTGTCTTCAGGTCCTCTAGTTTTTTGTGGTTCGTGAATATGAAGAAGGAATTGCTAACCCTCTACAGTACATCAAGCAGTTCCTTGGTTTCCGTGTCATAGTTCTGCTCAGCCAGAGACAGCTTCTTAGAATAGAAAGCAACAAGAAGTGTGGGTTTGTTTCCCAAGTGCTGCAACATGAAGGCTCCCACTCTTGTTTTTGGAGGCATCAAGATCTACAATGATGAGGTTGGAAGGGTCTGTGTGCTTAAGAAGTTGAGCTGTAGTGAATGCTTTCTTGAGCTTGTCAGAAGCCTCTTTGGATGCATGGTTCCATGATATCACATACCACAGCAGAGCACAAACTGTATTTACAGAGCTCTTGTGGAGTCCTTGCCTCAGTGGGACAGAGCTGTTTTGGGTCACAAAATATTGGTCAGAAGGCTTTAATGATAAAGCTGTCTTTGCTCTCTACAAAATAAAGTTCAAATGAAAATGACTTCCTTTGTACATAGTGCACGATACGTGGCCTGAAATAACCTTTAATCCTTCCATAGTTCACTGTTTATCAAACAAGGTAACCCCAAAAGCATGCATTTTTTGTACTCTCGCTAATCATTATTTGCTAAATCACATGAGTCAATTGCATCATGTGGGAGGAGAAACCACATCTGATTGATGCAGACCACCTGGCTGTCAGAGGTTAGGACAGGTTTCTGACATGATCGAAAATGTAATCATTTTGATTTGCAGTGTTAGTCGTGTCACAACACATCAGAAGCCGAGTAACCTTGGCCTTATACCTATATGCTTCTGATCGTTAACGTGATGTGGTTGCTCGGTAACCGTAAGACTGCTGGAGACTGCACATACCATTTTGTATCTAATGGCTGACTATGCTCTCACTGAGAGAGAGAAAGAGAAAAAAAAGCTCACAAATTATCCAGGTGATAAAGTTGCACTAACTAAACTTTTCTGAGATTTAAAATTTTTAGAGGAAGAGTTTCAGGTTCTATAAAGAAAGAAGTTCTGGAACTGTTTGAGGAATTCTATATAAGACGTTATAAGTTAGGGAAATTCACTGCCTGGCCAACAAAAGTTCCCATTTTAGACAGATCAACTTATTGGGCTGCATCAAAAAAAGAAAACCAAACTTAAGAGATTCGAAACCAAGAAATTAAGAACTTTTCAACATCTGTTAGGACAGTGCTGAACCAACAACCCTGTGGGAGAAATGTGGTTGTGATTGGAGATCACTTAAACTCTTGGTAAAGTTGCATTATAAAAAATAAAAGTAAAAATTAGAGCTATGTTTAATAGTGAAAGTAAGAGTATTTCTTAAGAAATGTCCATAAGAAAACCACTTGTTAGTGAGATTCATCAGAGAAAAAAAGATCGTTAGGGTGCAGAAAGATTGGACTTTGGAGCAATGCAAAAAGGTCATGTGACCTGATGAGTCCAGATTGAGCCTTTTCCAGAGTGATGACCGTGTCAGGGTAAGAAGGGAAGTGCATGAAGCGATGCACCCATCATGCATAGTGTCCACTGTTGATGACATCTATGGAGTTTTTCTTCCCTGATGACATGACCATACTCCAGGACTAGAGGTTGACAAATCTTTTGAAGAGTAATGACTTCGAGAAATCTCTGAAATCTGTATAGCATTTCTCTAGAGCATGTTATTGGTTTTGAAATCTTCTCACAGTTAGAACATTCTTTATGGAACTCATGTTATAGCTTCTGGAACCATTTATGAGCCTGTCAGTAGAAGATTTGAGAATGTAATCAGTTCTGGTATTCTTTGTGGAGGAAACCTTTTTCTTTCTTTTTTTAGGAAACAATGAGATCAGGAACTTTGTCTAGCATGTTTTAGCTTTTGGAAGCTTTTAAGTAAGTAAAGTACTGTAGTATGGAACCATTTCTGGCATGTTCTAGCGTTTGGGAACTTTTTAAGGAAGTTCTGTAACTCTGTGAAAGTTTACATACAGTCAGAGGTGTCAAGTAACGAAGTACAAATACTTTGTTACCTTACTTAAGTCGAAATTTTGGGTATCTATACTTTACTGGAGTAATTATTTTTCAGCCGACTTTTTACTTCTACTCCTTACATTTTCAC
>JAQMYG010000009.1:25829046-25840901 GCA_030014215.1 Clariallabes teugelsi | reverse complement strand
ACTCGCTTTCTTCCGCGTTTGGGTTTACCATCCACGCTACATTGGGCTAACCGCTAAAGCTACGTCTTCTGGTCACTTCAGGTTAGTTCACTCTGACAAATTTATGATTCCTTTTGGCACCGACTGCTTTAAAAACCAAACTGAAAGCGGCTCTTGCTATCATCCCTGCTCACATTCTTGGGCCCCATGGTGCGACGTCTTCACTAAATCTTGCACTGAATGCAAAACAACCTACCAAAAAAATTTATGAACTCGCTTCGCCTGGCTTTCCACTGACACAAACAAGTTTTGAACGACTCCCGGACGAACGCACAATTTAACTGGCGTTCAGTTCGGCTCAATTTGTTCGCTTGTATGTCAAAAATGCGTCACACGCTTCTTAAGGTGAAAATTCGTGAGATGGGGCGTTCGCATGCCGAGGTTCTGTACCATTGTATTTTTTTCACATTGATTTTTTCTTTTGTTTCATTTATTTAAATTATTTATTCATTTTCACATGATTCTTTTCTTCTATAACTCAGTTTTATGTCTTATTTTTTATGTGTTTTTTCTACATGATTTTCCCCCCTTCCACATGATTAAGGACCCAGATTATTCACTGGCGTTAACTTATTTGCTATATCAGCATATAATATCACATATTATTTACACATTCCTGTGCATGGGAGGTTTTTATTATTCACACACACACACACACACACACACACACACACACACAAACACGCAAACATCTCCGCTCTGCAGCTCTCAGGTTTACCTTTATTATCGATCCATCTTCCATAATGACTTGTGTGTGCCTCTTTGCCCGTCTCTCACATCTCAGTGATTCATGAAGAGCTCAGCCAGAGTTGACATTAGCACATTTTTTTTTTCCATTTCCCACTGTACTCAGGAACTGGTTTATTTCTTTTGCTCTCCGACACTAAAATGTGATTCCTAGCTCTTTTTTTCTGCTTTCACAAATATTTGCCCAGCGCTCAGACAATGTGAAGTGACTGAAGGAGTCGTGCTCTGTTTTGTCTCTTTTCAGTCAGAGTCAGTCCCCCAGGTGAGGACATGAGTCGAGGGTTTTAAAAACACACCTCGCTCCTGGTGTTGTGAAAAGACAAACCGCACAGTGAAGCACTTAAGTGAAAGTCAATAGAGGAGCTTGTTTAGCAAACCGAACAAACAGCTGCTTTAGGAAAAGAAAAATGCAGCTAAATTACCAGGAAAAAGTGCAAAAGATCATTTAATATATTGTCCATGATGATTCTGTACTTCAGTGTTCAGTCATACTGTATGTTCCAATAATTTGAATAGAAGCAGTTATAACACACTCATAAAACTTATAAAGCAATTCTGGAGATAAAAGTGAAACCTACAGTGCAGTTTAAAGCGCATTAGAGACAAACCTCAATTGATCTATATTGACATTTTTAATGCAATATTTTATGTAGAGTATTTTTAATGTTAGATTTTAAGATATATATAACATTCATGGCACTATGACCTGGGAAACATGTACACAGTGCTTTATAACAGTGTTATAACCAGAGAAGGGATATGAAATAATTCATTACTGTTGTATGGGGTGTGAGTGTGGAGTATAGTAATAACCAAGTTCTATTGCACATGTTCTTCACAAATGTTTTAGCACAAGTGTGATTATTATTATTATTATTATTATTATTATGATTAGTAGTAGTGGTAGTAGTAGCCTATTTTTACATTATTAAAAATCTTCTGTAATGACCAAGATCTTGTTCTTGTTTAAAAGCAAATCACTAGAATTAAGTCCGGTTTCTCAGTTTCAAAATTATTTGCTTTTTCCCGTAGACTGGTTTATCTGCTTTAACAACAAATTTAGTCCTCACATGGGAAATATGAGACATTCAGTCCATCTAATGTTGCACACCTGGACAGGAAGACACACCTTTCAGTCACTCAGGCACATATTGTTTAACTCACAAAAAACGTCAATATCTCTGATTTTTCAAAATGTATATAGTTTAATCAATATGGCCGAGGGGATGTGGACACCTGATCATCACACTAATATGGGGTTCTTTCCCAAACTGTAATCATTACACTAGAAGTACACAATTGTATATGATGTCATTGTATAACCCAGTATCTTTACAGAATGAACTTCCTCTAGGTGTCGGTCCGTATAGCCAAGTCACTGGCAACGACTCAACCCAACAATATTTGACTGATGATACTACAGTACTAGTCAGTAACCTAGTAAACCAGTCTAAAGATATATTTAATGATGAAAACCTCAAGGCACTTATGTGAGTTGCTCCACTCCAGACTGGAGATGATTATAGCCGGAAAGGAGGAATTGTTGTTATTGGTTGTTGCAAATACAGATCAGTTTTTGTATAAAGTAAAAAATACAACAATAAAATTTTTTAAAAAACCTAACATGCTTTGGCACACAGATGAAAAAAAAAGACAACTCTGTACAAAACAAAGCTTAACAACGAGATACCAAAATGCTAGAACTTAAATAGTGGTGCAGATGTGAGCGATTAATGACATGTGATGTGCTGGGGCTGATGGGCAATTTAGTTCCGCATCAGTTGGCCATGACAGGGGCTTGCTATTCAGAAAGGACACAGCAGTGTCCTTGTGTACGTGAATCATAAAATGTATTGCCTTTAAATGAGTGAGTGTTATTCTCGATAGATTCACTATGACCACAACTGCATTTAATCACGATGCTAAACGTTTATGTTGGCTTGATTTGAAGGCAGGGGCGAGGTGTAAACAAAGATATACTGTAGTCTTTTTATTAAAATAGAGACTGTTTCAGGAAGCAAACTGAATGGAGACACACAACCAGATACCCACAGTACAGTAGTACAAATGACAGACGAGGACACATTATCTGCGTTTCAATTTACAAGTACAGTGTTTACTCATAAAATTTCCCATCAGTCATCATTGCGGCTCACTGGAGCACGAGAAAGAAATGGAGGGATTTATATATGTATTATCATTATTATCAAGGACAACATTATATTAATGCAACACAATAAGAATCTGTAATTTATGTAATATTCATTTATTCACTCATTCTCTATAGTGCTCAGGTTCGCAGGAAGCCTTGAGTCTATCCAAGTAGACTTGTTGCACAAGGCAGAGTACACCCTGGACAGGGTGCCAATACATTGCAAGGCATACAGTACACATGGAGGTGCGAGGCTACAGTGCTAACCACTTCACCACTGTGCCACCTAATAAATGTGATATTTAAATTTATTAAATAAAATATATTTAATAAAAAAAAAACCTTTAAAAATATTCCATAGGCTAGTAACCTGTGAAAAACTTATGTTTGAAGTTCCCTTTAATCAACATTCCGTGCACAGGAAGCATATTTTAAAGTGCACTATGGAACGGAACGCAGCCTGTGAAAACAAGAAGCTTAAATAATCCAATTAATCAACAACTAAATTAAACCTGTGATACATGAGACAGTGAGTGAGAGAGTGAAAATGAATAAAAACGCAAAGTCCTAAAACATAGAAGAAAGTTCCATTGGTGCACGTCGCCCCCTAGGGGACAACCTTGTCTTTCCATTTTCAATTTATTCTTGCTGCTGATTCTAACAATATTTGTTTCTTACTTTGAGTGATAAATCGTTACAGTGTTTCGAAAATCATTCACCTCATTTTAGATTAAATTAGCATTGTGGTAGATGTTTTTTCATAACCCTTACGTTTTTGAAGGTTCCATATTTTAAGTTTTCCTCCTCCAAATAGTGTCTATGTAAATGAGCTACTGCTGAGCCACGCCCCACTTGAGAACAGCAGAACTAAGCAGTATGACTTGGGAGGGAACATCATACTGTACTGTATATGAGGTTTCAATAAATGTAAATGAGACCACACAAAAATATAAAAAAGACAAAACGCAAGGATTTTTTATCAGGTTTTCGTGTTTGTTTGTGAAATGTCTGAACGTGACTGAAAAATTATTTTCATGCAATAGGACCTCTTTAAGTGTTGTCCTAAACCTCAAAAACCTTCAAAGCTTAGTCTTTTTTCATCCCTCAATGTTTATGATTCTATATTCTATATTTTGCGGGTTTTTTTTCATCATGGAATTGAATTAGGCGGAGAAAAATGTAACACGCTGACACTTGACATTGCTCATGCAAGAAAAACCAAGAGATTAACCGCTGACAGAAACTGAGTAAGTGTTTGAAATGAACAAAATATATCATTGTGTTAAAAAAAGGTATTTTAAATTCAAATTTAATGCATTTATCATGTAAAATCAATTTAAATCCCTGTAAAGTTTAACAACTGAACATTATCAAAAACAGATTAAAAACAGTTCATATCGCACAACTATTAATAATGATATTGATGTGATTTTTACAACAGCAGCTGTCTTAGTAAAACTTTAGCTTGGTATAACTCGGACTGATTGACAGGTCGTGGGTGGATTGAGCTATTTTCTTGTCTTTATTCTCATACGCCATCTGTTCTGTTGCTATGCTGACCCATGATTTTCACACCGAATTTGTGAGAGTTAACATATTTAAGTGTTTTAAAATAGAATAGATAAGGCATAAAAAAACTTCATTATCCAGCTGTAAAATAAACTTCTTAAATATCAAACAGCACCTGAACAGTAATTATGAATGCTCACTTCTGATTGGTCAGAAGCTGTTTATTTATTATATAGAAACTGATATTTATAGTGTGTTTGTGTCTATAGGATTGTTTCTATAGTAACGCCTTACAGCAGATGATATGGTGAAATTTTCAGCAGGTGAAAAGGTAAAATGTGTTTATTTATTATTTAAGGAAGGAGTCTCCAGTGTCAGGGCTTCATAATACAGTGTAAAATTTCAAACAAAGAAAAAGCTGTAACTTTCAGTTTTTGTCATTATCAACGTTGAGAAAATCAGAGCATTAGCGAAGTCCTGAGGACCGAGGAGTTTACAAGTCCTGCTTTCTTATTTTATTTTGTTTTATTTTATTATTTTATTCATTTGAAGAAAGAGAAAAAAAGTGTGGAGCTACTGTTTATAGCTGCTACGTAGTACTGTACGTAAGAACAGAAAATGACTTGTTCTGCAACATAACATGGAAATTATTGTTTATTGTTGTTTCATTCACAATCTCAATGCTGTGTTTAGCTGTAAATATTGAACGCTGAAATCGGTATATAGTTTTGTAATCAGTAAATGAGTGATAACCCAGTAATCCATGTTTGAAGAACAGGGTCTGATCAAAAACATCAATGGTGAAAGAATGGAAACAGAAAGAAACAAATAAATCTATTCCTGTCAAACCACTCATCCTTAGCTGCTTTTTAAAGTAAAAAAACAATATCAACAAATGAAAAGAAAGCATTACATGTGGAAAAACCCACGCAACCTTGGTTATACTGGCATCTTTTTTACTTGATAAATGTTTTAAAAACCGAGAGGTTGAATACTATTTCTGTCAACTTGAGGCAAACTATTAAAAAAACAAAAACAAACCTAATTATAAGCACACCTTAAATATTTAAATCATGTTTTCATAAACATCTATTAACATGTAAATTATAGAGGTAGTTAGAGAAAACAAGCATGATATTTAATTATGTTAAAATATTGTAGAAAACAGAAACAATAAGAGGCGTTCACATCGAAGCGGGACTTTTGATTGTGCAGAATAACAGAATAATCCTCTGTTACACTAATGCACTTATCCCAGTGTTTCACTAGTGCTTAGATACCATCAAGGTAAATAGTTTTTCTCAGTATGCTGGAACCATGATCAGTCTGTCTGCTTCACGTCTGAAACCGTAGCTTCCCAGGAACTCCTTTAACGGCCCAAACATGAGGTCAGGACTGTACGGGGGATGTGGCGAGAACTTCCAGTAGAGTTCCTGTAATGAACAAGTGGTGTTGGTGAATGATTGTGTGTACAGTTCACACAGACAGATGCATCTCTTACCGCAAGTTAACCGACGTTGATTTTCAAGGATCAGGCGTTTCCATTGGCTTAATGTTCTCGATAAGCCGCCTCAGCTCGGGATCGTCATTCACAGATGCACGGCTTTCTTTAAAACGTTTGCATCGTTCAAATGTTTTACTGCAGCTAAGAGTCTCATCACCGTACTGCGCTTGAAGTCTTGTGTAAATGTCAATCACTTTCATCCCTTCATTCACCAGAAATCTCAGCACAAGTCCCAGTTTCACTCTTATTATATAAAACAAAATTAGTATAATAATTTGTTATGTTAAAGTCCTTAACTAGTTCTTCTTCTTCTTCTTCTTGCTCTTCTTCCTTCTACTCACTGAGTTCACTTTTTTTCAGACTTTCTTTTTGAACACATTGTCCTCTCTCCATGACTCCAGGAGTCTCTGGGAGATTACAGTTCGCCCTGGTTATCAAGAACAATTAGCACCTGCAGTTAAAAACCTCGCTTTAAACATTGTTTTTACCTTCATCTGCCCACCATACATCGTTTACAAAACTGATGTTTTAAATATATTTTCTAAAATCACTTACAGCCCACACACTAATTACTGACTAACACGAGTGCTGTGACTGGATGTCATTAGCTTCATCTATTTTTATTTTTAATTAAAAAAATCTTTATTCATACATTTATTGTATATGTTTAATATTTCTAAGCTTGTAGGCTTTTAATTGATATTACATATGTTTAACATTGTTTTAAATATTTATTTATATAAATATCTTTTATATAAGTATTTTTTTTTAATCTAATTATTTTTACTTATTTACTTTATTTGCTTTTTAGAATTTATTTATTGTTTTATATTTATTAGATGTGTTATTCTACTTCATTATTGTACTTTAAAACTATAATTTTACAGTAGTCTTGGTCTGTAGAACTGATACACTCGTCTCAGTCCTGTGTGTGTGTGTGTGTGTGTGTGTGTGTGTGCGTGCACGGTTGTGCATGATTAGGATAGTTCAAGTGAGTGTGTCTGAGAGTTCAGATACTGTGTGTGTGTGCGTGTGTGTGTGTGTGTGTGTGTGTGTTTAGGATGGTTGAAGTGTGTGTGTCTGAGTGTTCAAGTACTGTGTGTGTCTTTAGGAAGGTTAAAGTGTGTTTCTGAGTGTTTAGTTGCCGTGTGTGTGTGTGTGTGTGTGTGTGTGTGTGTGATTATGACAATGTCCTTGAGCATTGAAATGTGTTTTATTTGTGCTGAAACTGTGAGTTACTGTAGCTGGCCATCCTCTGGGTGGGAGGGGCTTACTCTTCCTCCTGTAGCGTGTACTGTATGTGGAAGAGGGTGGATAGCGCTTTCTTCAGAATGCATTTCTGTGAGTCTGGAATGGACCAATTGTGCACTTAGTGTTTAGCTATTAGTCTTTGGTACTGTAGGTGTGCCGATGATTAGGGTTTTTGGACAGCGGACTACGAGGTCCCCGGTCCAAGTACCCACGCCGTCGGGTCGGCAACCCGACCCTGTAAATAAAGTCACAGAAACGGTGAATGTATATCCGTTGCCCTATTTGCTGGGTAGCACGTAGACGAAACCGTCCATCCATCCATTTTTTCCCATTTATATTTTTCTCATTATAAAATCCAAGAAACCTCTACTTCATCTCTTACATTCTGAAAAACATGATGACGCGGTTGGCGAGGTTTCAGTCTCGCTCTGTGTTTAACACGAGCTTATCAAAAAAGTGTATAAAAAATGTCTAACAGCACTTCCCCCCTCGTGCTCTTTAAATAATAATATTCCATAAATAATTGAATCTGTCATGGACACACAGTATGCATTTAGATTAAATTCAGATTATTTGATATTTAAGAGAATCTCAGTGACTGTAGGGTGTATTTAAACAGACACAATCTGGCAACCCTGTCATTATCTGCTCCTCCCCCGAGCCTGGGGCAGTGTGATTCCTACACCTATGGACCTATATTAGTCTTTGCATTTCCTATTTTTGTCCACTAGGCAATTCTAACTCAAACTCTAACACACACACACACACACACACACACACACACACACACACACACTTTCTCTTCCTTTTTTCTTACATGGCAGTGACTTAATCATTAATTTATGTTTCTTCCTTTTTTTCTTTTAATTCTTTCTTTCTTAGTATTGAATTCTTTCTTTCTTCCTTTTTTGGTTTTCTACATGTGGTCAGTATATTTCTTTCTTTCTTTTTTTTTTGGTAGCTCTTTCTTTCTTTCTGCATCTTCAATCTTCCTTCTTTCTTTCCTTTCATCCTTCCATCCACCTACCCAACCATCATCCACTTAGATTTAATATAAAAAAAAAAACGCAAATCACAGTGATTGCAGAATGTATTTAAATGAACCCAATTTGGCAACTCTGTCATTATCTGTCCTCTGTTCCTCCCCCAAGCCTGGGGCAGCGTGACTCCTGCCCTTATTAGCAATTGTTGTAGTTCCTATTTTTGACCACTACATACGATTATAACTATTTGAATCACAATTGGGCAGAACTGCTCACAAATAATGAATAATTCTAGTGTCCAGTTTGATGACGCGTTCCCTGACACTGTACACACACACACGCACAGACACACAGTGGTGCTAAATTCTGTATTCGGGTTGTTCAGAAGGTATTTATTAATTTTCTGTAAAAGCAGCTCTGACAATACATTATAGATTAAACATTCCCTTAAAAATAAAATTAAGCAGTGTTTCTGAGGTGTATCGGTTTAGCAAGCCAAATGCACTGCGCGCGCGCGCGCACACACACACACACACACACACACACACACACACATACACACAACCTAGCTGAGCACCCAAGAAAAACACGTTGTCACTCATCTTAGGAGAATTACTGTGTGTGTGTGTGTGTGTGTGTGAGAGAGAGAGAGTGTGTATGTGTGTGTACTTTCCGGAGTGTTCCCATTTGTGCTATATTTATCCAGACGTGCTGTCTAGTTTCCCTGCTCCACCAGGCTAAGTTGCAACTTTATATTTATACCTCGATCAAGCATAAGATTAAAACCACCTGCTTAATGTTGTGTAGCGCCCATTTGTGCCAAAACACCCCTGACCACCAAAACACCCCTGACCCATCGAGGCCTGGATTCCACAAGACCTCTGAAGGTGTGCTGTGGTATCTGGCTGTGGATCCTTTAAATCCTGTAAGTTGAGCAGTAGGGCCTCCATGGATCAGACTTGTTTCTCCAGCACATCCCACAGACGCTCGATCAGATTGAGATCGGATGAATTTGGAGGCGGAGTCAACACCTTGAACTCTTAGGAACGTTCCTCAAACTGTTCCTGAACATTGTATGCAGTGCGGAACGGCACATTATCCTGCTGAAAGAGGTCACTGCCATCAGGGGACATCGTCTCCATAATGTTTGGTCTGTAACAGTGTTTAGGTAGGTGGTATATTTCATACTTCAACCACACAGCCACCGCTGACTCGCCTTCTTCCCATTCACATGATGTAAAAGAAAACGGCATTCATCAGACCAGGCCACCTCCGTCCATTGTTCCGTGGTCCAGTTGTGATGCTCACTTGCTCATTTTGCAGGCTTTTGGTGGAGGACACGGGTCAGCATATGCACTCTGAACGGTCTGAAGCTACGCAGCTTCATATGCAACAAACTGTGATAGACTGTGTGTTCTGACAGAGTCGTCGCCGCCCACGACCCTGTGCTGCCTGCTGGTTCACCGGTTGTCCTTCCTTGGAGCACTTTCGGTAGGTCCTGACCACTGCATAACAAGAGCACTTCATGAACCCTGCTGTTTTGGAGAAACCATAAGTTGGTTCTTGTAAAAGTCACTCACTTACACTTGCCCATTTTTCCTGCTTCCAACACATCAGTTTTGAGAAGTGAGTGCTGCCTAATCCATCACCTCATCTGGCAGGTAATGAGGTAATCAGTAACATTGATGATCTCATTATCTGTCAAAGGGTTGAATATAGTGGGCATGAGAACATTGATAACACTGATTATGAGATAATCAATTTTATTTACTTCACCTGTCAGTGGTTTTAATGTATTGGCTGATCGGTGTGTATACAGTGTGTGTGTGTGTGTGTGTGTGTGTGTGTGTGTGTGTGTGTCAGAGTGAATGGTCAGGTAAGCAGTATATTTGTGTCCATTCTCCACTGCAGCTTGTCTTTAGTAAGTCGCCTTCAGCTACAGGATCTCAAAGCTCGATATTAATCCAATCTTCTGTCTCTTAAAATCAGAATTTGATTTCTCTCTCTCTCTCCCTCCTCCACCCCCACCCCCCCAAAAACCACCCCCCCTGCCCCCCCCCAGCCTCAGATTTATCTGATTCTTGGAGAAGGGGAATTACTGCTTTGTGCGTCCTGCTGCGAGCGTCTTTCAGCACGAGCCGTAAAAAGCCGCGCTTTCGCGGGTTGACACGTTGCTGCTGTTTTCGGCGTGGGCGATTTCTGGGTCATTAATTAAAGCGTCTATTTTCTCTTCGGCTCCCGAGTGTTTATTGCGTGAGTGGGAAGCATTTCTCACGTTTTCCCTCTCGTCCCTGTTCTCTAAAGACTTTGAGCATGAGATCAGCACTTCTTCTGCTCCATTAGCCAAGCCTCCCTTCTTACCACACTCCGTTGCCCTGGTAACCTCCATGATGGAAGGAGGAGGGAAAGGGAAAGAGAAGGAAAGTGGATTTATGGAATTACAGGAGGGACATGGCCGAGCGTACTCACTGAGGAAGAGGAAGATTAATTTAGAACAAGAGCAGTCACCTCATCCACCGTATCTTTCTTTCATTCTTTCTTGACAGAAACTAAATCATTCATCTTTTTTTTTTTTTGAAAATCACAATCACAATCTTTCTTTCTTTTCTCTTTGGTTTTGACATTTAACCATTTATTTCTTTTTCTCTTTCTTTTCTTTCTTTCTACATCTTTATGGATTGTCGAAACTTCCTTCCTTTTTCATTTTGTATTTCCATCCACCTACCCAGCCATACATTCTTCTTCTTACCTTCATCCTTACAGTGTTCTGTTGAGGAATGAGAGCGAGGGATTATGGGAATGGAGAGATGGACAGAGCTAGTTTAGCAGACGTTTAGCAGTAGATGAGAGGCCTGTGGTGCAGAGAGTGACGCTCAGCAGGACCACTGATATGATTTCTTGCCAACGATGGAGAGATCTGTGTGAGTAGATAAGAACTCTGCATTCTCCTGGATTCACATCTGCGCTTCAACAACTCTACCTCAGAGTCGGTCTCAGGCTGGAGAGCAGATTTACTACAGTTTATTATATTACTACAATACTACAGCACTACAGTACTATATTACTACACAGTACTACAGTACTACATTACTACAAAGTACTACAGCACTACAGTATCACAGCACTACTGTACCAAATCACTACTGTACTGCATTACTACACAGTACTACAGCACTACAGTACTGCATTACTACAGCACTATGGTACTACATTACTACATTGTAGAACTAAAATACTACAGCACTACTGTACTACAGTACCACATAATTACAGTACTACGTTACTACAGCACTACGTTACTACACATTACCACAGTACTGCATTATTACAGTACTACATTACTACATTGTAGAACTACAGTGCTACTGTACTACAGAACTACATGCAACAGCACTACAGTACGATATCACTACAGTACTACATTACTATAGCACTACATTACTACACAGTACTACAGCACTGCAGTACTACAGCACTACAGTACCACATCACTACAGTACTACATTACTATAGCACTACATTACTACACAGTACTACAGCACTGCAGTACTACAGCATTACGGTACCATATCACTACAGTACTACATTACTAAAGCACTACAGTACTACATTACTACACAGTACCACAGCACTACAGTACTACAGCACTACAGTACTGCATTATTACAGC
>JAQMYG010000009.1:25815758-25828946 GCA_030014215.1 Clariallabes teugelsi | reverse complement strand
AGCACTACAGTACTACATTACTACACAGTACCACAGCACTACAGTACTACAGCACTACAGTACTGCATTATTACAGCGCTACAGTACTACAGCACTACAGTACTACATCACTACAGTACTACAGTACTACAGCACTACAGTACTACATCACTACAGTACTACAGTACTGCATTACTACAGCACTACAGTACTACATTACTACTGTGCATTATAGAACTACAGTGCTACAGCACTACAGTACTACATTACTACATTACTACTGTACATTATAGAACTACAGTGCTACAGCACTACAGTACTACAGTACTACATTACTACATTACTTTAGCACTATATTACATCGCTACAGCACTGCATTACTACACAGTACTACTGTACATTACTACACAGTACTACAGCACTACAGTACTACAGCACTACAGTACTGCATTATTACAACACTACAGTACTACAGCACTACAGTACTACATCACTACAGTACTACAGCACTACATTACTACTGTACATTATAGAACTACAGTGCTACAGCACTACAGTACTACATTACTACATTACTTTAGCACTATATTACTACAGTACCACATCGCTACAGCACTGCATTACTACACAGTACTACTGTACATTACTACACAGTACTACAGCACTCCGCTACTACAGCACTACGGTACCACATCACTACAGTACTACAGCACTACAGTGCTACATTACTACACAGTACCACAGCACTACAGTACTGCAGTACTACGATACCACATCACTAAAGTACTATAGCACTACATTACTACAGTATACAGTACTACAGCACTATAGTACCACATTACTACAGCATTACATTGCTACATTACTACACAGTACCACAGCACTACAGTACTACAGTACTACGGTACCACATCACTAAAATACTATAGCACTACATTACTACAGTACACAGTACTACAGCACTATAGTACCACATTACTACAGCATTACATTGCTACATTACTACACAGTACCACAGCACTACGGTACTACAGTACTACGGTACCACATCACTAAAGTACTATAGCACTACATTACTACACTACACAGTACTACAGCACTACAGAACTACAGAACTACAGCACTACAGTGCTACATTACTACACAGTACCACAGCACTACAGTACTACGGTACCACATCACTAAAGTACTATAGCACTACATTACTACAGTACACAGTACTACAGCACTATAGTACCACATTACTACAGCATTACATTGCTACATTACTACACAGTACCACAGCACTACAGTACTACGGTACCACATCACTAAAGTACTACAGCGCTACATTACTACAGTACACAGTACTACAGCACTACAGCACTACAGAACTACAGTGCTACAGTGCTACATTACTACACAGTACCACAGCACTACAGTACTACAGCATTACAGTACTACGGTACCACATCACTAAAGTACTATAGCACTACAGCACTACAGTTCCATAGTACTACAGCATTACAGTACTACATTCCTACATAGTACTATAGCACTTCAGTACTGTGGTACCACATCATTAAAGTACTACAGCACTACATTACTACGCTGTTTTACAGCACTACAGTACCACTTTACTACACAGCACTACAGAACTACAGCACTACAGCATTACATTACTACTGTACATTTCTACAGCATCATAGAATCACAGCACTACAGTACTACGTAAATACACTACTATGTTGCACAGCAGTGACTGGGGAGACAGTAGCGTTGAACAGAAAGCGGTAATAAGACAGTGCAGCCTACAGAAGTCTTAATATAACAGGAATGCAGAGAATATTTGACTCATCCTCATATATTACACACCTCCTTCAGTTCCCTACAGTCATTACAAATAAATAAAATTAAATCTTTATTGACAGAATGGTGGGATGAAGAGGAGCCTCAGAATTGAAGAAACCATTTGGGGTTGGGGGTTTACTCTCCTAGAACACCATTACAGCACTCTGGAGTAAAGCTTCATGACAGATGATAGTGTAACCTCATATTTCCTCCAATAGCATCAGACACTATAGTCAAGGCCCGTGATTCTATCAGGGTGAAACGTTTTTAAAACATATAAACAACAATTAAAGCTTAAGATAAAATTTTAAGTGTATTAAGTAATCTTTTGTGTGCTAAAGTGGAACAACTTAGTACACTAATTATACTTAGTACACTTAAAGTATATGGCTGTGTACAGTAAGTACTAATGTACATACCGGAGAGTAATTAATAAATGAAAGTATATATTTAATGTAGTATAAGTACATTACATAATTTTTACTGTGTTACAAATACACTATTAATATACCATGAATATATTATTAGTGCAGCAGTAGCATGCTGTTATACATCTGGCCAATTCCAAATACTTAAAAGTACTGTACACTTTGTGTTTAATAAAAATATACTTTTATTACTGTATGTCATACAATACACACAATCTTCTATAATACTGTATTGAAAATGTGTTACCAGTAGACAAAAGGAGTTTATGACCATTTACAAATGCTGAATGTTTTTTCTACATTATAACATGTTTTAAAAACACATTACATCAGATTTTTTTCACGAGTTCAACAGATTTAATTTGCACAAGGTTACAAAAAATAATAAATAAAAAAAAAACAGTTTTATAATTTATTTGTCTTCAACAAAACGTCATGCTGTCTTACAAACATACAAACCGAAATTCTATATTCTATAGTTTAAACTATGTACTTAATTACAAACTACCTAACAAAAACCATTAGATGTAGCTTATGCTGATGAAAATAAAATAATAACGTGCAGAGCCAATCCAGAAACAGGGAATGTGCCCGCCTCCAGTTCCTGATTGGCTGATGTTGCCTCTACTTTAGTCTCTGGTTGGCTGAAATAGTGGCGGAGTTTTAACGCTGCTGCAGTTCGAGCGAGTGTAGCTTTATGCTATTGAGCGCACAGAAGTGAGAGAGTTCTAGTGCACATTAATGAGCCTGAACGCACAAAAGTGAGTTTTAGATCGCAAAAACGAGCTAAAGAGCGTGCGCACAAGAGAGATTCAGCCTGCAAAAAGAATTTGGAAAGCTAGAGAAAGAGAGAGAGAGTAGTACACTATACTGTATATAAGCATGAATAAGTACATTCAAATTGAAATGAAAATGTACTGAGACATCAGTCTGAATACTAAAATTTGTATTCTAATGTATACTTCCTGTCCATTGTTACAACGATTATTTTGAGCACATATTTTTTTCAATATGTCAAAGATAAATTGAAAAGGTTGTAATAAATGTGCTTTGGAAATTACACTGACCTTTTACTTAAAGTATATTTTCCTATAATATATTTTTGGAAAGTGTAAAAATTGGTAGCAGCATGATGTTAGTATACTTTTTATATATTAACTGATGGTCCACTTTTTTGTTAGTATATGTACTACAGTATGTACTATAGAAGATTTGAAGTACACGAACGTGTATGTGATGTTTTTTCACTAGGATATCTTTTTACTGTATATATTTAGCAAAACTGTTTAATTAAATAGTTTACTTTATTAGCAAAGTTTCTGACATTAATAAACTTATTGTTCTCAACAGCACAATTTTCTCTTATAAATCAATAACCAAGAAATCAGACTCTGTCTATAAAAGCTTTTTCTACATCCGAGTTACGCTTCAGTAATAATCCTACCGCACCAACCTTTTGGAATATTAAATTAGAATAAAATACCACATTCTTTCTCTGAATAATTCCACATCCATTTTCTTTTAAATACAAGATTAGATGTCCTAAAAGCATTTAAGCCACCGTCCGTCTGTGGAAGACAAATCATGTTTTTTTTTTAATATAATGGGTTGTGAACGGATGGTTTATTCCTCAAAATTAATCCTTGTGTAAATTTTTAAAATAATGTTGGGTGGTCCATTAAAAAAGGCATGAATACTAATCTTGACAAACTTTAGATAAACATAATTGACCATTCAAAGAAAGGTAGCGATTCCTTCATGCATATTTATATCAGGACAATCGTGAAGCCGAGCTGCCCCATGACTGAAACCCTCCCAGTACAGGATGACAGAAAGTCTTATCTTGACTGTTTTCAGTCTCACAGGTGTTTTCGTGATCTTGATTAGTGTTATTATTTACATTTCGTCAGTGTTTAGTCTTGCATCTGTTGCAGTACTGTTTTCATTAGCTGATGTTTTCATTCAGCCTGTTTTACTTCGTTATTCTGGGTCGTGTTTGTATTTAATAAAGTCAGCATCTGCATTTACGGCGTGCCGCACCCGCCTCTTCACATGACAGATTTTCACACAACTCCTCCACAGAATTCTGCATTCTGATCCCCGAAGTGTTCACACCTTCAGCTTATACAGTATGTGCAATAGGGTGTGGAACAACTCTCACTACTATCTGTCTGTCTGTACAGTATATCTATCACAGGATAGAAGGAGACAGATATGGAGACAGGCTCAGAGGAAAACAGACAGAAAAACAGACTGAGAGACAGACACATACTGTAGACAGGCAAAAAGACAGACAGGGTGACAGACAAGCCAACAGACAGGCAGACAGGCAGACTGATAAAAAGACTGACAGACAGACAGACATGTACACAGACAGACAGACAGAAAGACAAACAGGCAGACAGACAGGCTGGCTGAAATGTAGAGAGACAGACAGACAAAACAAGTAGAGACAGACAGGCAGACTGATCGAGATTTAGAGAGAGACAGAGTGACAGACAGACATTTAGAGAGACAGACAGAAACACAGACAGGCAGACAGACAGACATGCTTACAGGTAGATAGAGAGAGACAGACAAACAAGTAGAGACAGAAAGGCAGGCTGACAGACATATAGACATGTAGAGAGACAGACAGACAAAAGACAGACTGGCAGACAGACAGACAGTCATTTTGTGAGATAGACAAACAGGCTGACAGACTGGCAGACAGACATACAGGCTGATGTAGAAAGACAGACAGATAGAAAGAAAGGCAGGCTGACAGACATTTACAGAGAGGCAGACAGAAAGCGAGACAGTCCAACAGACAGGCTGATGTGATCTTTTGTTGTAGCTCATCCACTGCCAGGTTTGATGTTTTGTGCTGAGATGCTTTTCAGCTCATTATGTTGGTAAAGACTGATTATTTGAGTTACTATTGACTTCCTGGCAGCTCAGACCATCTGATTGTCCTCTGATCTCCGTCACCAACAGCATGTTTTCACACACAGACATCTCACTCACTCAGCGTTTTTAGTATTCCGCACCATTCTGTGTAAACTCGCTGGAAATTCCCACGAGACCAGAAGTTTCTGAAATACTCCAGTTAACCTCGTAATGACAATCAAGCATTCTGTGTAAAATTCTGAATTATACAGCATTCACTAGTGAAAGGAATGACATCATCTAGTGTAATGATGTTCCTATCCTCTCTTTACTCTCCTTTATTCATGACCTTCACATGACCTTACCGTCACTACAGTATCATCGTGTTATCATCATCATTATTATGTCACTCTTATACTTTCTTATCTCGCTCATGATGAACTTCTCTAAAGGAGACGAGGCCTCAGGATATGATCATCATGATACAGGACTCTATCCTGTCTACGCTCATCATTCGGAGCTCCAGGTGATACTTTTTAAAAGAAACTAGCAAAAGAAAAGAACAATATATAAACAGAAAGAGTAAAGTGTAGGTGAATCTTGTAATTGTCAATAAAAGAAAGAAAAAAAGAAGTAAGTTTATACTAATTGTCCAAAAAGAAACAGGAATAAAGAAGGGACCGCAGGCCACTCACTGTATCTTCTGCTAAACATTTACTAATCTAGCTCTGTCCATCTCACAATCCCTTAATTCCACTCCACAGAGCAGAGGAAAAGGAAAGATTGGGCCGATAAATGGTTGGATGAAAGAAGGAAAAAGAAAGTTATTTAAGATGTGGAAAGAAAGAAAAAATAAAAAAGAGAAAGATTCAGTCACTGTGAAATTCGAAGAAAGAAAGAAAGAAAGATTTTGTCAACTGTCAAAGGAAGTAGAAAGAAAGAAAGAAAAAAAAAATATAGTCAATTAAAAAATAAAACAGAGGAAAAGAAGACAAAATTGAGTCACACACACACACACACAAGAAGGATGAAAGAAAAAAAAGGTCAAAAAGGAAAAAAGAATGCAAAAAGGGTTATAAGTGAAACTTGTAATTGTCAATAAAAGAAAAGAAAAAAAGAAAATTTCACTAACTGTCTAGAGACAGGAAGGGACACAGGACAGAAGAGAAGACTGGAGCGCGGTCAGTAACGTGACGTGTCATATGCAGTGTGTAACTGATGATTATCGATCACAAAACTTTATTAAACATTACAGAAATATAACGAGCTCCAAATCACAAGCATTCAGCAGGAAACCGCACACAAACACACACGCCTGCTTTATGTGTTTTGTCCGTTCTGGAAGACAAATAACGAATAATAAATAAAGGAACAGGGAGACGAGTGTGAACACTGAGAGTGATGGTGAGGAATAGTTTATAATATTAATTTAATCAATTCTGTTAATTACATGATTGATAATTACTGAGAGATTCTCATAAAAAAGCAGAACACCATCGGATGTCATTTATTCCATTATGGATGAATTATGAAGAAAAAATAGAATGTCTGATTATTTTAAATGTATTGAATCACATTGTTTTTATAGTTTACTTGTTGTAAAAGAAAAGTTTGGTTAATTAGATGATTAATTAGACACTGCCCTAACTGCTCAGAAGGTGATGATTAGGTTTCTGTCAAATCGCAAGTTTATATTTGAGGTCACTTTTTGCATTGTTTTATTGTTTCTATGGTAACAGCTCAATCATAAAGGATGCTCCACATGAACTGATTTAAAATTGCGTCCTTAAACAAATGATCAGAGTTTTTCCTTCCTCCATGACACAGGGCCTTCTGTTACAGAGTCCTTCATATGAACGTCCTTCTTTCAGCCTGGGGACGAACTCAGCAGCGACTTGGCTATGGCTAGGATAAAGGCTAATGCTAAAGAGGGAGTTTACATTTTTCCAGATTTTCTCTCTAATAAAAGTCAATTCCAAGCCGCCATCAGGGCGCTTCCGCATCAAGGCTGCACCTACCAACCAGGAAGGATGAGGGCTATCACTTACTTCCTCTGAGCCATGTGACACCATCCAACCGCATCTTTCTGATTGGAACCGTTGGAAGCTCACAGATGCCCGAAATCGTCAGTAAAGCCGCGATTGATGTGAAAACGCTAAGTGCCTCCCATCCTTCTCCTCTGATAGAGCTCCGCCATCACCTGGGATTCAAACCCGGCCATCACACGAGATTCGAACACACGATCTCTGGATGAGCATTTTACCACCATGCCACTTAGGGGCAACATTTCCTTTAGTATCAATTACTTCGGGATCAAATTCTGGAATGTAATAATTCCCCCTAACAGGGACTAACATTAAATGCAACTAGAAACAGATGATGTGTCATAATTAAAAACTTAACTGCCAGTATAATTGCTGTGGTATAAGTGAAATAAAACACAGTATGTAATGACCCAGAGTGTGTTATTTCACATTAACATGTTGCACATCAGGTCTAGACTATTGAATTATTATTCTGAATTGTTTACTGATGTACATCCGGTATTGAATGTAGTGACAGTAGGGACCGTAAGCGGCCGTGCATTGAGTCGAAAGCCAGGCATGCTGGGTAACGCGGCGTGACATGCTCGGTCACGTGGAAGCCGAGGTCATGGGAACGGTGTGGCTGTTTCCTGACACACAGTCATAACCGTATTGGATAGCATCAGTCTTCTGTAAATGGGTACGCCTTAATTATGGCTCTTAAGCAGCGGCTTGGTGTAGCAGTGTTAAATCACACACACTCTGTTAAATCACACACACTCTGTTATAAATATCGGTCATTTCACAGAGAGCCAGTCGCTGGGGCATTGCATCCAATTTAGCAGAGTGCTGTCTTACGAGAGAGCGCGGCACTCAGATCGATAAGACGAGCTGATCAGAGTGCTGCGAGACGTCCGCTCTCATACGCCATACGCCTTAATGTCCTCATACTGCAGCTCTCCCTCTCCCCTCTCCCTCTCTCCCTGCTGACTCTTCATCATGCCTCTCTATCTGTGGCACTTCACTCTTCCTATTTTCTCAGTTAGTTTCCGCAGATTCTTCCACTCATGTGTCCCCTCTCTCTTCTTTCTGTCTTTACCTCACTCACTCTCTTTCACCATCTTTCTTACTCTCTTTGCGTTCTTTCTCTCTCTGTTTTTCCCCTGAATAACTCACTCTCTATGCCTCCTCTCTCTCTCTCTCTCTCTCTCTACTATCTGTCTGTGTCTTTCTATCTCTCTCCTTCTGTCTTTGCCTCTCTTTGTCTCTCTATTGCCCTCTGTCTCAGTGTTTCTCTGACTTACCCCCCGTCTCTGTCACTGCTGTTCTCTCTCTCTCTCTCTTCCTGTCTTACACTGTCTTTCTATTTTATGCCTTTCAGTCTCTCTCTCTCTCTCATTCTCTCCTCCCTGCTGTCTATCTCTCTATCTTTGTCTTGCACTTTGTTTCAATGATTCTCTTGCCCACTGTCCCTCTGTCTTTCTCTTTTTGTCTCTCTTTCTCACTCAAAGAGAGAGAAAGACAGAACTGAGAGAGAGAGAAAGAGGCAGCTTGTTCTCTCTCTCTCTCTCTCTCTCTCTCTCTCTCTCTCTCTCTCTCTCAGATATTTCATATCATAAGATTTGCTCCTTTAATCCTGCATTCAGGATATGATGCTAATGTGACTTACAAATCATGGAGGTTTATGGCCGGCAGTTTAGCATCAGTGAAAAGCTCATGTTTAAATCATCACACAACACACTCGTCTCAACGTTTATCTCAGTAACCGGTCAAACCTGGAACTATTTCACTGTCCTTATCACATCTGATCCACAATTACACTTTTAAAAGTTAAGCCTCGGCTCCGGAAAGATAACGTCGAGGAGCCTCCAGTGTGTATCTGATGATTTGCACATCTGTGATCTTCCATTAATTGAGACAATCACATGACCACGCCTCGGTCTACATTTAACAGAAGTGACATTTTAAGCGAATATATGAAGCCCTGAGCCCTGACTCTGCCCTCTTCTTGTCATTTCCAGCTCAGATTGAGTACCAGCCTGCTTTGCCTCTGGAGCGACGCCGTCTGGCACAGTGCATGCCCGTGGGTCACATGACCAAGTTTATCATCACGTATATTACAGTGAGTGACATCCATCTTCTCTACATCTTTTATACCATTTCCCCAGAGACATCAATCAGAAACTGTCTGGCCCATCTGTCTGTCTGTCTGATTCATCTCTTCTTCCGTCTGTATTCTTCTCCTGTTTTTTGCTTTTTTCTTTTCAGCTCACATTTCAGATTTTATTACGCAGGTTAAATTGAGGATATGAAATATGAAATATGAAATAACATTCTTTTATTCACACACACACACACACACACACACACACACAAGTGAATCTATTGCTACTTATAGTAAGTCCTATTAAATCAGACCAGATTTAACCGGTTTTAGCGAGCTACAGTTAGCCCCTAAATTCAACAAGCAAGCGGAAGACACCAGAACTTTACAACAGTAACACGTACAGCTTTAAGATTCACTCCTGAGATTTATTATTTTCACAAAACTTTCACAAAATCACCCCCCATGAGAAAGCAGACAGAAGTGAAATGTTTAACACACACACACACACACACCCACACACACACACACACACACACACACACACACACACACACACACACACACACACAGGTACACACTGTAAATAAATGATAGCCAGTGCCACTTCACTCAGAAACAATATTAAAAATTGTCTCGTGGGCGGAGCTGATCCCTGAGCTGGAGGCGGGTCTTACCACCTTTTTTATCCTTCAGAAACTCTGTGAACGTCACGACCGAAAGATGAATCTGAAGAGCAAGAATTAAAAAAAGAGAAAAAAAAAAACTATTTTGCACATGCAATAGAGATCCATGTGACCAGCCAAAAAAAAAATCCAAAAATGTGAATTAAAAAGTGAATATTTATAAAAGAGTCCATTTAAAAATTTTCCTCATTTTCATTCTTAATTATTTTTGTTGTATAAATTAATCTGTTAATGGCTTAGTGGTTAGCCTTCAGGGTCTGGGTTCGATTCCTGCTTTTTGGGGTCTGTGTGCCTGAAGTTTGCATGTTCTCCCTGTGCTTGGAGAACACAGGTTTCCTCCAGGTTCTCCGGTTTCCTCCCACAGTGCAAAGACATGCAGGTTGGGCTAATTGGTCTTTCCAAATTGCCAGTAGTGTGTGAATGAATGTGTCCAATGCATTGCAATGGATTGACACCCCGTCCAGGGTGTACCCCGCCTCGTGTTCTAAGTCTCCTGGTTTAGGCTCCAGGCCCCCACGACACTGTATAGAGGGTAAAGCGGTATAGAACATGAATATGTTGATTTTTTAATATAGCAGTTTTTATTTGATATTTTTTCCTTTTTTTTTTTTTTTTTTTAAATACAAGCCTATTTTATTGCTGTATTAGTGTGAGCAAGCCTATATATTATGTATTATAAAAAATACCTTCAATATGATATTTTTGATTTTTTTTTTTTCATGATTAAGTAAAAATACTATTTATTATACTAAGTTATTGTATCATTAAAAATCCTCTGTACGCTGACTTTCCTCATTAGTTGTAGGGTTGATATAATTTTAATATCACAATGATATTACTTTTGTGAGATATTACAGGCAAGCTTTTAATTTAATTTAATTTACATTTTATAAAATTTTATATTTTTATAAAATTCATTTTTTTTACTAAATCAGATGTAAAAATGTAGAAAAAAACAACCTAATTGTAACAATAAAACTTTATTAATTTGTTTCTTTTTCATTTGTAAGTAATTTTGTAGACATTGAATTAAAAGCGTCATTAAACTTTTAATAGATTTCCTTCAAATTATTTTCTTTCAAATTCTGGAATTTTCTTAGCCTATTTAGATGTGTCGTATATTTAAATATCACAATATACTATTCTTGTCATATTGCGGCCCACTCAAAATTAGAATACAAAATATATAACAAAATCTATGATTACAATCTGAAGGCTGATATGAAATTCTTTCTAAAAGCACTTTTACTCCAGATTTTATGGTTCAGTGTTTAACAGGCTGTAAATGTTCTTTACCCTACATTAGTCATTTCCCATTAAAGTCTGATTACATGAGTGTTTATCAGAGAAGCTTAGCACGCTTATGACTCATCAGTTATTTATGAAGTTTTTTTTCTCCCTGCGTTAGCGGCTGAAGGAAGCTGCGGAAAGCGTGCTCTGAATTTGGTAATGATTTCTTTCATTTCAGACAAAAAGAACATCACTAAGGCGCCCAGAGTAAACGAGTTCTTGTTTGTCAAATATATACGACGCTTATATAGATGCGTTTGCATTCGGTGAAGTTTAGGAGAAAGGGATTTAACATTGTTTAGAAAGTAATGGAAAGAGTTGCGATTATGTAACGAGCTCAGCACACATTGTGCATTCACGGACAGAGATAATGAGAATGAACAATTATAAATGCATGGATTTATGCAAAATTGTACGTTTTAAACGAGAACTGATGAGAATGCTCTTTTGCTAACAACCCAAATGAAAATGGAGAAAACCTTTAGGGGTGCTTAAAGGCACAGTGAAGAGAAAAATCGACTCAAAATTTACACAAATTTCTTCTTACCATGAATCAAAACAGGTTCAGTCCCGAGGTTTGTTCATAATAATTTACAGTCATGGTAATCGTATTTTGTATAGATAAAATTGAAGCTTTTTTTCAATCTTCCAACCCTACAAGAGCACAAGGTTACAATAACTAAAAAATAAACATGGGAGGTCTATTTCAACCTATATATTGTTTTTATTTGTTGTTTTCAATAACCACACATAACTGTAATTTTCTCCAAAATACAAAATTGTACACACATGCTGCTTACATATATTACTGTAGTCCGGTTTGTGCTGAATACAGTGTAATCAGACTTTAGCCATTTATATGTTTATAAATAACTGGAAAATACATAAATGTCAGGACATGTCAAAACTTCCTTAGGGCCCCAAAACACCTGCAGACCTTAAAGGGTTAAATATCTATTTCAATCTTCAGTTCTTTGGTTCTACTTTTACTGGAACTCAGAGATATTGCTGCATAGATCCCTGCAATAAATAGTTTGCTATCAGAAGAATATTTCTGGAAAAAGAAATGAATGAAAGAACCTGAAATAACTGGTTTAATGTATTAAATGGAATGTTTTGTGCTTCAGTACTACAAACTTTCTTAGAAAAATAGGTTCTTCAAGGGTTCTTTAGGTGTTCTTAGGCAATGAATTCTTAGTTAATTAATAAGATAATTGAGTCTTAGTTTCCAAAGATGGCTTTACCTGGAGATCTACAAAACTTGTTTCCTTGTCAAACAGATTTCCAGGAAGAACACTTTAAAAGACTAAGAGTTCTTAGCTATAGATCCAGCCATTCAAGAACCCGCTGAAGAACTTAATTTCTCTGAGTGTGTGTAACACAGTAGGTGTTTGGTAGAACCTGGAAGTTATTTCTCAATGTTTACTTTTAACATATTACAATTTAGTACAAAAAGATTCTGCAGATACGAATGGACTTTGAATGGACAGTTAAATCACGGAAGTAGCAAACAATAGATACTGCAGTGCACCGGATACCAATTTTTACAATTATATACAATATTTTCAGTGTGTAAGTGAATGTATAAAATGTCTATGATACCTTGTTAGCTATTAGCATTAGCTTCATCATTTTAATCCCACACTAATAAACACCAAACAACATCTTAGTAGTAGTATATACAGTAGTAAACCAAGGGTGCCAATAATTATGATTTAGTGCTACCCCATTACTACAACGAAACGTTGGACGCTTCAAAACAAAGATGCTTTTGCTTCTATTAGCAGATTTTTGCCAACTTTTTTGCAAATCAATAGGAAGTGAATGGGCAGGACTGTTGTCTCTGATCAGTAACAGTGAATATGTTGTCTATAGTTTATGCTCTTTGCATGAAGTCACTGAAATAGTCAGGGGTAGCTCAGTGGTTAAGGCATTGGACTATGGTTCGGAAGATCCCAGGTTCAAACCCCACAACCACC
>JAQMYG010000009.1:25791842-25805705 GCA_030014215.1 Clariallabes teugelsi | reverse complement strand
ATCTATTGGTGCAGGTGTTTGTTTACACTGAGACAGTAGCGCATTAGTAGATTATTTTAAAGTAGATTATTAAATCCTACTTAAATCCGCTTTTACTCAACATTTAGATTTCACTTATGGTGCAGGTTAAACATCAGGCAGAGATCTAAGGACTGCAAATGTTTCAGTATATTGTGATATAATGGTCAATTTAGGACACGCCCACAGTTTAACGCATGTGCAGTACGCTGTCAAAACGTGCGGTTCATAATCTGGTGCATAACTGCTAGGGTCCAATGTATGAAACATAAAGATATGATTGAAAGGACGAGTTCTGACCAACATACAGTACAGGCAAAACCTTTCTGTTATTTATATAAGATAAGAAACTCTTAGTGACCAATGACAATCCAGAACTGAACACGTATTCAGCACCTTGTCTTTGCTCATGGCTGTGTCTAATACAGTATTTCCTGTTAGGGCTGCTGCTGTCATCGTCTTCATCACTAAAACAAAGCTGCTCTGTTCTTTGCTTCCTTTTAGACGGAGGACAGACGCGATGCCGTCATTAGCAGCCTGGTGAAGTATCTGGGCCCTGAAGCGGCCTCCTACATTCACTATGAGGAGAAAGTAAGTGACACAAATTTCTGACTCACCACCTCATACGCTCACGATCGCCTCACGGCCAGATCTCATCGTCCCATCTCATGTTCATTAGTCTGTTTTATGCTAATTGATTTTGCTTGAAAACACTCAGCGATGCAGGGTTGCCACTGGGATGCCTGGCCTTAATGCAGGAGTTATATTTGGTGATTTTGGATGATGATGGAGGAGGAGGAGGAGGAGGAGGAGGTGGAGGAGTGTGTTTGGTTGCTCAAGGCTCAGACCACATTTTTGACAGGGTGGTAAAAAAAAATGAGTCAGAGATCTACAGGTGAATATCTAAAAAAAACCACAATGTTTTCTAGGATTGTTTCTTTCCTCATGCTTCAGGCGATCATGCTGTCTGACGCATCATAGGAATATTTTTTAGATTTGCTGTCTGATGCAACAAATAAAAGAGACAAGACATCCCTGGATCCTTATATGTTCCCCGAGCCTGGCTGGATGCCAATATTTTAGTTTTATTAAAAGTAAAAATAAGACAGGCTTGCTGGTATAATCTCCTTCTCAGCCAGGTCCATAAGTATTCGGACAGCTTTCGCATATTTGTGCGTAACTGAAGTGGACACTTACAGCTTCGATTCAACGTCGGCATTTACAAAAATATTGCATTAACTCAAAAAGTAGCTGAGTTCGGTTTGAGGTCGGATGACTGACTCAGCTTTTTTTAAATTAATATTCCAGTTCTTTGCCCTGGGTTGCTTTTGCAGTATGTCTTGGATCATTATCCATCTGTACTGTGAAGCTCCATCAGTTCTATCAGTTTTGCAGCATTTGGCTGAATCTGAGCAGAAAGTAGAGCTCTATTCACATCATCAACAAACACCAGTAAGCCAGTTCCATAGGCACTGCACACACACACACACACACACACACACACACACACACTCATGCCATAATACTGGGATGTGATGTGCTTTGGAACATGAACTCTTCCTGTCCTTCTCCATATTATTCTCTCCCAATACTTCTGGTGCAACTGAATCTTGCATCCAAACATGGCAAGATTTTTTATATACCAATAATGTACCACATTGTAGATTTTGGCCACTTCTAAACTTTCAGCTCTGTGTCTTTGGTCCGTTTCGTTTTTCCAGCCAAACGATGGCCTCCTTCACTGGCATCAGCATCTCTTTTTCATTACATAACCAGGAAACAGACCTGATGTGTGTGCAACATTTCTTGCACAGTTACACTTTTTCTTTTTTTCTTTTTTTTTTAAACCTTATATACCTATTTTTATTACCTACTGCACCTTTTACCTACTGCACCTGTACATTAATGACTCTGACCCCTGTACATATGGACCCAGACTCTCATTTACCACATTGTTATTCATTGTAAATAGGCCACTTATGCACTTCTGGTTGGATGATACCTGCATTTTATTGGCTTTGTACGGTACATGTACTTTACACAGTGACAATCTAATCTAAATAAAATCTAAACAAACATCCATAACACTGATATCAGCCTTTTCTTCAGTTGCTAAACAATTAATGTTTATTTTTTTTCTTAAACCCCTTGAATTAAAGCTAAAAACAATTTCAAATCCTTCGTGTTGGTTTACAAACTCACTCATCGTCGTCTATAACCACTTTATCCAGGGTCACGGGGGGCCTGGAGCATATCTGAGGATACTTAGGGCACGAGGCGGGGTACACCTTGGACGATGTGCCAATCCATCGCAGGGCATACACACACACACACACATACACACACATTCATTCACACACTCTGGGCAATTTGGGAATGCCAATTAGCCTTGTCTGCATGCCTTTGGATTGTGAGTCCGCGGAGAAAACCCACAAATCACAGGGAAAACATGCAGAATTCATGCTCACAGACCGAATCGAACCCGGAAGAGAAGAAATTGTTTTACTGTCCAAATACTTATGGACCTGACTTTATGTTCAACACAATTTTACGGCAAGTGAATATTTATATTATTTCAAACAGTGATTAAAAAAAAGAAAACTTTTAAGGCAAGTAAACACCTAAACCTGATTAAATTTTTAAAAAGAATATAAAGAAAAAAATTATATTAACAGACAATTTTAGGTTAAATTAATCCACCATATGCTGTAAGATTTCTCTTGAGGCTATATCATATTATATAAACCTTTTGTAGTTTTCATTACTCATGTTTTTTTTTTTTTTTTTTTTTTTTTTTTTTACAGTATAACGCCAAGAATTGAATTTTTAAAAAATGTCAAAAAGTTCATTTTAAGTGCCCTGTATGAATGCACCCAGTGCTTTATAATATTGCATAAAACACTTTGTTTTTCTCATGGATGGAGGTTTTACACAGAATTTATAGAAAAAAAAAATCTAATTTGCAGACAACTCCAAGGCTAAATAATGGTCTACATGCTCTGAAAATGCTCCTGGTGTTATATAACATTATTTAAAGCACCTTGAATGTCTTGTTGATGAAGGTTTTCCAGCATAAATCAGAGAATTAAGGAGCGCTCCTGCTGATGCGTATGGCCAAATGTCTGGTCCTGATTGTGGTCTGATGGTGAAGACGTCTAGGATTATTAGTTCAGCTCCATTTCTCTGCACGCCGTTGCTGAGGCTCGTTTCAGACACGTCACATTAAAGCATGTGAAATCACTCCCTGGTGCAAGCTTGACATCTCAGCGAGAAGTTCTAGAAGGAGCGCAGAAAGCCGTTAAGGACAAGCCGTATTCGTCACCCTGCTCCTGACGCCCTCTGAGCGTGAAACTCGACAGAACTCTCAAGATGACATGAAAGTCTTTTTTTCCCCCCCTCTTCCTCTCCATCTCTTTTATATCTGCCTCTCTTGTTAAAGTCTGGTTGATCAAGGCTTCCTTAGATTAGATTAAATTAGATTAGATTGGATCTGAGTTAACATTATTGTCATTGTGCAAAGAAAACATGTACAAGGCTAATTAGATCTAGTTTGCATTTAACCAGAAGTGAATTAGTGGCATATTTATAATTAATAAAGTGTACATATATGGATGTTTCTATAGGAACAGAAAACTGTAGATATAGATGAGATGAACAGTGTTTTAAATTATGAACAGTGCAGAGATGCATAATGGATAAAGCAGTGCAGCATAAGTGAAGAGACAGTGCAGTGTCTCTCAGTGTCCATGATCACCAATTCAGTGGAAGCAGCTACAGGAAAGAATCTATTTTCCAGTCAGTTTTTTGCAGGGGCGGATGCACCTGCAGCACCTGCCTGATAGGAGGAGGACAAATAGTCCATGATTAGGCTGAGACGCATCTCTGAGAATGCATTCTGCCCTTTTGCAGGCAGTGGTTCTTAGAAATGTCCTCAGTGGTGGGCAGCTGAGTGCTGAATGCTAAGTGCTGAGCTCCCGCTGAAGAGCTTTGTGGTCCGATGCAGTGCAGTTACCCTACCACACTGAGATGCAGTTAGTGAATGGTACAGCTGTAAAAGCATTACGGTATCCTAGGTGACAGGTGGGCTGTTTTAAAAGCTCCTCAGGAAATATAGATGCTGTTACTCCTTTTGAACTAGAATGGGGAAGTTCAGGGACCATGTGAGTCCTGGAAAGTCAAAGCTGGGTACATGCTCAAGAGCATGATGTGAAAGGGAGCATTAGTGTGATTTCCAGCTCAACTGAAATCCACAAAGACCTACTTTGATTTCTTGGTGTTAAGTTCCATCCAGGTGCAGGATAAGTCCTCTCTGTAGACCCGTCACCGTGGTGTCCGCTGCAAACTTGATTATAATATAACCATGAACAGATACACAGTCATGAATGAAGAGGAAGCATAGGAGTGTGCCTCCTTGAAGAACTCAAATGCTATGAGGAGGTGAAATTGCCCAGTCTAACAGGCTGTGATCTAGTTGATGTCCATCTAGTCCATGGTCTGGTTACAGAGAAGGGCATAGTGATGCCACACTGTTTAAGTTTTAAAGTTAGTTTGGAAGGAATGATAGTGTTGACTGTCGACCTGAAGTGAACGAACAGCATCCTGGCATAAATACTTGTCCGGACAGGTCAGGGCAAAATGGAAGGCCGTAGAGATAAGGTTCAGGTTCAGGCTTTCTTCGTCACATATACATTACAGCACAGAAATTCTTTATTCATTGCAGATCCCAGCTTTTTGTTAGTAGGTTGTGGTTGGAGTGCAGGGTCAGCCGGAGCAGACTGGGTTAAGGGCCATGCTCAAGGGCCCAACAGTGGCAACCCGGCAGAATTGGGACTCAAACTGCCGACCTTCCGATCAGTAACTCGGAGTCTTAACACACTGAGCCATTACCACCCGAACCTCTATTGATAGCATCCACTGTTGAGGCAGACAGGTAGGGATCCAGAGTGGGTTTAAGATGGGTTGTGGGACCAGCCTTTTGAAATAGTGTGTGAGGGTAGGGGTAGCTGTGATGGGACAAAAGTACTTTGCCCCCTGGCATGGTGGTGGCTGACTTAAAGCAGGTGAGGACAGCTGCCTGAGGCAAGGACAGGATAAACATGTTTAAAAAGACCTCAGCTGGTTGGCCCTAAAGGCATTAGGGCCAGCTGCGTTCAGTGCATTTAAGCTGTTGCACATCTCAGGAGTGTAATGTCAGAGGGGACACACCCAGCAGTAGCACCGCCTTGAGCATGGATTTCATGTTTTCAAAACAAGCACAGAAATGGTTCAGCACATTGGGGAGTGAGTCAGTGCTGGTTTTTTTGGTGTCATGGTGGGAGGTTTAAAGTTCTTGCATCGGGGTCAGATTCTCAGTTTTTCAGACCGGCTCTGGCTATGCTGCAATCCTCCCAGTCACCAGTCGCCTGAGTATTGCATTGCATGCTTTAAGCAAAAGAGGGATCACCATTTCAGATCACTAATTTCACTCCTGAAGATAAATTTCTAAAATCCTGGGTCATCATATTTCCAGAATGTGCAGGATAAATTAATAAAGCTATAATTTCAAGAAATGTAACTAGCCACATTATAGCTACATCACAAAGCAGATGTATTTCTTTGATCTTTGTTTGATCTTCGTAAAGTGTTTATTCTTCTTGTACACAAGAGCAGTTTACCAGAGGCTACTCTTTTATTGATTTACCCTAATAATATAATATTTCAATAAAAAATAAAATCACAGAATCACCTCTCCATTACTGCAAATTACCATAATCTATCTATTTGGTTCTCTAGACTACTTGCTCTCTGTCTCGTTCTCTATAGCGCTTATCCTGTACAGGGTCACGTGTGGCCTGGAGTAACTTTCTACATAAAATGAAAATTTAATTAAATAAAAAAAAATTGGTGTTATTATTATTATTATTATTATTATTATTATTATTGTTATTATTATAGGTATTCTGATTCAGTTTTTAACTCATTAACAATTCATTTAGGTTTTAATAGAATCAAAGTTCATACATCATGCAACTGCAAGTAAAAATATATGAATGAATAAATCTGGAGATCCATATAAATAATTTATGCATAACAGCTATAAACATTCATTCAATATCCGGTCTCGCTTAAGTTAATAAGACAAAAATGCTTGCTACAAACTTGCTACATTTCATCAGTCCTGAAGATGACTGTTCTTCAACGCTCTGGCCACATTCACCACACAAGTCCCTGTGAATGAGCTGTTGCTATGGAAATGTTAACGTATTAGAGCATTATATTAATTTGAACTTGTGATTTACAGCTTTTGTCAGCACTGTGATAGAAAATTACAACACCTTCTGACCAATAAGACTCGAGACTTCCGCAGTGCTGGAATTACTGTACATGGACTTATAACTTTGTGACTCCACTGTGTTCTTAATTAGTCAGATCGAAGCACATCAAACTCTGGTCTGATTGATGTCGTGATGAACGGTGCGAGTGCACAGACTCACGCTGTGTTAAATATGCTCGTTAACAAGGTGTGGGTGTGAGGCTCCTGCGGCGATGATGTGATCGTGACACGTGCAAACAGTGTGGCGCGATCACCATTTACCTTGTGTGTTATCATGACAGGTCGAACTTTACTTTAATGTTTCAATTCATTTAACTCACTGGACTTTCAAGGTTGTTTCAAAAACATGTCCATTGTTTGGTTTGTTTGTCTGCCACCAGCGTGTTTGGCTGTAGGCGTGGTATTAACGCGGTGATGCGCAGTGCCTGGTTTCCTCTCCGCATGGTGTGGGGAATTGTGTCATCAGACCAGAGGATTTTGTTCTTCCGTGGTCTGAGAGTCAGGTCCTTTCTTGGCAAACTCCCAGCTGGCTGTCATGTGCCTTTAAGTGAGGAATGGCTTCTGCCTGGCAGCTTTATCACACAGGCCTGATTGGAGGAGTGCTGCAGTGATGGCTGTCCTTCTGTGATGGCTCTCACATCTCCACAACTGAACTCAGGATCTTTTTTATACTGACTCATGGGTTCATCTTTACCCCTCTGACCGAATCCCTTCATCCCTAATTACTCAGTTTGGCTTGGCAGCTAGTTCTTGGAAGATTTTTGGTTGTTCCAAATCTCTTTCATTTGAGGATGATGGAGGCCATTGTGCTCTTGGGTGCTTTCAATGCTGCCGGACGTTTTTTGTTCACCATTCTTCACCAGATCTGTGTCTTGATACAATCCTGTCTTGCAGGAGATAATTCTGTCAAGCTCATGACTTTGTTTTGAGATCTTACACAGACACGTGTGTGCCTTTGCTAATGATTTTTGCTATTTCGGAACAACTAATTTTGTACCAAGTGTATTTTTTCACTTTTAAGTGTATTAAGTAACTTTTGTGTGCTAAAGTGGAACAACTTTAAGTATACTTAGTACACTTAAAGTATATGGCTGTTTATGTACTAATGTACTTACCTGACACAGTTATTATTAAACAGCAATTTTTACTGTGTTACAAATAGATGAGTAATATACTGTGAATATATTCTTATTGTAGCAGTAGCATGCTTCTGGCCAAATCCAAAAACAGTACCCTTTGTGGTCAAGGTGTCACCACAACAGACTATACAATCCACACAACTTCCTGACACAACCCTCCAATTATTTTATTTATTTTTTTAACCCAGGTGTGGGACAGGAAACACCAGGACTCAAACCCAGATCCTCAGATTCTCCCAAATCAACAATCTAGCGCCTTAACTAACTGAACCAACTTTCCATTTTAGTTGCTGTTAATAACCAGTACATTAAAGGACCATTTACAAACGCTGAATGCATTTTTAGCATTTTTAATGCATTTTCTATAACACGTTTTTGAAACATATTACATCAATAATTATGAGGCAGATTTTATTCATGAATTCAATAGATTTCATTTGCACAAAGTTACAAAATAAAAGCAGTTCTATAGTTTATTTGTGTTCAGCAAAATGTCAGCTTGTCTTACAAACACACAAACAAAAATATAATACATAAGATTTAGCAATAACACATTAGACAATACATTCTATAGTTTAAACTATGTACGTAATTACAAACTACCTAACATAAAACATTACATTTACCTTGAAAAATGAATGGCAATGAAAATAAAATAATGATATGAACTAATGCACGCAATGATGCAGCTTCCAGTCGTGAATTCAAACTTGAAGCGGAGGTCTGGGGAGCCAATCAGAGACATGCAGTCCGAATCTGCCCGCCTCCAGTTTCTGATTGGCTGATGTTGCCCCTATTCTAGTCTCTGGTTGGTAAAGTGGCAAAGTTCTAATGCTGTTGCAGTTTATGCAAGTGTAGCTTTATGATATTGAGCGAACAGCAAAGACAGATAAATTGAGCCCGAACACGCAAAAGTAGGTTTCAGTGCGCAAAAACTAGTTTGAAAGAGAAGAGAATAATGCACTAAATATAAACATGATATAAGTACTAAATATAAGCTCAAGTACATTCAAATTTAACTGAAAATATACTGAGACTACTGAGTATTCAAATTTGTGTTCTAATGTATACGTTACAATGATTGTTTAAAATGATTATTTCGAGCATATTTAAAAAAAGATATTCCAAAAATAAATTTCAAAAGTTTAAATAAGTATGCTTTGGAAATTACACTAACCTTTTACTTAAAGTAAATTTTTTTATAATATATTTTTGGAAAGTGTACTTTAATACAACTATTTTGAAGTATGTTTAAAGTTTAACTCCAAAAATTGGTAAAAGCATGTTAGTATACTTTTTATATATTAACTGATTGTTTGTTAGTATATTTGTTATACATACGATATTTGTAATACGCTAAAGTGTATTTTTTTATTTTCAGTAGGGAGGAATGACTGATATGAGTAGGATGCACCAGAGCTTAAGTACAAGTGTCATAAGAAAGGGTCTGAATACTTATAGTATTGTTAAGTGTCCTACAACTAATGAGATCCTTAAAAACAAGCCGTAGCTTTTGCAGAAAATACCTTTGTATCACCTGCAAAGTTTTTGCAAAATAATCAGAATTTATAAAAGTATAAATTTTTCTCCTATTTCTTCTTCCTTGGAGATTGTGAGAGATTTAGTGGAATACTTTGACCTACTGGTCTGGAACAGAAAATCGACAGGGAAAAAAACGAGACATGAGCTTTAAGACCTGACATACTGTATACAGTATAAACAATCAACAGCACAAGTTACACAGCATTTCAGTGTTTATAAAATATTTAATTGGTTATACTAAATACTATAAAACCAGTAAGAAATAGAGGTTATTATATAATATCTGTGATTGACGGCTCAATTATTTGGTAATCTTTATTTTATCTAGATAATAAGATGATCTAAAATAGTCTTACAAATGATTTTTTAAAATTACCAGTGTTTATTTTTCTCCATTGACCAATGAATAATTAATTTTTCCTTAGAGACCAATGAATAATTAATAACATGTTTAGCCCCACCCCTTTACACATTCATTAATCGTTTGTATTTTTTGTTCTGTTTTGTTAAAGAACGTGATGTTTGAAACCCAATTAATCCAAATGGCAAACCAGAAACACTGTTTTGCCTTAATTTAGAAATGACATATGAAGTGCTAAACTGTCATTTATTTCTGGATTGTTTCTTTTCTGATTCATTTCCTGCAAAAGATAAGACACATTATAGACTTTAAATAAGGACAATCAACACCAACATCTTTCTTACCTTAATTTATTCTTAGTTATTACTTGTTTCTTCAGTCAGTATTTATTAGTTTTTTTATTTGTTATGAATCAGAAGCAGTTGAAGATGAACAGGACATTATTTATTAAAAACAAAATAGCAGACACAATCAAAAACAGGAGGTCAATCAACCAGGCAGTCGGTCCAAAGCAGCACAATCAAACTCACAAAGCAAGAAATTTAAGCTGGATATATGAAAACTGGAAATGCTGAACAGAGAGCGAACACTCAGGATTACACGAGAAATTGATCAATCTCACGATGATGATACATTCAAAGAGAAAGGGTGATTGAAACAGGAGACAGGTGCAGTTAGTAATCAGGTAAATTTGGATGATGTAACGTCTAGACTGGAATAAGAATCAGATGTGCAGTTGTGGTGGCTCCTTTTTCAGAGCTTTGAAATGTGGCCTTATTCAGACTGGATTAGTTTAACACGGGAAGGTAGAGTCATATGATTGCTGTTGGTTCATCTCTGGAATTTTTGCTCATGAATGGCAGCTTAATGACTCTATAAGAATATCTTGAACTGTTAAAAAAGGGTTTCTATTTGGAAGTCTTTTTGACAACAAAAGACATAGGTGTAGAGTTTGGGTTCTACATAGAACCAGTAAGGGTTCCACCAAATGTAAAATCAAAGACCCATTCAGGGGTCTCTGTATTGAGACCAATAATTTGGAGCTTGTTCCATACACTTACCCAGTTAATACAGACACTCTTTGAAAAAAGCGTATTTAAGGATTCTGTTAGGGTTCTACTAACATTGTTATAGAGCTCAGCTTAAACCTAGAACTTTCAAGGATCCTTCAAAATGGAAATTTTTTAAATGAAAATTTTTAAATAATATACAGCTCCCTAAATGTTTCTTTTATGGGTTCACTAAATAATTAAGGGTTCTTACATTAGAGAAACAGGTTCTTACATGGAATCCTTTACTAACAGGGTTCCACCGTTAAGTGTCCAATCAAATGCACTCCTTATTAAGATAAAATGTTTCTACTTCATGCTTACTTAGGTATACATACAGTATGGTTTTAGAAAAAGGTTTTCTTCAAGGGTTCTTCCTAACCCCAAAATATATTAATGCAATCTTTTATGTTTAAAGAACTTTTAAGGATCCCAGCAAATGCCCAACCAAAGAGCATTATGAATATAAAAATATGAATATAAAAAGTGTTAATTGACTAATATACGAATTGTACATTAAAAAAATAAGGTTCTAAATCCAATAATTTCTGATCAGTTTCCACCTTTAGGGGTTATTTACAAATGAACATTGCTTAATGGTTCTACATATCGATGATAAACATTTCTAGTGCACACCTACCCATTTATACAGTACATCCAGTTTTTGGAAAGAGGCTTCGTCAAGGGTAGTTTGTAATCTAAAGCGTGGTATAGAGGCTTCTACATTTAAGTAAACTATTTGAGTAAGCGAAATATCGTTACAAAGACAATAATGATCGGTAATATGGAGGTCGTAGGATATTGCATACAGTAGCTTCAACAGCAATCCTAATGTTGTTTGATTGCCGTAGGATTGTTGTATTAACGTTGCCATGACGCCCACTGTCAGGAAAACCTTGTTTTTGAAAGTAAGAATGACTTTGATAAAACGACATTGCAAACAAAACCTGAAAACAATGATATTGTAACCTTTTTCAGATAATTTATGCTGATTAACATTCATTTGCACAACGTCGGACCAAGTCCATGGTTCCTTAAGTATCTAGCTGGGTTTAGAAGTGCGATCAGAGATTGAGATGGACCCAACAGCTTACCACACACAGTGCATCTCATGTTATGCATCCCTGTTTTAATTTTTTCAGAAATATTACCAAAAAACAGAACTGATAATGTATGTGCATTTACCAGCACCTCTAGTGGTCCTGTGGTAAACATGCACTGCTCTCATCTCAGAGATCAGAGTTCGAGTCACACTCAGGACATTAATTTGGTATTAATGTTACTTTAAAGTTTTTTTTTTAGCTCAATTGTGTTAGGAGCAACATTGAAAAATGTATGCCACTACAATGTTTTGACAATTGAAAGTTCCTCCTGGGTCTGGTTCCACTCGGAATCCTATTATAGCGTTCTACAAACAATCATTAAAAATGTTTTTTTTTTTTTTTTTAATTGGATGATCGACTTGCCCCTAATTGTTCTTTGCTTTAAGAATAAATTAATCAGAAATGATTTTGTATATATACTGTATTACACACTTACCCAGTTAACACCTACACTCTAATAAACTCACCTCATAAAGGGTTGCGCAGAGGAGGCATCATGTTTATAATCATCACCTTGTTGACTTTCGCAGCGGCTAACCGGAGGTGAGGGACATTAATTAAGGCCTCCATGATTTGTTTGTGAAACATTAACGAGAGTTAACCTTTAGCTGCAGATGGTGTGTTGACGCGTGTCGGTGAATCGTAAACCTTCATTTGCACAGATGATAAAGTTATGAAAATATTTACGGCACATTTAATTGATATTTTAGAGCATGGAAGTAATGTGGCTTACTGTAAATAAAATCCTCTGAAATTATCTTGCAATCCAAAAGTTGACACAAATGTTTTAGACAGAAGTTCTTCAGCTCTTCTGCAGCTGTCCAAGTGGAGTCCCCTGAGGATATGCTTGGCGGAAATGAAGACTTTAAAAATGAATTATTTAAGGAACATACTTCAAATATGCCTCTGAGGATTGTTTTTTTATTTTTTTAATCAGTACTGGTCGGTCTGTTTTTTTATTTAATTAATTAAAACAGATTTTTCAACGGTGTCAAAGCTCGATATATATAGTTTTTCAGTAGCTTATTGTAGATAATTATTGTAGATAGGATAATTATTAGAGGTAGTGAGAAGTCTTCAGCTGGACACACTCTTCTGATTGCAGAAAACTATGTGCAGTGGGTGGTGGGTGTTGGCCATGATGGACAGCATTTTGTTAAGTGTCCTCTTCCCTACCACTTCTTCGATAGAGGAATATATACAGTACAGTACATACACATAGTAAGTCCCCTACATATGAACGGATTCTGTTCTGAAAGCTCGTTCATAAGTCCAGTTTGTTCATAAGTCCAACAAACAGTGCTAGGTACAGTATTAGGTTAATCATGCTGATGGTTAAACGATTTATGTTAAAAGAACGAGCGATGTTTGCCATCTTTTAACCTCCCTCCATTCTCTAATTAATTTTCTTTTCACTTTTATTTCTATTGTTAATGCTCGGCATTTCTTAGCAGTACCAGCTTCATCGCTGCTGCTTTTACACTTGTTTCCGGACATCCTGGGCTCGTACGGCACTTGTGGAAGATGCACGTTTGTTGTGACACACATATGCACACATTAAAATAAAAACCTTTAACATTAAAATATTACTAGTACTGTTTCAGTTCAATTCATTTTTTAAAAGTTTTATTTTATATAGCATTATTAACAATTGTCCTTGTCGCCAAGCAGCTTTCAAAATCAAAAAATCATGGAAATGAATTTTAAAAGTGTGAGGAAATTTCTATAGATCATACTTATCAGAATGTCCATGACGAGCAAGCGGAAGGTTATGGAATAATCCTTAGGAATAAAGCTTACGCTTCAATAGGAAGAAACCTTGAACGGAACCCGACTCCACGGGGAACCCATCCTTATTTGGGTGATACCAGAGTGCAGGGACTGATCTGGTCCAGTACAATAGGAGAGGTGTTTAAGTTCACTTTCGTACTGATGCAAGCAGACTTTCCGTCATTTTTTTTTTTAGCTTAAGAAATATTTTGCCTGAATGGGAAATAAACTCTGAAACGACTCCAAGTTTTTCCATACAACACTTTGCAGTTTTTTCCCAGCAGTAATAAACTGGTCATTCACAATGTGAAACAAAAACGTGTGAAAGCAAAACAACACGACGAAGTGAAGTGTTTCGATTTCTCTGCTTCACAAAAGTGTTAGATCTAAAAAAAAAAAAAAAAATGAAAAGAAAAAAAGAAACTCATTCAAATATAAACCTCAGCCTTGACAATGAAACCTTGAAGATTCCTTTTTGATTTTTTTAATTAAAATCAAGCCTGAATTAAAAGGAACAGAAAGCAGAAAGCTTGTTAGAATTAAAAAGTCTGCGGCGAGTTGTGGACAG
>JAQMYG010000009.1:25775499-25786818 GCA_030014215.1 Clariallabes teugelsi | reverse complement strand
AAAAAAACTACGAATGTTGCACTTTTCATTTCCTGTCTAGTAGTAGTGTGTTGTCCTGTTTACTACTAATAATGTGTATATTTTGAATTTCTTTTTTCCGTACCATGTTTTTGTATGTTAAAGGGCACCTATTATGCAAAAAAAAAAAAAAAAAACCTTTTCAGCCAATTAGATTTCCTCCTAATCTGATCTCATATAAAAACCGCCCCTCCCCCGGCTTGTTGCTCAGCTCCGCCCAGTTCTACTTATAGTTCATTTTCATAGAAACTACACTAAAACAGCATGTTTTTGGGAGGCTGAATGAAACAATGGGAGATTGAAGGATAAAAAAATGCATCAAATGATAAAATACGGGAGTTTTATGTATCGCGGTGTACTGTGTGCTACTGGATCGTTATTGTGCCTCACCATCGTCCTGGAGAAACGAGATTTCATTCTGATGTGTACAAGAAGGAGGACAGGAAAAGCTCATTTGACACTCAACTCAATCCGGTTATATAGAGAGCAGTTACTATAGATACGCTAAGTGCATTAATACTTTTGGATCTATGAATAATTATTTAAATAATTGATGCATATTGTGTTGATTTTAGGACTGGGCTAAAGAGGAGTATAACGGGGGATGCCCCGTTAACGTCATGGTTCCTGGAATGCTCACGTTCTACCATCCCGGCCTCCGCAATCCATGTGGCAGGTACAGAGCTCCCCCACCCACATCCACCCACACATAAACACACTGTGTGCACTGGGCAGCCTTTTACATCTTAGCAGGTGGCATTGTGCTCTGAATACCGCGACCTTCACTGTGCCTCGACTCACTAATGTGCATTAGTGACTCTTGGACGGAGTAGAGGTTAGAGGATAGACGTGTGTGTGTTTGTGTGTGTATCTGAGCAGAATATAGAGTTAGTAAAAAGGGGGAATAGAGGCATGTGTGTGTGTGTGTGTGTGTGTGTGTGTGTGTGTGTTACATGAAGCAAAAATTCATAATGCGACTCAACCCAGTGGCCTGGAGGTCACAGTGACGGCTCCTTCAGGGAGTCCAGCAGCATAATCCGTTTGTAATGGCTCCCGTTTGGCGTCAACCCTAACCGGACAAATCCACAGAGGATCCAAGTGTGTGTGTGTGTGAGTGTGTCAGAGAAGAGAGTGATGTTGCAAGGTAATGCATTTCCATAATGGAATTAAATCCCCAAAGAGGAGAAAGATCTCATCAAAGTAAGAAGGATGAAGAAACTCCTCTGCTCTCTGCCATGTTCTGATCCGTAAACTGAAAGCACACAGTAATCCGTCCTTGCCCTACATGCACACCGAAGAGACAGGCGTACGTTCATACATAACTCGGTCACACAACATACACATACACAGTGTTCATTAATTTGACAAAAATCCCAATGCACTCGTCTTAAATCCTTTTCCTTTTTTTTTTTTTTTTAAATAGGAGGAGCACATTTAGAGAGAGAGAGAGAGAGAGAGAGAGAGAGAGAGAGAGAACACATTTAAAAATGTATGTATATGGAAATATTGTTTTTCATGTAAGGAGACAACTATTTACCATACTGTATATGACAGGAGTCTCCAGTGTCAAAACACTTTGATCTTCAGAACACCACCAAAAAATATACTGAAAACAAAAATTACATTGAAGTCTTTTTTAAATAGCTGAGCATTAAACATTTTTTAATTATTTTTTTTATATTTTATAATAACATTTTTTCACTATTTTAAAAAACTATTAACGTAATTGTTTCAAAGTTAAATCAGGACATAAATAATCTAGGAAGATGTGCAAAACAGCATGCAGGCTCAACTGATTTAAAAAGTGAGAAAGTTATGAGAAAGGCTAAAGTTTTTAAAGGATCGGGGCGTGGCATTCTCGAACAATGCAAAACATATTAAACAAAGGAATTGAGCAAACACATTGTTTTGTTTCTTCTTTTACAACATTTAAACAAAAATCCAAACACAAGGTTTAAATTAATTTGTATAATCTTCAAATGATAAAATACAGGACCTTTATGTATCGCGGTGTACACTGTGCTACTGGATCGTTATTGCGCCTCACCATCGTCCTGGAGAAACGAGATTTCTTTCTGATGTATAATCTTTTTTATTTATGAATTTTTTTTATTATTGTTTTAAGTCAATTTTATTTGTATAGCATTTTCAACACAAAGAGGCTTTACAGAGTTTAAAATTCTGGTATGGAAGGAGTCTCCAGTGTCAGTGCTTTATAACAGTCAAAGGAGCAGCTGTGAGTTTATACTCTGTGCTTTATGACACTTTTTATGTCTTATTAAAGACAAAGAGAAGCTGTTAAAAGCTGCTGATGATGTACAGAACTGTGCAAAAGTATTGATTCCCTCATTTCATCATATTTTACCTTCAAAGCTCAAGACTTTCTTATATTTTTAATGTAGTCTTGAGGAACTCCAGGTTTCCTGAAGAACTGTTTTGTCTCTCATTTTCAGTCCAGTCCCTGTACCTGAGCAGTTTCAGAGGAATGTTTCTTGTTTGTTACACCATACAGTGATTTATAAATCATTCAAACATCTAATATAAGGCCTGAATCAGTGAGAAACAGGTGCAGATGATGACAGATGATCAGGCCATATTGGAACAGAGGGGAAATGAAGGTGCTGCTGAGGTTTAGCGCATTGCAGCCTGTTGCCATAAAACACTTGTTCCTATGTCTTTAATTTAATCTACAGTACATTATTTAATTTAATATAATTTGAAGAAATGGTAGGGGGTCAAATCTTTTGCATAGTACTGTAAGGGAGAACTTGTTTTGTGGATGTTCTATAGCATTAAATGTCCCTATAAATGCATGACAAATATAAAATATAGTTCTTGAATAAATTGGAATTGTGGAATAAAAGGAATATAAAACCTCATTACTGGAAAGTAATCAGCATCACGTCATGCCATCAACACGTCACAGAGTGTTTAACTCCTGATCAGTAAGAAGGATGCAAGAAAATTGAAGCATAAATAAAATGAGGATGCAGGACTCAATAAAACTATTATTTCACAACTTAAAATCACGAACTATAGAACCTCCTAGACACTTTTGCCCCTTTAAAACTCAAACTGTCTCTTTTTCTCAGTCTGCAACCTGCTGTCTGAAGGCCGCCGATTGAAACGCCTTAATAAAAGTCCTGTACTTACTGCATACAGAGAAATGTATAGTGAGCATGTTTACTTTTATAAAGTACTGTTTTTTTTTTTTTTTCAGTTAAAGCTGCTTAAATTTTATTACAGTGCTGTGAAAAAATATTTTCCCCCTTCCTGATAATCTTTTATTTTTGTATATTTGTCACACTTAAATGACTGGAGTCATCAAACAAATTTAATATTACAGTAAGATTACCCAAGTAAATACAAAGTGCAGTTTTTAAATGATGCTAAGAGAAAAAAGTTGTCCAAACCTACAGTACTTGCCCCTATGTGAAAAAGTAAACACACCCCACTTGCCACACCCAGGCCTGATTGACCTATTGAATCAAAACATCGAACTTATAGAACTTGTCTGACAAAGTGAAGCATGCTAAAAGATCTAAAAAGGCCACACATCATGCCGCAAACATTTTGGAAAGTGTGTGTCCTGTTACATTTGGCGTAAAACTAACACAGCATTTCATTAAAAAAGAACATTAGAACATTACATCAACAGTGAAACATGGTGGTGGTAGTGTGATGGTCTGGGGCTGTTTTCCAGCTTCAGGACCTGGATGACTTGCTATAATTGATGGAACCATGAATTTTGCATGAATCCGGCCATCAGATCGTGACCTCTACCTCGAGTGCATTTGGGTTATGCAACAGGACAACGATCCGAAAAACATTCCAGCAAGTCCACCTATGAATAGCTGAAAAATACAAAATTAGGGATTTAGAGTTGTCTAGTCAAAGTCCGACTTAAATTTTATTGCGATGCTGTGGCACGACGTTAAACAGGCTGTTCATACTTGAAAACCCTCTAGTGTGGCTGAAATAAAACAAATCTGCAAAAAAGAGTTGGTCAAAGTTCCTTGACAGTGATGTAAAAGGCCATTGCCAGTTAGCGCAAACGCTTGGCACAACCAGTTATTAGGTTTAGGGGCAATTACTTTTTCACTTAGGGCCAGGCAGGCTTGGACAGCTTTTTTTTTTAATAAATAAAATCATCATTTAAAAACGATTGTATTTTGTATTTCTTCAGGTTATCTTTGTGTAAATATAAAAATTTGATTTATGAAATATGCAATATCTTATCAATATCCGCAAAATATCTGCAATATTAGCAATATCCACCAGCAGTTAGCCTCCGTGACAAGGAGGCTACATTCTATACTGAAACTCCCCCAGAGTGATTCTGCTGATCCTCCTCTCACTCTCCTGTCTACTTTTAAACTTCCTACTGACGCCGACATTTTCTTAAATCTAAATCGTCCACGTCAGCTCAATCCTCTACCAACTTAGCTGTTAAAATCTTGTTGGCCCTCTCTCCCCCTTATTACTCGCATTATTCACTCCTCTCTCATCTGGGACTCTTGTTCCAACATCCCTCAAAATTGCTGCAATACCTCCAATTTGTATGAAACCTTGAACCAATACTGATAATCTCAATAATTCCTTCTCTAATCTATCGCCTCTAATCTATCACCTCTTTATAATCTGTCTTTCCTTGCAAAAGGTCTTGAAAAAGCAGTTGCTATACAGGTTCAAGCTCACCTTGACAACAGTAACCTGCTTGAGTTGTGTCAGTCTGGATTACGTCCAAAACACACCACAGCAACTGATAGCTGATGATGCAGGTCCACTTCTGTTCCTCATTTATCTTGTTCCACCTTGGTCAAATATTAGGTAATTTGGTATTCTGTTTCAGTACTGAATGAGTGTTACGCAGATGACACTCAGCTCTATCTGTCCTCAAGGCCTGACTCAGTGCCTCCACTTTCCTGTCTCACTACCAGCTTGAATGAAATAAAACCTTGTTTTTGTCAAACTTTCTCCCACTAAATAGCAATTAGACAGAGGGTCTCCTCATAGGCTCAAAATCTACCCTTTTCCAAGTCTAACAATTTTTTTCTTTGTATTGAAGTTTCCACAGTTTTTCTGATCCACCTAGGTAAAAACTTCATTTCTGAATCATTTTATGATTTAAATTCCATATGTCCACTATCTCCAGGTCACGCTTCTTCTATATCCTCAGCCTCTGCGTCCATTCCTTACCCCCGCAATCTGCTGCCATTCTCAGTCAAGCACTCATCATCTCCTGCATCGATTATTACAATTCACTTTTATCTGGTCTTCCACATAAGCTGCCCATAAACCTCAACTAATCCAGCTTGCGTCATAACCCGGATCCCCTACACGCATCATATCACACTTTCCCTTCGACAACTCCACTCGCTCCCTAGTAAATATCTTATTGATTTTAAGATTCTCCTCCCCACTTTTAAATCTCTCCACAACCTTGCTCCTCCCTACTGTACCTCTCAGAACTTGTTCTCTTGTTCAACCCCCACTCACATTCTTTGCTCTTAATTAGCTACTGTAGGCTCCTCTGTACACTCCCAGCCCACTTGACCACCACGGGCTCTAGACGCTTTAGTCACACCGCCCCTCGTCTCTGCAAGATCTTTTCAGAAGCACTTATCCGAGATGATTTTAGGCTGCCTCAAATCTAACTTTTATACATAATTATATTTGTCATGAATACTCGATAATATACTCGATAATGATAACTGTTTCATCTCATACTGTGCAGATGGTATTTATTCATTTATTTTTGCTTATTATTTATTAATTTTTTTCTTTGTATGGTGAGCTTCAATGCTTGGGAGACATCTATGGTGTAAATAAATAAAATGTATTATTATAATTTATTTTCTGTAGTGCTTATCTGGTACAGGGTTGTGGGAAGCCAGGAGCCTATCTCAGGGCAATCAGGCCACTTGGTGGGGTACCAATCCATCACAGAGCACAAGCACACACACTCATATATTACTGGTGGTTTTTGAAAATATCAGTTGACCTCATCTGCATGTATTTAGACTGAGAGATGAAACTGTAGTACCATGGTGGAGAACCTGAACCCTCAACCCTGGAGGTGCGAGGCCATGGTGCTAACCACTACGCCACCGTGCCACCCATTTTAAGCGTGATTTAAAAATTGTGTATGTTAACCCCTAAACACACATTTACTGTATAAACACACAACTCTCAAATGCTGTCTCCTACAACAACATGCAAAATTGTGAATTTTATTTTATTTTTTTCATCAAGTTTTACATAATTCAACAGAAGAACAAGAAGGGAGACAGATGGAGCTGGTGGTTCAGATGATTTGCATGTTAAACTTACTAACCAGAGACACATTAAACTGCATTTTATTCAACATCCTACATGGCCTTGGGTTCATTTGCATTTTTATTTGCACTATGGATAGAATCCTGATCAACAGAGCACATGAAGTCCAGGCAACCAAACACCTGTTTAAATAAATGGAATTATTAAAATAATTAAAATATAAAAAATTAGATGCATTATTTAACTGTATATAATAATGAATCATTTCTCTGTGTGTTTATTCAAGTCACAGAGCTTTTTATTTCTGGCATTTCTTTATTTATTTAGATGTTTTCCTCAGACTGACATGTTCGTGAGTCATGAAGTGAGCGAACTAATCACCTAATAACTTTAACAACTCAATTGTGAGATTAAACACATTGTTAAACAACCAGGTGTAAATAAAGCTTAAGTGATATTGAACTTTAACAAAAACAGTATTTGTGGATTCAGTTGGAATTACCTGTTAGGGAGGAATCTGGGCTCTTCAGATAATCTCCTACTTTACACAGAAAACAGTTTCTGCTCTTCACTCTGAAGGAAGTGTGAAATATGATCAATTTAAATTGATCAGATTACATGTACTAAATAAAACACTATGTGTCATGCTGCTGTAGGAAAATAATCAACCACAGAATGGTGTTTAACAGGGATGAAATTGTTTTTTATTAAAGCAAGCCAAGGTAGCACAGTGGGTTAGCTGTTAGCGCTGTTGCCTTGCACCACCAGGGTCCGGGTTCGATTCCACCCTCTATGTACATGGAGTTTGCATGTTCTCCCTGTGCTTGGTGGGTTTCCTCTGGGTACTCCAGTTTCCTTTCACAGTCCAAAGACTTGCAGATTAGGCTAACTGGCCTTGCCCATAGTGTGTGAGTGTGTATGTGTGTTCACACTTCGACTTCAGGCCCTCCGCGACCCTGTATACAGGATAAAGCGGTATATAGACGATATAGACGATGAGTAAGATTGAGTAAAACACGGCACTCTAATTTTTTTCCATTTATAGTTAAAGTTAATGCTGTGAATTGCCATAAACATTGTTCTCAGCTTGTTATTATAATAGCTATAAAAAGTCCTTCCCTCAACACCTTAAAATAAAATGCAGCTTGTCATGTTTCAGAAAAACCACAAAGAGAGGTTACCATGGAAATGACAGTCTTTAAAAATAACAATCAACATCCTGACCAATCAGACTGGCTAATTAATTTCCTCTGTGTTTTCAGGATCTACTGGGCGGGAACAGAAACAGCTACACGGTGGTGCGGTTATCTCAGTGGTGCGGTTCAGTCCGGTCAGCGGGCAGCTCTTGAAGTTCTGGCAGATGTTTCTCCAGCTGTTCTGTCTAAGAGGGAACTCCAGGAAGTGAGAGACAACCTTACAACGGCACCGTCTGACTTATCCCAGGTTTGGGAGAAGACCGCCGCCTCTTGCTCATCATCCTGCCTCCTTGTTGGTCTGACCATCATGGCTGTCACCGTGGGCGGAGCCATGCTCTTGATCAAGCCGGGATTGGGCAAACATTTGCTGGGTCGGGTTTGGCCTGTAATTCAGAAATGATTAAGGTTTGGGGTTTTGCATCAGGAATCCTTTTATCATAAAGTGCACAACATATTTTAAATCTTAGGAAAAAATACTTATGGATAAAAGAAGAATTGCACATATATATTTCTGTTAAATAAACAAGAAAGTTGATTTTATACTAAAGTCTGTATTCATCAGCGCCAGAAATCCCGAATTCAGATGACATTGACAATGATGTGTGGCACGGTGCCGCAGTGGTTAGCACTGTCGCCTTGCATCTTCAGGGTCTGGGGTCCTGGAGTTTGCATGTTCTCCCCATGTTTGGTTGGTTTCCTCCGGGTCTCTGGTTTCCTCCCACAGTCCAAAGATTAGGCTAATTGTGTGAATGTGCATGTGAATGTTGGAAAAAAGGGAATGAATACAATGGTCATCACCAGTGTTGGGTGTAACGCGTTACAAAGTACTTTTTCAAAAATATAATCCGTTATTCAGACAATTTATGCAATCCGTGAGCCAGACAGCAGTCATTCCCAATCCGTTATTATGGATTATGGGCCAAACTTGGCTGAGTGATGATGGTAGAATAATTATAAAGATCTTGACTAAAACAACATGCATGAGGAATCACAAAGGAGTTTTCATTTTCTGCAATGGAAAAGTACTCAAACTAGTTTCTCAGAAAGTAACACTGTAATGTAACTGATTACTTTTTAATGTAATGTAATTTTGTAATGTAATTAGAAAAGCAACTTTAAAAAGCTTTACTTTAAAAAGCAACGTTCCCCAGCACTGGTAATCATTGGCCCGCATGGTCTCTATTTGGACTACAGAGGTTCCTAAATGAATGGATGACAATAATAAGGTTAACATCACCCTACGATATCATCTGCCTCCTTACTGTACATGTCCAGCTGCAGCTGCAGATGACCTATTGTATGTAACTCTGTTGATGACACTGTTGAATTAGTCTGTCTTGTTTTGGTGTTATGACTCTTGGCTTTCCAGACAGAGGGCGATCGTCAGTAACCAGTTGCCTTGAAATGGTCTTTCTGGCAACTCCAAACCATCTGGTGAGGTCTGCTTGCTTTTCACCAAGTTCAATCTTTCCAATGGCCCTCTCTCAGCCAGCACTGCCTACACGGGCCATGATAGTGTGAAGACTAAATACACAACCAGAATGTTTTCCTTACTTTTCATACCAAGACATGTCAGCTGGACGTGACCAAATGGCAAATTTCGTGCATGTGCACGGAAACACTTAACCCATAAGAGCTCAGACCCATTTATTTTCTTTTAAGGGAAATTATGAAGGATATAACGAAGACCAAACTGACCACAAAGAACACATTTTGAAAGACGTCACATGACATTGTCACATTCTCTCTCACAGTTTTAGGGTTAAATGCCCCTATGTGACATTTTCTTAATTTGTTTTAGATTCAATTTGTTGATTTGTGATTTAAGTTATCTATGATGAAGTCACTCTCTACATTTATCTTTCCTGGGTTCTTAATGTAACAAGGTAGACAAAATTAGGACGTGGATTTCGGGGTTTCATAACAGTACAGATTTTTGTATAATTTTATTTTTACAGTGCTGTGTTTCTTTCTTTTCTCTCTCTCCATGAGTATATACTGTAACACCCTTTATCAAAGTGCTGTATTTAAGGACAAACATTTCCTCTGAAGAAATTAATCTTGAACGATTTACATGTACTCGAAGATCAATAAACCCGGCGTGTAATATTTAATCATAAATGTGCTCCGTCTGCGTGTGTTTAAGATGCAGTTCATGATCAACAATAAAAAATCCTTATCGTGATATCAGACTCTAATATCTGATATTCATCAGTATCTCCATCCATTGTCTTCTACTAGATTCTCAAAAATTTATTCAATTTGACTTCTGTATTATAAATCTGACATAAATACATATTTTTGAGGCAGTAACGACTAAAAGGCTTTGGGAGAGGCTTTAAGAGCAGAGTGTATAATACTGTAAAAACTAAAATACACTGAGCCATCGAAAAATCCCACACACTCATGTGTATACGGTCCAAGTACCTAAGAGATGATCCACTCAATCAATGTTAATGTCCCGTCCAAAGTGATTTAAATCACAAGCTCTTGATTGCATCATTAATGAAGAACACTTTTACCAGGTCTCTCAGGGTGACCAGACGTGGACCAGACGTCCATCTACATGTCTGTTGTTAGTGGATTTTAGAAAATCTAGACTCCTGCTTTCTCCATGCTTGCTTTATGACCCCCTTCGGCGAAAAGCAACACGGCCGACTCTACCACCTGTGGATAAAAAAAATATATATATAAAGAGAAGCAAAAGTCTGTGCACTTCATGTACATTTGATAGATCGGGTACACATCTTGTTCTCTAACCACATGTCAGCAGGTGCCTGTTAGCCATCTGCAGTTGGCTTTTATAGTTATTTCACACACACACACACACACACACACACACACACACACACACACACACACACATAAACCTTCCAAGGTTTTTCTACAGGACAAGCTGCTGTTTCCTTGGGTACGAGAATGTGCCAAAGAGAAAGTATTGTGTCAAAATTTTATTCAGTAAAAGAAAAGTAAAAGTTCAGCCAGTTGGAAGGAATAAAAACACCTGGAACTGGATTATTTTCCCATAATAGCGTGTTGCGACCAGGTGGCACAGTGGCTTAGTGGTTTGCTCTGTCGTCTTGCACGTTGTCACCTCTGGTCTGTGTGCATGGAGTTTGCATGTTCTCACTGTGCTTGGTGAGTTTCCTCCGGGTACTCCAGTTTCCTCCCACAGTCCAAAGACATTAGGCTAATTGGCGTTCCCAAAATTGCCGTTATGTGTGAATAAGAATATAAATGTGTGTGTGCGTGTGTATGCCCTGTGTTAGACTGGCACCCTATCCAGGGTGTGCCCCGACTTGTGGCATAAGTCTAGGCTTCAGGATAGGCTCCAGGCCCCCCGCGACCCTGAATAAAGGATAAAGCATTATAGATGATGAGTGAGTGAGTGAGTGATGCTGTGAAGTGTTATTCCTCTTATTCCACAGCAGGCTTTATTTCTGTGAGGACTGTGATTAAACGCTGACACTTGAGACTCCTTTAATAAATAAATATCCTGACCAATCACAGTTTCAGAACACATGAAAAGGTTAAGTTCATTCACTCATCGTCTATATAGCTTTATCCTGTGGGTCACGGGGGGCCTGGTGCCTATCGCAAGAGATTTAAACCCTAGACGGGGTGCCAGTCCATCACAATACATACACAAAACAGGCAATTTTGGAACATTAATTAGTGTCGTCTGCATATCTTTGTACTATGGGAGGAAACCCACCAAGAACAGGAAGACACGCAAACTCCTCACCCCTGACCTGGGGCCTCATGTACAAAGACTTGCGTTGAATTCATACTAAAACATTGCGTACGGACAAAGCTGTAAATGTGC
>JAQMYG010000009.1:25737204-25750230 GCA_030014215.1 Clariallabes teugelsi | reverse complement strand
CCCCCCCCCCCCCCCCCCCCCCCCCCCCCCCCCCCCCCCCCCCCCCCCCCCCCCCCCCCCCAAAACTTCTGCACAGTACTGTATATTTAAAAAATGTATAAATGTTTTTAGATAAAAAAAATTCTCTCATTCTTCTTCTTCTTATTATTATTATTATTTGTTTTGTTTTTTTTGTTCACTTTAACATGAATTTCACTCTAATTAATTTTTGGTTTCAGGGTTTTTTGTGGCACAACAGAACAAAGTACTGAAAAAAAAAACCTGAAATCTCTGGTGTAGTTTTCATATACAAAGTCAATGTTATTGTAATGCATTATGATAAGCCTAATAACCCTGTTACTTATGTGTTTAAATATAAAGTTAATTAGATTTTCTTTATATAATTAAAACATATTATATTATATTCAAGTTTGTTTTTCACCGTAATTTGCTTAAAACATAAACCAGCTCCGAGGTGTTTACAGAGCCAAATATAATCTGCATTAATTTAGTAAACACTCAAATGAATTTTTTAATAAACTTAAAGGACGTGATGTCGCTCGGTCGCTTGCTCGTGTAAACGCAGTGAGAAACGTTTTACAGTGTAAAGAAGGCAAAAAAACAACAATAAAGTTCATTCAACAATGTTGACACCCGAATGTCATGCACACGTCTTTGTCCCATAAGTAAGTATGTACACACACACACACACATACACACACACACACACACACACACACACACACACAAACACACGTTGGTTTGCAGTCAGTGTTCGAGACCCTCCGTGTTCATGCTGAGGTTGTAAACAAACGAGACTGCGTGTTCAACCAACGAGAAATCCCGTACGGAGATCCGTCGCAAAGCCGACGTCCTGCTCGCACGCGAGATTGTTAAATAGCATGGGACAAGTCTGACTGGGAAAAACGAAACAAAATGAGAATTAAATCCCTTCATTTTTTAATTCTACTGATAATGAAGAAGATTACGGAGGAAAATCCAGGAGATGATCTCCTCGTTCCTGAATCATTAGTCTCGCGTTCGATTCCGAATCGTTTATTCCTGCGGGATAAAAAGGGACGAGAACAAAATGCACAAAAGGCACCGCTGAAGCCTTCCACGTCCCTGTCCACGTCCACGCTGCCCTTCAGAGGTCCATCATCACAAAGGTGTAGTGGGGAAGCTCCTAAAAAAAACAGCAGGCGATTAAAAGAAATGTGTTTTGTTTTTTTCCTTGTTGTTGCAAAAACTCTGTCTCGAGCATTATAATACAAAATGCTTTCACAGCAAGGGATTCTGGGAAACGACAACTCGCCGTCTCTCTCTCTCGATCGCTCCTCTGATACAATCCTGCAATCCGAACGAAAGGGAATGGCCGAAGTGCGATGCGATGCGATGGATATTCTTTAAAGGAACCCTGTTGAAATCGATAAACTGGAGATAGAAGTCCGGCTAGTGGATTGTGGGAATGTCTCCGATCCAGGCTCGAGGCAGCGGTCTGGGACACACGTATTCATTCTAGAAAGGAAAAGAAAGAAGAAGGGAGAGAGAGAAAAAAAAAAAGCTGATTAGCACGACACAAAGCGCCACGTGTTTCCCAACACCAACACACTCCTGTAGCGAACAGAGCAATTAATTACGTTAAGGTTAATTACCGTGTCAAAGTGTCAAAGTGCAAGCATGCATGGTCGCTTTTGATAAAACAGAGGATGGTGTACGAGTGAAATGGACCCCTGAGGAGAAGCGCAGTACGTCGCCATGCTTGTCTGAGATTCCTCTTGGAAATAATAATTAAAATGCAGGTGAACGAATGAAAGCCGTTCGATCTGGACAGAGTGACCTTGCCTTGCCTTGCGAACGCTTTATCTTAAATAGATTACATAAAAACTGGCCTGAATACCAATTTGGAGTATGAACTAAAAAAAAAAAAAATGGCTCTCTCAATTACCCCAGGAGCTCAGCACAGGATTTCTACATTATTGGAAGTAATGGAGAGTCCTCTTTCCTTCCTTCCCTGATATTCCTATAATCGTTTCATCTCAGGTGTAATAAGGACCAAGCTGCACTTTAAGCATGAATTTAAATTCCCCTACCATTAATGTTCTTTGGAAAGACTTTCTATAAGCCTGGTATTTATACTTCATTCCGTATGAGAACACGTGATGTAGGGTAACGTAGGGTAGACGTTCCAAAATGACAGCAGAACGGTACTATGGTACTGTACTGTACATTCTCCGAGCCGTTTCTCAGCTAGAATCTGATGGAGTAGTTAATGCGGCTTACACGATACAAAGCTTCCAGGACAAAGAAGGACGAGCGTTAAGATTGTTGCATCGCTCTTGTGGTGCTGCATGATGCAATTACCACCATTATCCTTTCATCATCATCATCAGGGTTCGAGCCCAAGTCAAGAGTGATTTCAAATGGATGCGAGATCAATCCAAGGTCATAAAAAATAGTACTTTTTAAAAGGCAACTACACGTAGTTGGATCCATTGCACCATCACTGCGCCAATGATTCAGATGTTTTCTAAAAAGAAGAAAGGAATGCCTTTGTGTCAAAAAACAAATAAAAAAAAACACCAACACCTAACACAACACCCGGGACAAGTCCTGATCAATACAAAAAAACGGCATTTTATGACATCTCGCCACTGCCACATGCCAACCCACTGCAGGGCGCAAGGTCACACACACACACACTCACTGTCACACACACCCATTCACACGCTGTAGGCAATTTGGGAAGACCAATCAGCCTACAGCGCTTGTCTTTGGAATGTGGGAAGAAACCGGAGCTCTCTGAGGAAACCCATTAAACACTGGAAGAACATGCAACGTCACACTCAGACTCAGGACTTGAGATTCGAACCCCCAACCCTGGACGTATGAGGTGACAGTACGAAGCACTAAACCACATATTTTTCTATTCTGAATGTTGAAGTTAAAAATCAGAATGCTTAAGGACAAAGACGTGCACTTTAAGAGGAAATGAGTCATATTTTTATAGTTCAAGAGCTCAATTTTAACCACCAATTAGTAATTAAATCCAGCAGGCAGGTACGATATAATTCCACTGGCAAGATGAATCAGACTCTTTGAGGAAGTAATAGTGATAGTGGGATTATAAAATTACATCATGCACACATCTAACTCCAAAAAAAAAAAAAAGTAACTGTTGTTATTATGGTGACGTGGTGGCGTCCTGGTTAGCGCTGTGGCCTCACACCTCCGGAGTTGAGGGTTCGAGTCCCACCTCTGGGTCTGTGTGCGTGGAGTTTGCATCTTCTCCCCTTACTTGGCGGGTTTCCTCCAGTGCAAGATGTGTCTCAATTTTGATTTGAAACAGACTTGAAAAAAAAAAAAACGGACCATCTATCTTTAAAGATTATCCTTTAATGACTCAATAAATGAAACGCATGCAGACCGTTTTAAGTCTTAAGCACGGAAAGTAGAAAGAGGAAAATGGTGTGAGCAGTCGAGTCAATCAGGAAATCAGGAAAACAGCTCTCTTATACCGTAAACAAGAAGCTATTTAGCTTTAAAGAACTGGGGACTTTGTAAAAACAATCTCGAATTGTTTAGGGAGTGGATTTCTAAACCGCAAGAGCAATTTGCGGAGAAAACAGCAGAAGAGCTAAAACTACTTAGAGGCAAGTGGGGAAAAAAAACCCACATTTAGATCGCCTTCGGAAACATCATTTGCGGTGGCATCGCTAGTGCGGTAACACAGTGTCACTTCCTTCGTGGTGTGACCTCCAGAAAGTTAGACAAAATAAACAACCATAAAAACCCCAGCAGGAACAAAAACAACAGCGCATGCTTGTAGTCGAAACCGTGTGATTTGCTGCTTCTCCACGAATTTCAGTTAATAAAGCTTCACAGATACAAATTACCACAATATTGGAGGTAGAACACCAAAGAAGAGGCAAAAATAAATGACTATAAAAACACCAGCAGCGTCGAGAACAGTAGCGTGTGTGTAGTGCGTGCAAAAGACACCATGCGAGTCAAAGTGTCGTGGCCGGGAGGTTTTAATGACGGCGAAAGCTCAAGTTTCAAAAAGAAAATGATATTCATACTTCTATGCCTGACTTATGAAAGTGAGACAGCACTTTGATAAAAACAGCTTTCACTTTAAATATGCACTCATCACCTCACTGCCTGAATATTAAATCATCTGCCAACTCCACAGTGTGAAGTCAGATTGAACCTCGTGCTCCTGTATACGCCCTGAAGAACAATAATAACCCCAGTGATCTGCCATGATCGACTGTATATGAAGAATACGATCGATGGTTCTGGTTCTGTGAAAATGAAAGTTTCATCTTTAAAGGTATTCGCCGAACAGGAAGTTCTTCTGTCTTTCCTCTGATGTACAGTTCTTTGTTTTACTTTGCGCCTCATGAGAAGGGAAAAAATAAATATCCAGGCAGAATCCTTATTTTAATGGTCTCAGAGCTCAAAAGGCTCAAAGAGAAAAGTGTGGTGAAATCCGGGCCTTAATTACGCCGGAGCTCGGCTAAAATCTCCCAGAGGGAAAAAAAGACAATCACGTAGCGTTCCTCTACACTCGGAAAACCGCGCGGCGAGCCGGAAAAAAGAAGAAGAAGCCGGGTAACACTTTCTCTGGTGTCTGCTCCTATAATCTTGTTTAAATATAATAATTAAAATGTTTGCATACCGTATGTTGTATATAGATACTTCTTTTTTTAAACGTACTGTAGCATGTGATGTAGCCAGGGAACTGAACGAATGTTTGCACGGAACAATTACTTGCGTCCCTGAACAGGCTACATTTCACATGCATAGCTTCAGTATTTTTAAAAGGAGGGCTGATTCTTTTTTTTTCAATCAATAATATTTACAATTACAAACAACAACAACAACAACAATTATAGTAAAGAAAATGTATATGTTCTTGAAAATTTGCCAGGTAATACCCATTTTCCTTAAGGTTTTTTCGGCTGCGATTAAGCGCCCCCTAGGGAGAAAAGCGTGCAGGCGCAGTAAAGTCGGACCGCGTGTTCAGTTTTGCAAAATCGTTAACAGATTAAACTCTGTTGATCTAATACCATCAATCTCTATTAGTGTGTAGAAGACTCGCTTAACCATGAATATATAGATTGACATTAAGCTTTTCCAGAGATGTTTTCTACTTGTTGTAAACTATCAGAATAATAATAATAATAATAATAATAATAATAAACGAGTGGGTTCTATCTTAAAAGTCACTTTCTAAACGTGGTTCTCCGTGATCCTACTGGTAAAGCGCCGATCAGTGTTCGGCACGCGCACCCGAGGGTCAATCAGTGTTAAATTCTATGTTAATGAATAATAATAGTCATGCTGTTCGCAGATGTGCTGTATGTTCTCCCTCATTCATTAAAAGAGTAATGCATGCTGAGTTCCAGTTAGATACACCCTGCGCAGATGCTTATAGTCCTTGATAAGCACTCGTCTGTGACTAAGATTAAATCGGCTAAAAAGACGGCAAATTGTGTGGAATTTGACAGTTTTAATCCTCATAACTAATTATTTTATTCAATTCATTTTTTTTTTGTAAAAAAAAAACAGTGGAACAGATGCCAGCTACATGAAGCGGAAATGTAATCTTATTTAAACTTAATGAAGTGGAGTTTAAACTTTAGGTGCCATGCTTGTTAGGAAGCATTTTTGCAAGACAATGTGAAGGTTGTGTGTTTGCACAATACAGGATGCTCTGCTTTCCACTACATCCAAAGTGACTTACAGAAATGTCATGACGTTGTTGAAATTCGATCTCGGGTTGAAGGCAGTGATGCTGAGCACAGGACCACACGGTTAACAGCGTAAAATATACGAGTCAGTGCAATTCTTGTGTTATATTTCACTATTCAAATAATAAATGTACTATTTCATAAAACATTTCTAAAAGTGAGTTTTGTTCTTTTGTTCTTGTCTCATGTCTGAGACAAGAAGTTCTCCCAGTGTTTGATGGGTTTCCTCCGGGCTCTGCGTTTTTCTCTGTCGGTCTAAAAACACATGATGTAGCCTGATTGACATTTAAAGCTTGTTGGTAGTGTATGATTAGGTGTGTGCTTGTGCCGTGCGATGGTTTGTCACCCCGTCCAGAGTGTATTCCGCCTCGTGCCCTAAGTTCCCTGGCATTCTCTCCGGTTCGTCTGTGATCCTGCACAGGATGCTGTAAGTGGTATAAATAATGGTTCAATAAATGGATGTATAGAAGAATTTGTGTCTTATTTACTCTGAAACTCTCAGGATTCGTACTGCGGAAAAGGCCACAGTTGCTACAAGCTTTTGGTTTGTGTGTAAACAGGAAGCGTGACTGTGATGCGATAACTGCGTCTCAGATCGCTGACGCTGACACATACAGTAAGGTGTACAGAAATGAACACTCATGAACACTCATCACTTCCAGCACTTCAGATTAGGATACAGATTTTTATTGCACTCCACATTTATGGCCATGTGTTTGCGCGTGATAATGACTTGCTGGGGGAAAAAAAAAAAAAAAAAGGCTTAAAGATCTGGCAGCCACCAGTTCACACTGAGGTAGGGATTAGAGGTGTGCATTGGGACTGAGATCCCCTGGGACACAGCAAAAAATTGCACGAGGAGGTGGTTCTTATTTTTACTTTCACGAAACAAAGAAGCCACATTGGGCGTGTGCTGGATTACTCATAGCACTGCAGGACACATTCACCACATTCATTCACTTATCTCCTCCTCTAACTGCGTTAGCTTGACTAGTGATGCTGTGGTTAAACTGACTCATTTGTTTTATTGCTTGTTTGCTTTTCAATAAACTCATTAAAATATATTGCAGGTGGGTACAAACAAAATAATAGATGAAAGAGGGCTGGAATTAGACTGAACGAATTCAGTCAAAATTCCATCAGGAACGTGTGTGAGTTGGCACGGAGGTGTTGTGGTTAGCGCTGTGGCCTCACACCTCCAGGGTCTGTGTGTGTGTGTGTGTGGAGTTTGCATGTTTTCCCCGTGCTTGGTGGGTTTCTTCTTCTGGGTACTCCGGTTTCCTCCCAAAGACAAGCAGATTCGGCTAATTGGCATTCACAAATTGTCCATAGTGTGTGAATGAATGTGTGTGCCCTGCGATGAATCGGCACCCTGTCCAGAGGGTAACCCGCCTCGTGGCCAAAGTCTCCTGGAACAGGCTCCAGCAACCTTTATAACAATGAATAAATAGATATGTCTGTGAGCTGGGGCATAGGGAGATTTTTTATCAAAATTCAACTAGGAATGGGTGGGATTGGTCACAATGTCTTCTGGGCTGAAAGGGATGGGTGAGAATTTTTATTGGTAAACTTGGTCAGAATTGCTTAAAGTGGAATAAAGTGGAAACATCCTTTGGCCATTTATGGGAATTGGTAAAATATTCTGCTGGAATGAGTAGGATTGGACAGATTTCCATCATCAGAACTGGGTGAAACTGGTCAGAATTCCTCTGGCTTTGGGGTGAGCTTAGTCAGGGTTCAAAATTCCTTCAGGTTATGCTGGGATTAATCTGGAGTGCTTCAAGAAATAAGAATAATTGGTAGGAATAATTGGTCTGGTATTTTCGGAAATTCCTTGTTGTGTGAGCGGGATTGGTCAGGATTCATTTAACAGTGAATTTATTTGTTTAGAATTGCTTTGTGAGTGTTGGGAAACATGAGACGTTCTTTGGGAGAGATGGAATTGGTCAAACATTCTGTTGGGGGAGTCGTTACAATTCTATCAGGAATGGGTGGGATTGAAGAGAATTCTGTCAGGAATGGGTGGGATTGAACAGATTTCCTTTAGGACTGGGTGAGATTGGTCAGAATTCCTCAGGCTTCGATGGGATTGGTCTGACTTACTATTGCGACTGGGTGGCATTGGTCAGAATTCCATTTGGAATGGGTGGGATTGGTCAAAATTGCTCAGGACCAGGTGGGTTCTACAGCCATAGATGGGACTGGTCTACGGGCTTGCTCTGCAAGTGGGTCAGATTGGTCAGAATGTTCCTAGGCATGGATAAAATTGCTCAGACTTGCACTGGAAGTGATGTGATTGGTCAGAATTCCTTCAGCTGTGGCTGGGATTTGTCAGAATTGCTTCTGTGAGTATCATAGCATAAAATACAACTACAGATCACACATCGGACCATGACGTGCAATATGCGTCTGCTCGGACTGTTATCTTTTTGACTTCCTAGTCTCATCTTTATCACTTTTTTTCATTTGTCTGATTGTTTAACCCTGAATAACCACCATGCTGAGTTTAAGCACTTGGTTCTCTGCAGAGTACAATAAAAGTGTGGCCTCAGATTGCAGTTAATCTGTACTTTGTTGCAAAAATAAGATGAAAATCGCCCTAAGTTGCCCAAAGTTGATCAGGTCACTAAATCAAACGCATCCCAATGACCATATTAACCATGAAGACGAGGTGGTGCGAGAGCTCTGCGCTGGCCTGAACGATCAGTGGCCTGCAATTATCTCAGCAGACAGACAAGACATAACAGGTCAAAAGCACAGATAATAATAATAATTATTGTAGTTAAAAAATAATAACCAAAAAAACCCACAAAATGAGATCTGGCCCTTATGAGAAACCGGAGACAAGCAGTAATTAGATCATAACTGTGAGGTTTAATTGCTTGGAGATAAACACGGAGCAATTAGTTTGCACCATGTCAGGCACGTACAAAAGCCGGAGCGAGACATGTGTCAGGCTATAGTCGTCCCCGCAGCGTGTCTCCTGTCCAGGGCGCCAATTATCTCATTGTGCTTCCCAAATGACCGAGCGGCCTCTCCTCCCCCGTCTCAGTGCAGGTGGAGGAAGTGATGTTTGGAAATATCCCTGAGCTTTTAATGAGGTTTTATGTCAGAGCTTCGGGTTTAAACGGTGCATGTGTTGCACGATATAAGAGCTGTGGCAGACAAGAGGGGAGAGTGACCTTGGAGCTATTGTTCACTGCTGAGAGAGAGAGAGAGAGAGAGAGAGAGAAAGAGACAGATGACAAATAAACCTGGGCAAGAAGATGGAAGAAGAGAGCGTGGGTGAGGAAGCGATAGAGCAAGAGCTATGTGTTAGCAGGAGTGCTCTCTGACTCACTCTGTATAACAAACGACACTACGTCTCTCTTTCTGCTTCGCCGTCTCTCTCTTTCTCGCTTTCTCTCTGGGCCTCTATCCATCTCTTTCTGTCTCTCTCTTGGCATCTCTCAATCAGTTCCATTGGCTTGACTCTTACAAATCTATTTATCTATCTATCTATCTATCTATCTATCTATCTATCTATCTATCTCTATCTATCACTGAAAAGCCTCAGAGTTATTTTTGTTTCTGTGTTATATAATCCGAGTTATATAATGAACACATTCTTCAATAAGGATCATACGGAGAACTTTATAAATATTGGCACCCTGAATTAAAAGTAGCAAAAATGAACGTATGGAACTGAAACATATTGACGGTGACGTGTAAAGTAATTCATTTTGTTTCGCTGAAAAAACAAAACAAAACACTAAACAACGTGCTGGTTTCTAAAGTATTGGCACTCTCACAATAATGAGCACCTCTATTAGTTTTTAGGAATCATGCAGTATGCAAATGGCAGCTTTTCTTTCACTATGATGCTGACATTTTTGAGGACGCACTCAATAATCTCCCAGACAGATGATTTGGCTTTTCACAAAAAGCGAACAGATTTAGAAGGTGCAGATTCAAAAGAACACAGCACTTGTAAAAAATCAACGTCAGCCAAAAAATAAAAATTTATAAAATCCTATTTGCTTTGGAACATGAAGCCCACAAAGCTCTGAGAAGCCGATCGGAGAAACTGTGTGTTAAAGTTTAGACAGAAGAACCCGAGGATGAGGTTTTGAAAAAGAAGAAAAATAAGAGGTGCTGTCCCTTGTGAGGGAAAGAAAAAGTAAGAAAGGTGGATTTTCTTTCAGCAGTCTGCCTGCAGCCTCCATGTGTGCAACATGCATTAAGTGCCTGCAGGCTAAGAAATGCAGGCTTGGTACGCGTCCTCTCCTCAACTCCAGCCTTCAATAATTCAAACATTTGCGGAGGGAATGAGAGCAGAGGTGGGGATTTGGTATTCCTGAGCGTTAGAGGGTTATAAGCGTAGCATATAAGCTCTTAAGACTTAAGACTTGTAGATAAACCCTGGGGTCAGTATTAATTATAAACCAAATCAGTGGCTTTACCCCACAGCACTGTTAAAAACAGAATTCTGATTGGTCAGAGGGTGTTGATTCATTTTCTATAAAAGCAGCTTTGGCTCTCTCTCTCCTTGTACTGTTTATATATATACATTTAACCCTTGAATTGCGAGCATAATACGTTCCAAAGACGTGCTTATATATTAAAAAAAAAAAAAAAAAAAAAACTCGTAGATAAAAGAAAATTTCCCCATAAAAAATAATGGAAACTCTAATGATTTGTTCCACAACCCAAAAAATATTCATATAAAAATAATTAATACAAAATATAAAGTTAAAACAAACGAAATTAACCTGCACTTTACCTTTGAAAAGAATCATGACTGGTGTTAGATAAGGGAAGAAGCAGGAGGAGGGAGGGGGCTACTGTGTAGGTCTACTTTCACACACACACACACACACGTGCACAAACACACACACACTAACAGAATTTCTGCTCTGTCAGAAATAGTTTTTAACAAGGAACATCTTTAATGACACTTGCTTTTGACTCTTTCTGGGGATTTTGCGGAAGTGTGACGTTGCATCATCTTGAAGCATATTCATCTCCCACACCGCTACAGTCTTTTAAACTTTTTTCTTCACGCAGGCCGTCGTTGTAGTACAGTTACTAAAGAACACTTGGACACAAAATAAAATAAAAGAAATGCTTCATGTGCACGTACATGCACTGAGACTGAGCATGGGAGACGATTACCCACAATCCCACAGCCTGCGAGAGAGAGAGAAGAACCATTGGCTCACAATCCAAAGCGCACACGTTCTACTCGTTTATTAAACAACCTTACTCATTTATCAGGTTAAAATTTATGTTTAAATTTTGCTCGTCTTGCAAAACGCTCGCAGATCAAGTTACTCGCAATCCAAGGTTCCACTGTATATATAAAACAGCTCATTCACAGGGGTGAGGGATAAACAGCAGATGGTCAACATAAAAATGCATTTTGGGAAGGAGTCTCCAGGGTCAACACTTTGCTCTTGAAGCAAGAAAACAGTCAGAAATAAAGCTCTAACTGTATTATTATTATTATTATTATTATGATGATGATGATGATGAAAGATGTTCAAGTCAAACCACAACTTGTGACAAAAGTCTTAGTGAATAAAATGTAAAAGCGTTTTACAGAACATTTACAGAAGACTTCAAGCACAGTATAGAGAATCTTAGCCGCAGTAAAACATTTTAAGGGTGCAAATGTTTTAAAAAAGGCCAAAAATCACTGCAGTCGTTCCTGTGAACATTCAGCGAGTGGAACGAAAACTGGAATAACTTGTCGATACTTGCAGAAGATACACCTGTGTGTGTGAACTGTACACACACTCATTCACCAACACCACTTGCATATTACAGGAACTCGGCTGGGAGTTATCGCCACGTCCCCCGTACGGTCCTGACCTCGTTCCAAGACATTACAGACATTAAAGGAGTTCCTGGGAGGCCGGCGTTTCAGAAGTGAATCAGATAGGCAGTCTGATCGTGGCTCCTGTGTACTGAGACAACTTTCCACCTACTGTAGATGGTGTCCAAGCACTAGTGAAACTCTGGGATAAGTGCATTAGTGTCGGAGGAGATTATATAGAGAAATAAAGGGATTTCTGTTATTCAAAGTCCAACTTTGACTTGAACTGTCCTTGTATTTTTACATCAGGAGCTGATTTTATTGTCTTATGAGCATCTAGAGAATGAAAAAAAAAAAACCCACTCAGCAACATGCTGTTATAGGAAAATAATCATCTTCTGGGTGGTAACTGTAACTCTGCTTCATCTCAGCTGCCATTCACTGCTTACTTTCCTAATTACACGACAACACAGAGTGCTTTATCCCTTTCTTATGATTCTTATCCCTCCTCTGTAGTCTCTCGCAGTTTTCATTCATTCCACCTTAAAGAAGAAAATGCTTAAAAAAAAAAAAAGTGATGATTACAGCCTTGATGAGGTTCAACCCGACACCTTCACACAAAACAACGCACGCCTCACAAAGGGACACGCATTTAACACAATAATATGCAACTGTCATTTCCCCCATTTCATCTCTATAGAGATTCTGAGATTATCGTATCTGTGTCAGACGTTGCTACAATGAGCTGTAAGCCTCAGGAGATCGTTATCCCTTCAGCCGAGAGAAGCGCGCTGGAAACGGCGCTCTTTTGTCCGCTTGCTGTCAGTCAACACTCCCGCTCGCAGATATTTACTTCTGTAATTGATAGCCGAGTTAGCCGGGCTCTACAGTATATCCCAACGTCTTTCTGAATTAGCTCGCTAATTTAACTAGCTTCATGAACTCTTCGCTTCCGACACACGTCGCAAGCTGTTCTCAAATCTGCTGCTTTTTAGCCTCGTGGTGAATCATCAAGGATCGATTTCAGAGATTAAAGCTCCCATATTTCATTTTTTAAACAAATTAACCTTAGTTCTTCCCCAAATTGTGTGTGTGTGTTAAAATGGCAGCTTATACAAGGTATTTTTACTCCTTAAATTCCCTCTGTTTCACTCGCTGTCCAAAAACGGCCCGCAAGAGCAGTAGCAAGAGGAAAAGTCCATTTTAAAACAGCCGGTGCCAAGAGGAATCATAAATTGAGCTGAAGTGAAGTTTAATGTCTATTTATTTCACATTGTATGTCATGTGCACGGTTTTTCTTAATGCAAAAATATGATTATAGTCAGAGGTGGAAAGTAATAAATTACATTTACTCGCATTACTGTAATTGAGTAGATTTTTTGGGTACTTTTACTTTTTAAAGTAGTTTTTAAAGTCTGTAATTTTACTTTTACTTAAGTATGTTTTGTTTAAAGTATTGTACTTCACTACATTTTAAATCATATTCGCTAC
>JAQMYG010000009.1:25710883-25721644 GCA_030014215.1 Clariallabes teugelsi | reverse complement strand
AAGAAGTCTTTTTAAACCCTAGTATCCATACTTCTACTCAAGTAATGAATGTGAATACTTTTGACACCACTGATAAAATGTGTGCGTGACAGCTCAGGCGGCTAAAGCTCTGCCCTGTTGATTTTCAGATCTGAGGATCGGGGTTCGAACCCAGCTGTCGGGTTCGAACCTGCTGCCGGTCTCATTTAAGAGATTTTAATGTAATATTTGTTCAATGTTAATGTTTGAGATGTTATATTATAAAACTGCATAATCAGTTTGTCATGCATTTCTTTATTCCAACATTGCACGTTTATAATACGTGTAAATCTGAGCATTTCAAAATCGTGATTAATTACAGACTATGGTGGTGAGTAACTAAAAATCGCAAACGTCACATTTTTAATCGATTGACAGCAATAATGTATGTGCACACACACACACACACACACCAATCTATATATCCAGCACAGCACTCCATGCCTCCCGCACACTCCCGCCGTGTCTGACCAGCCTCCACAGGGATGCCGCCACCGGCAAAGTTGAAATGAAAAACACAGAGCCGGGTCCGGCTACACTGCACTTTCCTCAGCCTTACCATAACAGACACTCGTTCTTCTGTTATTAAAAACTCCGATTGCTTCATAAAACAAAAAAAAAGGGAACCACTATGTAATTTTTATGAAATTTCCCATAAAGCAACACTGTACACACACTACATCAGGATGCTAGTTGCAGATTTTCTCAGGTAATTGGATTTCTCTCCGATACAAACTTTTTATTTCAGTATGTACAGACGGTATTACAGCCTCTGCGCCTCATCAGCCATCCGTTTCGGGGCATTTCATTTAAATATGGATGTCCATATGGTAGAGGTAATTATATCTGAAGCAATATATTCCCTGTAAGCACAGTTGATCTCTCTGGATTATATACACGAGGTGACGAAGCTATCCAAACACATTAGTCATGCAGCATGGAGATAATTTGGCGGTCAGGCTGGGAATGAATACGGTATTATTTAAAATAACCTCATAAAGCTTACGTGGTAGAGAACGCAACAAAAGTCAAGCAAGCTGTGAGAATCCGCGCGGTGCTCATCTCGTATTTTCCATGCGTTAGTTTTTTTTAATTTTCCTGAAATAACAGACGAACGTGTGTTCGTGTTTGTTTACGCAGCCATTAGGTGATGAATGTGACCCGGTCGTCTCCGTTAAGACACCCAAACATTTACTGCGTCTACCTGCTTTTTTTCTTTCGTCGCTTCGCTCTTGTCTTTCCTCTGCACAGATTTCAAGCCTCGAAATGCAGAACATGTTTATTTTAGCAGAATCACTTCCATTTGTCAAGAAACAAACACAATTTCTCAATGCTGGAATGATTTAGAGCCAGAATGAGGATTTAGAACATCAAAATCCAAGTCTTGATGTGTACCACTCTTTCTTTCTTTCTTTTTTTTTTTTTTTTTTCCGGATGAGTAGTAATGGCTGAGATATTTGGCGTGATTTTCCGCCGGGCAGATGGCGATCCATGCTCTGAGACTCGGTGTACCAGCTTTCAGAATTTTCAGATGAGATGAGGAGTGTCACGGTTTGTTGGTTAGTCACGGTGTGTGACTGGATGTGACATAAAAATACAGATTAAAGTGCATTTCCAAGGTTTTGTTTTTTTTCCCCCTTTTGGCTCGGGACAGCGTCTTTCCTCAAAGCCGTTCTTGCGTCTCACCAGTTACAGCAACATTGATAAATAACGCCAGCGGGTCTCATTTATCAAGCTGAATACAAAGAGATTTACTTTTAAATATGTTTATTTCGTACTTGTGATCCTGAGTGTGTGTGCGTGTGTGTGTGTGTCTGTAGATGTTTATGTACGAGAAAATTAATTAATCTGAACCTTCACATGATCGGCTACAAATCACTCATCTTCTATACCACTTTATCCTGTATTCAGGGTCGCGAGGAGCCTATCCCAGGAGACTTAGGGCACAAGGCAGGGTACACCTGGACAGGGTGCCAATCCATTGCAGAGCACACACACACACACACTACAGGCAATTTGGGAACATCAGTTAACCTCACCTACATGTCTTTGGACTGTGGGAGGAAACCGGAGTACCTGGAGGAAACCCACCAAGCACAGGGAGAACATGCAAACTCCATGCACACAGAGACGGGAATCGAACCCGGACCCTGGAGGTGCAAGGCGACAGTGCTAACCACCAGGCTACAACTCATAGAATTATAAATTGCACTTTTAAACCTGTAATATACAGTTGAGTTTATTTATTTTTTTAATGTTTCCAGCATTTATCTGACCAGATAAAGGGGCGTTCAAGTCAAACGGGGACTTGTGATGAGCGAGTGGAACGCCTGCTTAAAAAATAGACAGATAACTCGTCACCAACTTGCAAAAGAGACACATCTGTCTGTGTGAACTGTACACACAATCATTCACCAACACCACTTGCACATTACAGGAACTCGGCCGGGAGTTATCGCCACGTTCACCCTCACAGTCCTGACCTCCCGCCAAGCCATTTCCACATGTCTGAGCCAGTAGAGGAGTTCCTGGGAGGCCAGCGTTTCAGTCAGTCCGATCATGGGTCCTGCGTGCTGAGCCGGAAAACTTTCTACCTTTATGCACTAGTGAAACGATGGGATAATGTAAGTGTATTAGTGTAACAAGGGATTATATAGAGACATAAAGGTTTTTTTTTTACTGCACTATCAAAAGTCACAGTTTGACTTCAACACTCCTCATGCATGTAGAACAGCTTTGTAGTCTTCTTCGTATTAATATAGGAGACTTTTTAAACAAAATAACTTCCACTTCTTATTTCCATCTTTTCAGTTGATCCTGATTGGTCAATTCGGGCTCCTACTGTACCTGTCTGTGTGATTTACCTTATATGGAGCTTTTTGGGCGTCTCTAAATGCGAATGAGTTGTTCCGAGAACGTGCTTTATTTTTTAGATGATCAACATACAGTATGTACAGTATGTAAGGAAAGCGTTCCTGAAGATTATGTAAATCTAGCAAATGTTCTATTTTTTCCTTTTAGGTTTTGGTCATGTGACCATAATGCAAGGCTGCTTAGAATAAAACCTTAGAATAAAAGGTAAAAACTGTTAAGTTGTAGGAGGGTACAGCGCTTCAGCACTGCTGCCGTGCATCTCCAAGGTTAGGGTTCAAATCTGCCCTGTGTGTGTGTGTGTGTGTGTGTGTGTGTGTGTGTGTGTGTGTGTGTGTTCTGTGTGGGTTTCCTTCAGATATTCTGGTTCCTTCCACAGTTCAAAGTTATGCCTTGTTGGCTAAATTTTTGGTGAGATGACACAAATATAATATATCCCAAGCAAAATGAAAAAAAAAAAATTTAAATCCCTCCAACAACATGATTTAAAACACACAGGTCCAGACTTCTAACTGGCAGAAAGAAAGAAACACTAATTACTCACTCACTCATTCTCTATAGCGCTTATCCTGTACAGGGTCGCAGGAGGCCTGGAGCCCATCCCAGGGGATTTTGAGCAGAAGTACACCCTGGATGGGGTGCCAATCCATCGCAGGGCACACACACATACACACACACATTCACTCACACACTATGGGCAAATTGGAAATGCCAGTTAGCCTACCCTGCATGTCTTTGGACAGTGGGAGGAAACAGGAGTACCACGCGGAGTAAATACGCCACCATGCTGCCAGCAAACTAATTAGAAAATTTTGACTTCTTGTTTCCTTCTGATGTATTTCATATGTACAGAATGTTTTGCAAAGAGAATTTTGGACAAAAAAAATTAAAATCTTAATAAAATGTTCACCATCTGCTCATGTATTTTTAAAAGGTTAATTAATACTATTATATTTTTAGAATAGGTTATCTTATCGAGAGGTTTCTTAACTGTAACAGCCCCAAAAAACAGCTGAACGCTTTACTGACCTCATACTACACGTCTTACAATCTCTCAGTTACATTTTAACTTGTAAAGCTCACACATGTGGTTCTGCAAAAGGAAGTAAAAGAGATAAAAGTGACAAAAAGTCCATCGTCTCCATTAAATACAGCTAATTAGAGTCGAGAATCATTTTCCGTTCTCAGTAATGTGCCTTGCGGATCTACAGTATATCTGTGTCTACATTCATATTTATATCTCGAGAGCCTTCTGTGGAAGAAAATAAATAATTTAAGATCTGTTTCATTTTACATCAACAAGCAAAACCAGTTCAACATCAAGACGTGAAAAAACATTAAGCCTTCCATGAAACGCACACATAAAACTTTAATTTCGACCGTGTTTAATACGTACGTACACTAATGCGGCTGGTTCATGCTCATGATGGAAACTGCAGCAGGATAACGCTTTACCATTAAGTAAATGTTTCATAGCCCCTCTGTGTTTTATAGCTCTGGGTTCTTCGAATAAATACTGCATAACCAGTACGAATGCCGCGGTGAAGCAAACATAATAAAATAATGAAGTGCAAAAGAAACAGTGAGTGAAGCTTTGCTGCAATCAGATCGGTTCGGTTAAGTAACCATTGACTCCTGATTCTCAGTGACTCGAATGAGTGTCGTTGCAAAATATGCAAGCCTGGTGAACATGAGCCAGGTTTACACTGTGTGCGATTTCGGTGCTCTTTTATGATCTTTCTTTTATTTTTGTCATTTTGTTACACTGTGAGTTGAAGTGAAAATTCTATAACATCCGAGTTTTACAACATCATGTTTCCTCAAAGTCACATTGAAGGTCTCTAATGATAGACCTGGGATTGACAATGCTGCCTAGGTTATCACTCTGCTGGCTTACAAAAACACAAATATTTATTAAGGCCAACTTGGGAAATGTGGAATTTATTCCTTTTCGTTACTTACTGTACAAAGGTAACACTTTTTAAGGTACTGCTCAATACAGTCTCTTTTGGCGGAGTTGATGGTCTCCTACTGCGCTACACAATGTTTACAGAGATGACACCATTGACACGAGCAATGTGCACAGATAGATGAAGAAATTGAAAGAAGGGGAATGCAGCACTGAAGATAAAAAAAGCATGCAGTGGAGGAGTTGGGTTCAATGATGGCGAAACTGCGTGGCTTGTGATGGAGACTATGTTGAGTAGTACCTCTGTATGGAGAAAAAGTGACTCTACCAGCATGTGCAATCTGACGCAGCTATGCCAGTTAATAGAAAAGTTATTCCCACTTTTGCATTACTTTCAGTACAGCTCTCGTATTTTAGTTTGTTTAACATTTGAAGTTTTTATTAGCATATTTGTAGCTGTCGGTTTTGCGTCTTATATGGCAATGGAGCCATGCTGTAAAATAAGGATACAATATGATACAATTATTACATCTGAGTTTCTTTTAAACATAATATAAACTACAATATACAGAAGTATAATTAAAGTTTAATGGAACTTATGATGTAATGAACATCATAATGTATACAATAGTAAATTTCTTCTTTTTTTTAGGTTAAACTATTACTGTAAAATTATAAAGATGAAAATGCTAAATTCTAACCTCGCACAAACAAATTATAAGCAACAATCAAAACGTATTTTCAGTATTCACTATATATATATCGATATTAGATTGTTATATCTAACACCCCTACTGTATACTATATAATATAGATTTTTTTTATTTTAAAAAATTCTAAAATGTCAGAACTCTATTGGTCACAGAAGCCAAGAAATCATCATTTGTATTCAAAGAGCACAAATCTCAACTTTGGATCAAAATAATTCTTTCACAGTGAGCTTCTGTTTTTATCTGCGACAGTAAAATCAGTCTGGGAAGTGTACTGTACAGTGTAAATCCGGCTTTAAAGGCTGAAAGAGAAGAGTCATGAAATATGACTAATAGGAGTCAAGGGTGCTTATCCTGATGCTTATTAAAGTAAGTATGAACGGCGTACACAATGAAGAAGTTTACCTCTGTTGTCCAGAGCCGTTTCATTTGCTTTGATTTGTTTTGATTTTAGGCTGCCCTTGACAGTGTCATACCTCACATTCCCTGGAGCCGGATATGGTACATGTGCAAGTACCAGTCCCATTGGCCAGTACATCCATGGCTTCCGGCGTGGCAGCAGGGTTGTAGCTCATGTAATATTCCTGCAGCTGGGAACTCAGGTTCTGTTCTGGCTCGGGACTCTTTTTTCGCCGCTTCCGTCCAACCATGGAGCGCTGCTGCAATAGCCTCGTGGCTCCCGGATACCGTCTACAAGAGACGTAAATCACCATCAAGATGAGTGACGTCGTAAAGAAAACTGCCACCCCACCAACCACAATCTTATGGAGGGATAAGTCCTCTTGTTCTGGAGATTGGGTCACAAGCAGGCTGTTGGAGGGTGGTGGCGTATTCGGAGGGGTGTCTCTGGGGTTCGTTTCAGGGACACTAGGATGAGGAAGAGGTTGAACCAACAATGGTGGGGTGGGTGGTTCAGAGGTGGCTGGAGGAAGGGGTAGGTCAGGAGTTGTTAAAGGTAAGATTGGCTCGGGGGTAGTTTCCATACTTGACTCCCCCCAGGTGTGGTGAGGAAACGGTGTCTGAGGGATGAGTTCAAAATCGTCACAGTCTATATAATTTTTTGTTGCCTCCATCACCTTTTCCCCTTGAAGATGTTTAGGGCTGCTGCAAATGATACTTGTGTCTTTAGTCCCATGGAAATTCTTTAACCAGGCAACGAGAGGACAAATACCCGGCCCGCAATCCCAGACATTCCCAGCGAGGCTGATTGTGGAGAGGGAAATCCAGGCTGCCACCGTCTCATGAGACACGTTAGCAAGCTTGTTAGACTCCAGGTTAAGGACCTGAAGATTTGGGAGGCATTGGAAAACCACAGGGTCCAGACTCTGGATCTCATTTCCAGACAGGTCCAGCTTCTGTAGGGTATACCACATCCAGGGGAGGCCTTGGTTAACCGCTCGGATACGATTCCACTGGAGATACAACCCACGGAGGTTTGCAAGGCGGGGAAAAAGAAAGAAGTTGATCCGAGAGAACTGATTGTGCTCCAGGTGCAGTTCCATCAGCCGAGATAAACCCAAGAATGTGGTACGGGTGAGAACGCGAAGTCGATTGTAGCCCAGATCTAGAAACTCCAAGCTTCTGCACTCTATAAACGCCCGGACTGGAATTGTTGTGAGTCCGTTGGAGCGGAGATGCAGATTCTGTAGCTTTCGAAGACCGTGGAACTGACCTGGCTGTAATTCCTGGAGTTTGTTATAGGACAGGTCCAGGCTGCGGAGATTTGGCACGCCGTGAAACGTAGCATTGTGTAGTTGTGAGATCTTATTGGTGCTCAAGACCAACTCTTTAAGCCGTCGTATGCCCTGGAAAGCGCGGCTGTCTACAAACGAGATCTGATTGTGGTCCAGGTACAACCATAGAAGCTGGTTCAGGTGGGCAAACTGGTAAGGGAGCATTGTATGCAAGTCATTGTTTCGCAGAGACAAACCCTGGCAAGTTACTGAAATGTTTTCCGGGACATCGATGAAAGACGCTGAATCACAATGGACAATTTTACCCTCACAGCGGCAGCTGTAGGGACATGTTTTCTCCCCGGAGCAGAGAAGAAACAGAAAGGAGGCAAGGAGAGAGAGGACGCAGGCTAATCTCTTGGCACAAATCGACAGACCTGTGGAAAGAAAAAACAAAACAAAACATCATTTTAGTTTACATGAGAAAATTATTAAATTGCTCATGCTGCATCTGATCTGCTAGGGGGTATTTAGGGTAATGACAAACCCCAGGCAAAAATAAACCTTGAATTGGTACCAGATCCTACCACAAGATTAAAGACTATCTCCAGAATTCATTAAAATAAGCAGTGTATAAAGATGCCTGGAATCGTGTAAAAGTCTCTAAGGAGGCTTTGAAAGTTTTTAAAGGACCCACAAGGTAACGAAGGCGTGCGGCTGTCACTCACAAACCTACTATTAGCAAAAGTTTTTTTTTTAATTGTTATCTCATTCCTATCTCAGTTTTTCGTCAAAATATTTCAATCCAAATCACTAAGTAAAAAATAATTAGGTGTATAAATAATGTTACCTCTGACATAATGTGTTGCGTCTGTGGAAAGTTCAGGAACAGACAGTCCTGTGGCTGCATAAAAACTGCACATTTAAATAACGAGGCTAATATGTAAATAGACGGATTGTGTTCACAAAATAAATCTGTTCTGAAAAGGTCTATTTTATTTGATTTACAGGTTCAATGTTTAACAACCCCATGTTTGAAAGGGTCACTCAGTCTGCGCTTTAGAAAGCTAGATCCATTAACAATTCACAGGATACTATTTTCCAAAGGGCTTAGTATAATTGAATTCATGCGGAGATTAATTTCAGCATCAATAAAAAACATGGTGAAAATATGTGCAGCGAACAGACATCGTGCCGAGGATTCACTCGCTGTCTAGTGACCCGTTTATCAATTCATTTCAAAATGGATGACGTCGTTCACATTACCAGCCTCAAAGCACATTAGGGACTCAAAGCACACAGTTCAAATCAGTTTTTAAGCGCTGTCTGAATGCACAAATCTGATGTTTTTCAGAGCAGATCTTTGTACTTGGTCCTAGATTGGATATACACGTACAGTATACAGTATCTGATACGCAAAACCCCCAAAATCTCGGTCTCACAAATGTGACGTGTTTTAACCCAGATGGCACGAGCGAAGACGTATCAATGCGAGCACTCGTGCCATTTCAGAGGACACACACGTCCACATTAGAGTCAGATAAACGTCACATGTAATCATGAATTTTGAACCGTCATGACATGCAAATCCGATCTGACCAAAAGCATCATAATTTGGCAGCATGACTTCTAACGTGAATATCGCCTCTAAGAACGGCATCATTCACTGAACTCGTCAAAGGGATCATAAGATTATTATCACTACGTGGATTCCCGGAGAGACGGTTAATATGACATTGCAGAATAATATGCGAGCTGGTAAACTCGTTAAGATTGTTTTTGCTTTTCATATAACCGTCTCAGACATCGTCTCCGCATTAAGCACTCTGTCAGAGTTCAGAATAAAGAGGAAGGTCTACGAGATCAGAGTTAATAGCGTACAGCGACAGATAATAATACCATGCCATTAATTCCCGGGAGCGAACATTTTGGTCTACGTCCTTCATGAATTATGAATCATGGAACAAGAAAGTCAGGTGATGTTATTATTAAGACGTGATGTTATGTGTAAGAACAGAGCTGGGGGGTGCGGGGGGTGGGGAGGGGCACATATTCCTTACTGAAGTAAAAGTGCAATCGATCATCTAAATAAATGTGATGCAGTCCTGAAAGACCTGGAGGAACTTGCCAGAGATGAAGCTTGGAGAACAGCCAAGAAAGGACCAAAAATAAAAAAAAATAAAAAAAGAAGATCAGCTTTTGACGTAAATTGAGTTTGTCTGCCAATAACATACTTTGACATCTCTACTATAATAAAGCTTAAACGTGTTTTTACTGAAATGACATGGAAATATTTTCTAACCTTTAAGATCATGCTGCGTAAAAAGCAAAGGGAGAAAAAAAAAAACACGGTGAAAACAGTCAGGCTGACTAAAGATATTGAAAACCTCCGTTTTCCCAGGAAATAGTCATGTTTTTGGAGAGTTCACTGTGCTGCAGGGAAACATTTTGTATTAAAGGACTGGGAAAATATCCATGATGCTAATAAAAGAGGATTGAAATCTTTAAATCCCGTAATATCTACTAAAAGGGAGTGATTTAATACGAGTGACTATTTTTTTCAGAGATGACAAATTGAAATGAGATTATCGCTAAACGAGCTTATGTCGCAAAACTCTCAAAACGAGCATATTACTATTATTTTTTTGGTCATAGAAACAACCGAAAACAACCATAACAACATGTGATCATGTGTATCTGTGCTGTTTCTTCACCTGTGTGACCCACTTTCACATCTTTTCCTCATGTGTGTATAGTCATGTTCAAATGAACTAAAATGTAGTTTACATTTTTCAGTCCTGAGCCCTAAACAGTATACAGTATGTGTATTAAAAAACAAACTAAATATAAAACAAATAATGGCTAAAATGCTCAGAGTTTTAAGGTCTAGACGCCGTGTCTGACTTTAACCTCAGGTGATGTGAGAGAGAGACGCTGGGATGATGTGGATGATTCTAATAATCACTGTTGGAAATTCATAATAAAATTCAGTATTAATGTTTGTTTTTCCATCAGTACATTAGGCAGTAAATGTCCAGGTCAGGGCGGCACTGTTCAGTGGAAATGAAATGAAATGAAAAGTAATTCCCTTTTCACTTCAGGGTGCTGAAGCAAAAATGCTAGAACTCGCCACTTTCTCCTGCCGTTTCTTTTATACCTCAAACTCCATTTATTTCACTCCTCCTCCGAATGTGCCATCTCAGTGTCTATGTAAATGAGTTTACTCCGATCCATGCCCTTCCAGAGAATAGCAGAGCTGAGCAACAAGCTCACAAGTCTTTTCTTATACGAGCTCAAAATAGGCAGAATCTAATTGGCTTATTCTCACTCACTCGTCGTCTAAACAGCTTTAGCCAGTATACAGAGTCGTGGGGGCCTGGAGCCTATCACAGGAGACTTATGGCACGAGGCGTGGTACACCTTGGACCGTGCTAATCCATCGCAGAGCACACACACACATACACACACTCATTCACACACTACGGGCAATTTAGGAATGCCAGTTAGCCTAATCTGCATGTCTTTGGACTGTGGGAGGAAACCAGAGTACCTGGAGGAAACCCACCAAGCACGGGGAGAA
>JAQMYG010000009.1:25685678-25690272 GCA_030014215.1 Clariallabes teugelsi | reverse complement strand
CCCCCCCCCCCCCCCCCCCCCCCCCCCGCCCCCCCCCCCCCCCCCCCCCCCCCCCCCCCCCGAAACTATGGCCGAAACCGTGTGCTATGTTAGCAGCAAGCTAAAAAAAACATGAGCGATCATGTGTTTATGATGAATTGTGCACTTTTTCACAACCAACAGCTAAAATGTCTTTATATTGATTAAGCTAAACGATCATCAATTCCTGATTGCTAATATGAGCTTACTGGCTTGTTGATCTTTTTTTGTGAAACTCTGGGATGAAACCAACATCCTGTCTTTCCAAGCAGGAATTACAGTTAGAAGTAGTGTTTTCTTTGTTTTTTATTTTATTTCTAGTCTTAGGATGGAAATAAAAATTTATGATCTTTACACAGCATTAGCCAAGCAGTCATAATCCACAGTTTCAAAGAGAACGTAACAATAATCGCCACATCTGGACGTCTGCTCTCTGCCGAACTCTGGCCCTCTCGGACCTGAACGCGCTCACATTTCACCAAACCTCATCATACAGCAAACACATCATACAGTATGTTCACTGTGTATAAGACATTTTTTTTTATTTCCTCAGATAAACATAAGCATTGTTCTTTTGCTTATTATCAATTGGAAAATGCCACTTTTATTCATTATTCATCACTTCTGATGGTTTTGCAGTGGAACGTTTGTCCTGTGAAAATTGCCAGGATATAAAAGGCTGGATGTATAAAAAGGGGCTCAAAACCAGTAATATAGAATTAATTCATATAATTTACACTCACTCAGCATCTACAGCACTTATCCTGTGCAGGGTCATAGGAGGCCTGAATTTTAACCCCAGGAGACTCGGGGCACCAGGCGGGATACGACCTGGACGGGGTGCCAATCCATCACACGTTTACACACTCATTACACACTCATTCACGCATTACAGGATATTTGGAAACACCAGTTAATCTAATCTGCATGTCTTTGGACTTTGGGTGGAAACCGGAGTACCCTGAGGAACCCCACCAAGCACGGGGAGAACATGCAAACTCCATGCATATAGACTCGAAGATGCGACTCAAACTCTCGACCCTGAAGTGGTCACGACTACACCAACATATTGCGATTTTAGTCTCATCAGAATGGGGACATTATTTATACTGTGGTTCATTATTTTAAAATTTTTCTAAATTTTCATTTCTGAAATGTCTATATTTGGCATCAAATAACAGATTTCTATTTCAATTACAAATCAAATCCATTCACACCGTGATGTGTTTATTGAAAATAGTTTAAACAAACAAAAGAAAACTTCTTTCTGATTGGCTGTTGGAGAGTGCATTAACCAGAATAAGCCACTACAACATGGCTATTTGTGTCTAGCTCTAAATATTAAAATATGTCTAAAACAAAGTTCAAATAAAACCAAAACCCAATGAGAAATCTATACAGCAGAACCTCGACATACTAATTTAATTTGTTTCGGCGGCGAGTTCTTAATGCTAAAATTACAAAATTACAAAGATATACATTTTTCCATGAGTAATAATGTAAATGCAGATAATCTGTTCCAGCCGCCCAACTATTTTATCAATATTGCAAATAAATGGACGAAAAATTTCTTGCAACATTTTAATTCTTAAGTTGAAGATTAGTAAGGGAGGTTCTACTGTAATTTGATTATTATTTGGTGTGTCATAACCAGTTCTTCTGGTTTGCCTCACACCCAGTTTTAGGAAGATTTGGCCATATATGGAAGTGTTCTTCTAAATCATCAGAAAATGTTGGAGGGGGGAAAAAATCTATGATTTGTGATTAGATATTGAGGCGTGGAGTTTAGGTAAAAATTTAAATAGAAGCAAATCTTTATCCAGAAACACATTAAAATGCAGCTGTAATAATAATAATAATAATAATAATAATAATAATTGTGGCCTCATGTGCAGTGGTGGCTCAGAGGGCTAAGGCACAGAGTTACTGATCAGAAGGTCGGTGGTTCGAGCCCCAGCTCCACCAGGTCGCCATTGTTGGGCCCTTGAGCAAGGCCCTTAACCCTGTCTGCCTAACTGTATTAGGGCTGACCCTGTGCTCTGACCCCAGTTACGCTGGGATATGCGAAGAAAGTTTTTCACTGTGCTGTAATGTACTGTATATGTGACAAATAAAGGTTTAACTTAACTATGTAGTTTTAATGTACATCAACAACTTACAGTGGTGGCCAAAAGTATTGAAACAAAAGTGAGATTCAATGCTTTAATGACATTTTCAGTATTTGTTTTAAATAATAACAATCAAGATAATAAGAATATGTTGTTATTTTATGCCGTGAAATTGCTATACAACAATCAATATTCATTATGAAGTTGTTTATTCTTGAAAACCTGCTGGATCCGGCTGGGCACAGAGTCAAAGATGGTGTCATTCGCTCAATCCATTGCCTGCTGGATCGCTTCTTAAAGATCGTGTACAGAAATTTGGCAAATTTTCAGGTTTTAGGATTTTTTTTCTGCAGAGGTCGACACACGGCTTCGGAAAGTAAAAGTCCTGACGCATATTTGTTCCAGTCATTAATTAAACCAGCGGATTCTAATGAGCACAACTAAATAGCAGAGAACTAATTAGTGACATCACCTGTTTGGCGCACAGAGAGAATATATCCTCATTGTATACTGTATGTTGTCTTAAAACTTTTGGCCCCCGCTGTGTAAATTCTGCCCTTAATTAAAAAAATTTTCTTCCTACTAATCTTGTGATTGGTGCTGTCTCTTCTGATCTCTGCGTTAAAGCATGTATAGAATCATTGCGCAAAAGAAATTAGCAAGTATTTGAAGAAAATTGTCTAAACAATTCATACACGAATATTCAGCTCACATGTTGTGTTTTATATCCAGACTGAGACGCTGTGAGTTAACATCTGCCATGAGCACAGCACGCTAACAATGATGTATGAGGATGCTGACAGCAACCCCGATGGGAATAGCCGCACAGGTTGTGTGTGTGTGTGTGTGTGTGTGTGTGTTTCTAGCTACATTATTACACATCCCAATGAAGTTACACCAGGGCACTGTTGCATCCTCGACGCTGATTGGCTGACGGTGATTAATGTTGTCTAACAGCCGCTGTGACAGTAGCGCAGGTTCGTATCCGTGCACTCGTTCTAATATGTTTCTATAGTAACAGCTCATTCACAGATTGACATTCCTCATAAACAGAATGAGAAATGTGCGCCGTCATTAAAAAGGTAAAGCTTTCCTCCTGTAATGAGACATTTATGGAAGGAGACAGTTATGGAAGGAGTCTCCAGTGTCAGGGCTTTGCTATGAAGTATTACGCTTCGTGGTTTCTTGGTCGCAAAACATGACCAGGTGCATTTTTTTGCCTTGTCTTGTTTGTTGTATTAACTTCAAGACAGACTAAAAATCTGGTGAGGGAAGAAGTGTTTGTCCTCCTGTATTTGTCCCCTGGTTTTTGTGTTATGTTACCTGTGCTTTGTTTGATATTCACCTCAAGGCTGCATTTCCCAGCATAACATAACATGACATAAGTGAAAACGTGATTTTTAGATATTCCCCAACATTAAATGTAACTCTAAATGTAAAATTTATGATACATCATTCTTCGATGAATAAAAAAATTGCAATCATCAGCAGGTTTCTGTGGAGTAAGAGGAACAAAAAACCCTTCGGCTTCATCACACTGTACTGTTGTTGATTCTTTTTTTTTCTCTAATTGTATTTAAAAATCTTTTTAAAATCTCTGGTTTATAATAACATCTTAGATTTAACATCAGCATCTATAAAATGGAATTATTTTGTTATTTTTAACAAAACAAAAACAAGATTTTACAAAAAAAGATTTTACAGATTTTATATCTTCAACTCTCTCAATCAGTCAATTTTGTGCTTGTGATAAGTGTGGGTTGCCAGATCACACTGTCAAATTCCCTAAAATGCAATACTGAAACCCCGGCCACTCCGATAAAACCAGGCAAAATTACAAGATCTGTACTAGAACTCATAATGAAGCCCACTTATATATGCATATACTATCAGGGTGTTCAAGTCAAACCGGGACATGTGATGAAATTTCTGGTGAATGAAGGTATAAAAGCAATTGACTTTTACAGAGTACGGTACGGTGATGAGACTTAGTCGCAGTAAAACATTTGAACGGTGCAAACGTTAAAAGAAGGCCACACGTCCATGAATGACGATGCCGGCCAAAGTGTCTCAGAGCTCACGCAGTCGTTCCTGTGAACATTCAGCTAGTGGAATGCCTCATTGAAAAACAACGGATAACTTGTCGCGAAACTTGTGAAAGAGACACATCTGTCTGTGTGAACTGTACATACAATCGTTCATCAACACCATGTTCCCCGTACAGTCCTGACACGGAGCACCTGGGATGGACCTTGGGTTGAGTCCCGAATGAGGATGGGGTCTTACTCGGCAGTGCCAGCATCGACCGTGAGCTGGGAGCTGAGGGAGGGGCAGTGTCACAGCGTGCGCCTGTGATGGGCCTGCGGCCAAATCAATATCTCTCCTCGATCCCTCCGAAGCTCACTAGTTAGGCGACCTACCCTTCAGGTATGCGAAGGAGCGGAGCCGCAGAATTACGTAGGCATGGC
>JAQMYG010000009.1:25670678-25680678 GCA_030014215.1 Clariallabes teugelsi | reverse complement strand
AGCACAATTACTTTGAAAATCAATCCATGATGGCCAAGATGTAACAGTACTAGTCTAAAAGTCAGACAGATCTGTGATGAGATCCCACTGTGAAGCAGAACAGGAAGAGGAGGCTGTGTGCTTTCCCTTGTTGCTAAGGACCAGCTGTATCTTAACAGGACAAAGTACCACTGGCAGGGCTCCTGCAAGAGTTCCTGGGCTCCTTGAAAACCTAAAACCGTATATCAGTCCCCCAACCTTGGGGTTGCCCCTTACCATTGGTGTCCATTGGGCTTGATCAAAAGGTTGTTTGGGGTGAGCATGGTAGTTATGTTAAAGGATGCGAAGCCCTTCTTGTACAGTAGTACCAGCTTAACAGCAATCTGTTATTTGGTCCCAATCTCATGGTCCTGCTCAGCCCAAAATAGCTTCTTTAAATAGGAGGCGGCTTAGTAAAGTGTAGGTTTGTCTCCAAATCGCTGTGACAGGACAGGTCCCACTCTCAATTCAAAGGGATTTACTTTTACGGTGATGGGCTTGGAAGGGCTTGAGTATTGAAGAATTAAAGCTGTGGAAAATGCATTATTGTGCTTGTCAAATGCCTCCTTTGCTGCACTGTTCCATGATTGATGCTTAGCCTACTTTTTTGAGAAGAGATGTCAGAGGATGGGCAATAGAACAGAATCCCCCAAGAAAATGTTTGTAGAAGTTTGTAGAGCTGAGAAATAGTTGTAGATCCTTGTTGTAGACTTGACAGTGGACTGGCTTGTCACAGCCAACACCTTGGCCGGATCCATGAGCACTCCTTTGATCCTTTGTTACAGTATACCCCAGAAGGAATTCCGGTGCACATGGAATTCAAACCTCTTCACTTCACAAATATTTAATTCTGAAGCAATCGTTCATGGACTTGCACAAACAAGAAGAACATAGGGTTTAAATCAAAGGGGGTAAATCAAGATATCGTTTGTATATGCAATGACAAATCTACACAGCATATCCCTTAGGACATTAATTATGAAACACTGGAAGACTGAGGAGGCACATGAGAGCCCATAAAGCCTTACTCAATATTTGTAACGGCCAGAGGTCGTGCTAAAGTTTGCGTTCCATTCAGCATCTCCGTGGATGTGGACCAGATTATATGTTTCGATCAAGCTTGGTGAGGATCTTCACACACCACACTCTTTCTAGGGCAGGAGCAGCTTTCTAGCAGCAATGGATAACAGTATTGTACATGACAATGATTTCATTGAGTCAATATAGGGTCGAAGGCCACCACCTTTGTTCCCCACAAAAAAATCCTCCTGATTTCGAGGAGGAGGTGTTGGGCTTGCAGGAGTGTGCCACGCTGATAGATTTTTGAGATGTTGTACTGGTTGAGCATGAATGTTCGGTTTATTTACAGTAGCCTGGTCAATAAAATTTTTCCAATTCTGAATCGATCAGCACCGCCAAACAGAGACAACATCTGAATGTTGAATTCCTACTTGTAGGTTAAATTAAAGAGTTAAAGAATGAGATCGAGAAGGTAATGGACTGAATTTGGGGAGGTAGGTGTTGGTGCTGGTGGCCTCGGGTTTTGCTGGTGACTTGGCATGTCATGGGCACATTCACATTCCAAGTCTCCGTCCAAACCTGATAGGCACATTCCCATAAACACGTCAGATTTGTCACAGGGAAAGTACAGTCAATCTTCAAGGGTTGTACAGGCGAGTTTCAAGGGTTCAGGGTTGCTGATCGTGTTAATTAAATTGAGGTCCAGTTTCCATTAGGTAGTGGCTGGTTGTGAACAAATCAAATAGCAAGACTGATGAGTGAGTCGAGGGTCATTTTCTAATTTCTGCAAGCCATCTCAGCAAAGATTTATGGGTTGAGACCCTGAGAAAGGGTAGCCTTGATGGCAGGTTTGTCCTGCAGTGAGGGTCTGGAATTCAAGTGCATATTTATCTTCTTTTTATGATCCTTAGGAGATGGTGGGTGATGGTTCACCAGTCTTTTTGCCTTTTGATGAGTGCTTAAAGAAACATTCTAGAAGTTATACTTATTTGTTGCTTTGATAAGTGTTATTCAGCAAAATAGAAACATACACTGTGTGGTTTCCCCATCATACTTGTCCGCCTGGGAAATTTATGAACTTGTCAATATAATGGTGTAGCGTAGCTTAACAGGGGTAGATTGCATCTGTGTGAGCAGTTGAGTTTGGCATCTAATTTAGCCAGATGCTGCTGTTCTTCTCCCATCCGTTGTCCCTGAGCTACTATGGAATTTTGCCAGTCCATTGTAGTGGCAAAGTAACCTGTCATTTATGACATGGTGCCAGTCTGTTTCAGGGCACAAGCATGCCCACACTCACACACATTCTCACAGTTCAGGCAATTTGTGTAATCTGTGGAAGGAAACTGAAGTAACCTGAGGAGACCGACCATGCATGAGGAGAACATGAAAACTCCACACACATAGACTTGAAGGTGGGACTTAAACCCTCATCCTTGGAGGTGCTAACCACTATACCACCATTCTGTTGAATTTAATAATAATAATAATAATAATAATAATACAGGCTTCTTTTCCGTGGCCCACCCTGTAGTAGTAGTATCAGTATTAATACTACTACTACTACTACTACTAATAATAATAACTTCTCTTGTTCTTTTGTTACTTAAGCCCCCTTATCGTTGCTTATAATTCAGAGCACTGTGAAATCTGAAATAACAATCTTTAATTGTTTATGTATGCTACTTTCTCATAACTAATGACATTTTCTTGTGCATGGTAACTTTGGAAACCAATCAATGTGTTTAAACAAACAGTAGTACATTGCTCTCATATGAATATCTCATGAGCATATATTTATGGGTCTGATCTCAAGCACAATTCATTATTCAAACATTATATATGGATTCTACATTAAAACAGTTTTTTTTCATGAAATAATTGATTGGAGGTCTTAATTATTAGCTAGTTGTCATATAGCATGCAGTTAACTTAATGCAGCTGATCTTTAATCACATCACGTTAACGATATCGGTCAATACGGTTTTAATAAGTCATGTTGTAATCTTTACTATAGAGAAATATAATTATGATGCATCATTAGGCGCTCATTTCTTCTCCAAGCACGCCACTGTATTGTGTGTTAAATTGATTCTTCACACAGGAATATCAATAACGATGACGATAACTGGCTTTTTTGTTTATTGCCATGGTAGGAGCAGAGTAAGAGAAATTGTGAGGGATTTTTGGCTGTGAAAAGGTTGCTTGCAGCCCTTTTGCACCACGAACAGCATATTAGCTGATTCGGGCCCCAATCTGTTATTCAATCTGTCTTGGAAAGGAGGGAGTTTATTTATTTACAAAGTCTAAAGCAACTCTGCATGAGCAAAGAAACTGGTCGATATGCAGATGACTGAAATGTGCTGTGGATAATTAATCAGCTAATATTTATTAATGCAGGTTTAAGCATTAGAATAGTGGACTGTTTTTGTTTTGTGATTCTAGACAGTATACAGTAGATACCATGGTAGTCCAATGGTACTGTAACATGGTATATAGTACCCTGTCATTTTCCACAGTACCATTTGCTGGTATTGTTCATGTATTACACTATGGTACAGCAGTACATATACTATAGTATGGTAGCATAGAACATGTACAGCACGAGGAAACTGCTATACATGTTTATGTACCATAACAGTAATATTTATATAGTATGTTACCTGTTACAGTATCCCCAAAAGTTAGTATTTTGTTGAATTCCATGGTACTTATTGGGTACCATAGTGGCTGCTAAAGTTCAGCAGGTACAGTATCTAATATAATATGTTTGTCCAAACTGTACCATATTATATATGTTAGTATATGCTATGGTATGGTATAGTACAGGTAGTACCATATTAGATATCTACTGAACTTTTATAGATGCTGCGGTACCCAATATGTACCGTGGTATTCACCAAAGTATTATGTTTTAACCTTTGGCAGTTAACCCTAACATGTACAGTACCATAACAGGTAAAATGGTACAGAAGAGGTTAATATAAGTATTACCATTATGGTATAGAAAACTGTATAACATATTCTTGACAGTGACCTGATACGTGTTCCATAGTAGCAAACTATAGTATACGGTAGATCCATTTGCCATACTATACTATACCATTGTACCATGATAGAAGCATGTACCATAAAGTGTTACTGTCAAAAATACCATGCTAAAGGTACCACTGGACTACCATAGTACCAATACTATGGTAAAAATTTTATGGGTAGGAGTGTAAAGAAAAGCGAAAGGTTTTGAATTAACCTTAAACTAAGAGTCGGCAGAAGACTTTAACTTCTTTTTATTTGCTGCGCTTTCATTTAGCACAGCAGGACAAATCCAGTATGCAGTAACTAGCCGGGATGCTGGAGTGATTGATAGGTCATTACCTCGACACACAATAGCCAAAGATGTTGAATAAAAAAAAAAGAGAAAAAAAAGGAAAAGAAAACGAAGAAGCACAATGACACAAGTGCTGAAGAGATAAAGACACACTCACACACACACACTCACACACAAACACACACACACACAAGATAGGAAATTAAAGAGTTTATCTTTATCTAGATTAACTCTGTATTAAACGTACTTAGGAAGTCAGAGCTCATGGTTGTAATGACGGCATTTTCAAACCCCCTGCCTGCAGTGAAAAAAAAAAAACATGGATGATGTGTTCATCTTTTGTTAGCATATACATAACCATATATACAGATTTAACAAGTTAATATATATCTGTACAGTAGTGATGGGTCGTTCATGAACGTTTCGTTCGTTTTGAACGAGTCTTTAACGTGACTCAGAAGAACGAGTAGTCTCAGACCATATTTCGTTCATTTTCTACTGGGCGCACATGCGCAAAGCATCGCAAAACCCCTGTAGGTTATGTACAGGAAACAGAAATGAGTAGTTAACTCTCGAGTCTTCTGGTCTGAATCGTTCGTTCTTTTGTCATGTGACTCCCATAGACGCTAATAACGATTCGGACCAGAAGATATGAGAGGGGAACTGCTCATTCTGTTTATCATAATATGTCCTTAGCTGCATTGTAATATTTTCATTACTGGTACTAGAGCCAAAATTTGTGTATGTAGACGTGTTGGGGGGGTCTGTTTATTGAAAATGTAATATTTTCATTTATTTCTGATCAAAAGAACGAAATGACAAAAAAAGGTTTGTTCTTTTTGTGAGCGAGATTCAAAGAACCGAGTCACTAAAATGCTCCAAACTTCCCATCACTACTGTACTGTATGTTGATTGACCAAAAACAAATACTCATACAGTATAATTCACCCCCCAGATTCCAATTCGATCAAGCACACATGGGATGCACCGGACAAACAAGTCTAATCCATGGAGGCTCCATCCCACAACCCAAGTATGATTCTTTTACAATAAAGTATCTTGATTTACTGTTGTAAACAGTATGTGAGCGGCCCATTTGATTTACCGTCACTTGCTGAACTCGGATACTGTCTGAGTTTGTAGGACGGTCCTGAGAAGAAATTCTGTGAGATGTTGTGTGGGATTGTTCCTTGATTTGTTGATTTGTCCTGGTCGGAGATCAGAAGTTGCGTCTTACCACCACTAATCAAATGCTGCTTTTGCGTCATCATTAGGTGCCTAATCACAAGGACCCTAATTTTCCACTAATAATGGGAATAATCATAAATATAAGCACTACAATCAAAACAATCTGCTGTGAACGGCTTTCTTCTTTTTAATCGGAAGGGGAAAGGGATTTGATAAACTGTTTTCTAGGTAATTATTATTGGTGTGAACACTTGAGCTGTTTGTTTCTTTCTTGTTGGAATAAATATGTTTTTCCTGTACATGTTTGCACAAGTGTTAAATGGATACCTCCTTACAGAAAACCTCGCTGTATCAAGCGTGCAGTCCAGTTTCTCATGTCAGCTTCTGTGGTATGAATCCCTACGGATGAGCCGTTACTGTAGAACTGATACTCAGTGCATTTAAAAAATTTAATAAACCTGTCAGAGCTGCTATTAAAGGAAATTAATCAGTGCTGTCTAACTAGTCATGTATTCGTGATCCACTTTTGTAATCTCTGGGCTTATGGGCTTTTTTTTGCTTAGATGCTAGTAATGATCACCTGATGATTTCAAGCTTCCGGATTTCGCGGTCTAATATTCCCTGAGCTGCAGTATCGGGAGGTAGGTGTCCTTGGTGGGTTAATTGTTAGTTGCAGCTTCCCATCTGCATGTTCACACTACACACTGAGATGAGAGTAGCAGTTATTTCACAAGATTTCACCGAGCCAGAAAGTCCAGTGAGTAAGCTGACAAGAAGATCACCTGTATGACGAGGCATTGAAATGTCAAAGCTTTCAATAGCAAGAATGAAATATCTACAACAGCTATTTATATTTATTAATAAAATAAAATGTATATATATATATTTATTTATTTTTAATGATGGCCACTTAAAGGCATCAAATTTTAAAACTTAGACGGCTGCGATGCATCCATAGACTGAGATCATAATGTGAATTTAATAAAAAAGACCAAACTGTACAGCACTTTGCAACTTTTTAGTGCAGTCATGGTCTTTACCTATAATCAGAAGGATGCACAGTCTTGCCACAACAAGGATCGGTTTTGCAAAAATAATTAGCTCCTCGTTTGTCAGATAGCTAGAGGCAAGGAAAGAGAGTCGACTGGGTGTAGGTGTTTGTATTTCACCCCTAACATACCAATCGAGATATACAGTACACAGCCATAACTTTAAAACCACATACCATTAAACACATTAACATTGATTATCAATTAAATACCAGTAAACTGATGACAGGATCATGGGCATCAAAGGCTCACCCATGCCCATGGAGACTAAAGACCAGCCTGTCTGGTCCAATCCCACACAAAAGCCAATGCAGCACACCTCGCCAAAAAACATCAGTGCCAGCCACAATAAAAAGGCGCCAGGACACCCAGTGCACCACAGCATGCTGTCCTCGGGGCCCATCAGGCAAAGAGCCCAAAGTCACCAACCCAGCCTCCAAAATATCCAGATTCGAGTCGGATAAAACACCCACCCTGAGGGTCCAGAGCTGCTCAGGCGACACAAGGGGAACCTAAACAATACTGGGCATAAAGTTTTGCATTGTAATGTTATAGCTTATTGGTGTTTAATGATGTGTGTATAATGCAGTCTTTAAATACTGCTGTCAACAAATAATATCCACATGAAGTCCACATGCAAAACTCTACATATACAATTGAATTACTAATGCACTAATTTGTTTCTCACAATGTTTTTTTTTTAAATGCCACTGTTTAACCTATTGTACGTATTCCTTTCGTCCATTGCTTACCTTTCTAGATGTGTAATTGGAGGTCAGACTTACTGTATAATATTGTTGACCGAAATAAACGAATAAACCTGACCCAACACAGGGGTTTTTTTCCCTTTCTCTATGTTGTCCCTGATGCCCCAACAAAAACGACATTCTCATGCAGCCCTGTCCTAACTAAACGTGGATTTAAATGTGGTTGAATGTCTGTGTGCCTGACAGTCTATTGGACAACATTGGTCCAATGAATAATAAAGCCGAATATTAGCCCAATGTCACTTTGCTCCCTGGGTGACTTCGTCTTATCTTATTTTGCTTCTGTCATTGGAATCGTACCTCTAAGCCTCAGAAAGAGCCGATGGACACAGCATTCTTTTCCCTAACATTAAATGCTTTAAATTGCTGCTTACCAAAAGGCCATTTTGTCTACAATAACCTGCCTCCTTCGCACCTAAACCTAACTGCTAACTGTAATTGGCCTGGAATTGATTCTTCTCAAATCACCATTGCTAAGCACCATTCCCGAGCTGCCCTAGCTTAGCAACTGTCACTAGGCACAGACATAGGGTTTGAATTGGATGAAACTCTGGCTTTGTTGGTTCATGTGTGCTATTAAAACAGCGTTGACCTCTGGTTCTGTCGGTAGACGTCTGGCAACATGCAGAGTCTTAATGAGACCCGTTTTATTATATTATGTGATAAATCGGAGCTCACAGTAAGAATCAGGATACTCTTCACCTTCCTCTGGATCATTAAAACGGTAAATCAGTGTTCGCCGTGTGACATCAGAGCCACAGAAAACTGCAACTTCTTAGAGGAATAAGACGAACAAAAAAATGCATCAATCCGCAAATTATCACCAGAATTGCGAAGCACGTCAGAAAAGTTAATATAAATGGAGTTAATGCATTTCAGGCTGGAGGCTCTGCCTACCCAAGTGCGGTTTGTTAAATGAATCCCTGAGGACAGAAACAGAAAAGATGTGCATATACAGTAGATATAAGAATATAATAACATAACAACATAAATATATAATCTCCACCACATCCTCGATCTCAGTTTAACCTCTGGGGACTGCGCTAAATTGGAATTTCTGATTCATTTCGCATTATGTCGCGCAAGATATCGTGCACATAAAATCTGTGATATACTGGAAACATGGACAAAATCTAGATTCGAATTTGCAGCTAGCTACGTATTAAAAATCTTTCATTGCTTCCATTAACTTGTTGAATAAAGTCTGTTGTTGTCCCTCTGGTTAGATCTGCTGATGCATTCTGTGATGCTTTTCAGCTCACCACGGTTGTAAGCTGTGATTATTTGAGTTTCCATATTCTTCCTGCTTTCTCAGACCAGTCCGCACATTCTCCTCTGAACTCTCTGATCAACAAGTTGTTTACGTCCTTCTTTTTTTTTCACAGCACTCTGTTTAAGTGTGGAAAAATTCCAGGAGATCATCAGATTGTGAAATTGCCAGCGCACCAACAACAATGCCCCGGTCAAAGTCACAGTGAAGTCGCGTTTCTCTCTATTCTGATGGTCTAAGGGGTACATGGGGTTTCTAATTAAGTAGTCTATGATTGTAAGCCTCCAAGCTGTTTTGACACGCTGTCAACAGTGCAGTATCTTCATAATAGAAGATGTCATCAGATCTCTCCATAAGTGGTGTACAAAGAACTGGGTCGGTCAGCATTACGCTTTGTTTTCATACTTCGTTACTTCTATTTTGAATAAAAGCATCTGACAAATGACAAAAGAAAAAAAAAAAATCCGAACAGGACAATCTTGCTTTAACGATGCTCTCGCTACTTAGAAACAACATCGAGGCTCAAAATCTCGGCCGTTCGATGCTTCTTCATTAAAAAGCTCCATTTTTTAAGAGATAAAAGTTTTTTTTCTCCATCATTTTGGAGACATTTGGTCCTCACAAAGGCGCCGTGGGGGAAACACAGCTTGGCAGCGGGAGCGGGAATGTATTTACAGTCCCCTCCAGAGCTCGGCGAGAAAGCGAGGGAGACGGTAATTGCATTCTGCCATCGCTGCCTTGTACGTATTGATCAAGCGAACATTACGGTGTCCTTCTTTTTCTTCTTCTTCTTCTCAGCACGCCATGCGCAATAAGTTTGATAGGAATCGAGTGACGGGAAGAGAGAATGGAAAGAAGGAGAATCAAAAGCGTGAAAACCAAATTGAAATCCTCACAGACTCGATCAGTATCAGAGCTCTGGCGAGTTCCCGCTGAGCTACACACCGCCGGCAGACGTACACGGGAATAACACGCGTGTGCCATCTGGAGTCATGCAGAGGATTAAAACCCTGACACGAGACCTTTGGAAGTGGAGGCCTGTCGATCAGCTCGGGAAAGTTCCGGCAAACAGCAATTTTGTTGACCTGCAATGATTTGAATTTCAATCAGAAAGAAAAAGGAAAAAGTTTTTCATCTTCATCCCATTTCCTTCTGAAGCATGCTGTAGTGTCCCTTAATTAACCCACATGGCAAACCTTTACAAAGTCCTATGATTATTTCAAACTTTTCTTTTTGATAGTTTTGATAATCGACTATCAGAAGGTGGATAACTTTTCTATAACACTTCGAATGAAACGGCTTTTTATTATCGCTGCAACAGGAAACCAGTGGAGTGAAGTCACTGGAGAGAACATGAGTGGTG
>JAQMYG010000009.1:25644327-25654977 GCA_030014215.1 Clariallabes teugelsi | reverse complement strand
AACAGATAGAAATGATATAACATCATGTGTGTTATGCAGCTGAAAGTTCAATATAACAGAAGTTCTTTAAATTAACACAAAGTCTAGTTACATTACATTACAGTGGATAAAATAATAATAATAATAATAATAATAATAATAATAATAATAATAATTTACAAAAACAAAGCCCACACACTCAAAAACATGTTTTTTTGCCTTATGTACTGTATATCTAACATATTTTTATAATATCTATTTCACTACAATAAATTAAGTCGGTAAATGTACTTAATTACATTTAATGAGTTGCTTTTATTTCATGGTTTATTTTTGTTTGTATAATAATAATAATAATAATAACTTACATATTTTACTTACTGTAAGAATAAATCCTGGCCTTAGTTTACATAAGCTAATAAATGAATATTTTGTTCAGTGCAGCTGAGATGTTGCTGTGTACAGTACCAGTTCTACACCACAACAAGAGCTAAGTCTTTTTCACCCTGCATATATAACAATATTCATCATTATCTGGCATGCCGGTGTCACATTACTCCCCGATACAGCGGGATTTTTCTAAATAAGTGCACCCTGGCTGTGACCTAATTCAGTTTCCCAATCTGTGTGCGTAATTTGAGACAGATTAACAGATAGATTCTGTTCATAAACGGACGCAGTGCTGCCAGCGAGCTCGTTGTACCCATGGCAACACGGACCTTCGGCTCATGCAGGTTCGTGTAAGTAGGCTTGTTGATCTTGGAGAAATCACACTCAGGCGAAACAATGCGGAAAGTTTTCATTTCTGTCTGCTACAGTACATCCCACTGAGAGAGAGAGAGAGAGAGAGACAGAGAGAGACGTTCGGTCTGAGAATTATGTTCAATACGTTATAAATCACTGGCTCTGGCACTTAGTGTAAATTTTGTATTATGCTTCCTTTCTGAATAGGATTGCGAACGAATTTGGAAAAACACGGTTCCTACAACATCTAAATGCAGAAATGTTTTCATTCTTGGGTTCATGAAACATCACACAAGGGGCGTTCAAGTCAAACCGGGACTTTTGACTGTGCAGAATAAGAGCACACTGTTATAAACTACACTACGGCACTTATCCTTAGTGGAAAGTTTTCTCAGGACGTCTGCGCTATGATCGTGTCTGAAACACTGGCCTCTCAGGAACACCTTACAGGGCCAAGATGTAGGCTATAAAGGGTTAAAGTTATTAGATGATTTTGTTGATGGAGAAAATGAACCCCACCGATCATTAGTATGTCATTAAAATGAACATGAACATTAAAAAGACGCTCGCACAGGAATTGAAAGCAGTTTATTAAAAGATCGAGCAGGCAATCAAGACAATCTCGGGCGATTTAATCTTAATGCCACATTCACAATCTAATTTATGAAAGATCCTTGCTTGATGTTATCTATAAAAGAAACACAACAATATGAGTAATTAATTTCAGCATACAGAACGATGGAAAAGCACTAACGTGCGCATTTAAGGGGAAAAAAACCCACAAAAACAAACATTTAACAGCGTGATGGTGGAAACGTTATGTGGTTTGATTACAGTGTTTGTACAACACCATGTAATGTGCAGTTATACAGTACATTCATCAGGCGGTTTATAAGGAACACCTGTACACTTAGTCATTTACAGTATGAAGGTATTTATTCCAATCTGTGAATCAGGTGGCAGAGGTGAAACGCAAAAACACAAACAAACATGCAGATTCAGGTCTCGAGCTTCAGGTAATGTTTACAGCAGACATCTATATCACAGTAATATACTGTATATCTGATCACAGTACCAGGTGGACTGGTTCGAATAGTCCAGAAACCACTAATCGCCTGGGATTTTCACCCAATTTCAGGGCTTTCTAGGAATTTTTGTAGCCCTAGAAAGGATGCAATAAATTGCAGTTCTGCAGCGTGTTGATGAGAAAGGTCAGAAGAGAATAAGCAGATGTTTACTTCCCTCAAAAAAACCTTTCCAACAGTGTTTGACTGAAGTTAGAAACCTACTGTAGTAACCCGGATAAGGATTTATCTAATGACGAAAACTTTAAAGCACTTTATATAAATCTCTGGGCCTTGTGTAAGCAGATCAGACTGGTGTTGGTGCTGTATTGGTGTAGGGAATGATTTCTTTGCACCTTTAAGCCCTTTAACATCAGTTGAGAGTTACATCAATGCCATAGCCAGCCAGGAGGATTGTTGCAGATCATGTTTACCATTTTAAAATCAAAATTTTTATAGTAACTACCTCTCAAACTGTCTGACTAAACGAATAACGTAGTTGAGATTTTGGTATAGAATTAACAAAAATACTTGTGGTTAACTAGCAGCCTAATATGTTCATTAAAGACTTCAGGAAAGTTGTAATGATTTACATTTGTTTAAATGTACCTTACTTTCACGCACTTGCTTTACTCCATGCCTGACGCCTATCCCAGGCATGAGGCGGGGTACACCCTGGGTGAGGTGCCAATCCATCGCAGGGCAATTTGGGGAACACCAGTTAGCCTAATCTAGGCATTAAATAAGAGAATTTCATAAGAGAATCAATACATTGCATGATGTATCTTCCTGTGCAGCTTTTGTTGACTTGTTAAATATTCCTATATACATCTATACACACATGATGGGCGGTCAAGTTAAACCAGGACTTGTCATTTCATTTCTATAATTGCATGTCTGTCAGGCTCCACAAATCGTTGTAATGAAATTTCCGGTGAATGAAGGTATAAGACTTCAAGCACGGTCTGATGATGAGACTCTTAGCTGCAGTAAAACAGCTGAATGATGCAAATGTTTTAAAGAAGGCCGTACATACGTCTGTGAATGACGTTCCCGAGCCGAGGTGGCTCTGAGCTCACCGCAGTCGTTCCCGTGAACATTCAGCCAGTGGAACGCCTGGTCCTTGAAAATCGACGGATAACTTGTCACCACCATGTGGAAGAAAGAGATGCATCTGTCTGTGTGAACTGTACACACGATCAACACCACGTGCACGTTACAGGAACTCATGCTGGAGTTATCGCCACATCTCCCGTACAGTCCTGACCTCGCTCCAAGCCATTTCCACATGTGTGGGAGTTCCCGGGAGGCCAGCATTTCAAACACACTGAGAAAACTTTTTCCTTGATGGTGTCCAAGCACTATTGAAACACTAGGATAAGTGCATTAGTGTAGCAGGGGATTATATAGAGACATAAAGGGGGTTTAAACTCTCAGAACTGTTTTCTGTTATTCTGTACAGTCAAAAGAAAAAAATTCAAACATATGACTTCTGAAGTATTTTAAGGATTATGTTTCAAGGTAAAGTGCAGTGCAGTGTGCTGTAGCTAAAGTAGGTGCTAGTTATTTATTTACATGAATCATGAAGTGATATGAGAAAGCTTTAGATGTACTGTATGATCAGGCTGGAGAGCCGCAGTGCAGCACACTTGTTCACAACACACCGCCGTCCTTCAATTGTCAACAAAAGACACTCATACTGTATGCTTGGACTGTTTGCTGGACCTGGATATTATACAGTAGAAAGTGAATAGACACTCTGAAAATGACATGAATCTGTTAATATTATATCACATACTGTACATACAAATAAATTAATTAAGGGGAGAAAAAAAACATGAAAATAGCTAAATAAGGTCCACAATGTGCAGAATTAATAATAAAGAAGAAGCAAAAATAAAATGTGAATAGCACATGGAATAAATGTGTTAAAAAATCACATGAAAATGGATGAGATGAAAATAAATGAATCTTTCTCATGCTTTATGTTATTATCCTGTACAGGGTTCCAGGAGGCCTTTGGGGGACAAAGAGGGGGTTCACCCTGGACTAGGACACACGCTACAAGGAATTCGGGAACGCCAATAAACCTAATCTGCATGTCTTTGGACTGTGGGAGGAAACCAGAGTACAAACTCCAAGCACTCAGACTCCGGTGGAATCGAACCCACAGTGCTGACCGTGCTAACCAGTACGCCACCGCCTCGAAATAAATCAAATGAAAGAAAATTAATTGAAATTAAAAAGTCGATTTAAATGTACATGATAAATCACATATCCTGTGTTTATAATTTTTTCTCAGTGGCTCAAATCAGGATTGAATTTCTCGAAACAGCTTCACATCATCTGGTTACTTGTGCACATCCCGAAATCAATGTCTCAACCTTTTGAACACACTGATGAAGCCCTGATTCGTCTGCTGTAGCCTACATTATCAGCTGCTGATGTCATGTTGAGCAAAAGTCAGGTTCTCTGCTGAAAGGTCACGTTAGTTCACCGCAGATATCATTACATGCAAAACGGTCGAACCAGCTGTGCGGCCCGACAGACAGGAACTTCAGGAGGTGTAGAAACACTGCATTGTGATTCTCCATGCTGCGCTGCCTGTACAGCTCTGTTTCACGTGTTACATTTTTAATTTAGGATTTTTTCCATTTTGCTGTACAGTGCGGGCGGCATGCACCTCCAGGGTCTGGGTTCGATTCCCGGCCAGGCCTGATTCCCGTCTCTGTGTGCATGGAGTTTGTGTGTTCTCCCCATTCTTGGTGGGTTTCCTCACCTCATGCTTTAAGCCTCCTGGGATAGGCTCCAGGCCCTCTGAGGCCCCCCGAGGCCCCCGAGGCCCCCCACGACCTCCCGCGACCCTGAAAGCAGTATAGATGATGAGTGAGTGAGTGAGTGAGTGAGTGAGTGAGCTGTACCGTGATGTAAAACAGTTTTCTTTTGTGTATCACGGTGACATCATCTGAAAACAATCGACCAGTAAAAACAGACCAGACTGTCCAGTCTCTTATAATCAATCTTACAAATAGACAGACATACAGATAGATAAATCAATGAATAGATGTAATAGATGTAATAGATAGATAGATAGAGTAATGTTTTATACTGTACTAGTTGATATACAGATCAATGACTTTTATTGAATTGAAGGAAGACGTACTTTTGATCTAAAAACTTTTACAAAGTTAACTGTTGCTATGACAACATGGCTACGCGTTCTATCGTGTTTTCAGACGACTGAAATATTTATTGACGTAAATACTTATTGTTCATGGATAAACTAAGACTTCTGAGCGAGTCACAGGTTTCCCAGGCGCTCTATTGTTGTGCTGAAACGCACGTGTGGTCATGCACGTGACGGTGACGTGAGCTTGCTGTAAATGGGAAAAACACTGTGTCTGTCAGCTGGATGTGAGGAAACACATCCTCGCACATGAGGCGTTCTCTCGCTCTGCGTTAATGAAACCATGGTACGCCTGTACGGTTGAGTGTTTTCCCGAGTGTGTGAACCACGTGTAGAGTGTAACAACACACTGCATTAACTGTACTGTGTGAGCTGTAATGAAGCAATCGGCCCTCGGAGGATCCGCTTATTGTTATTATTTTCCTTAATGGCTACAAATAGTGTGTACGCAATAGTGTGTGGGAAAACGACCCATAATGACGCTGTTTACTCCGTTATTGCACGCAGTGTGTGTGTGTGTGTGTGTGTGTGTGTGACAGGGGGTTGTGGTTGTGTTTACATTTGACCAGAAAAACGTAACACTTTACAAAAACATTTTTCCTGTAGAGTAGAAATGTGCACACTGCGTCTCTCCGTCTAATAAAGAGATAGAGACAGATAGATAGATTAAAATCTTTTTTCTCTCTCTGTCTATCAGTCTGTCAGTCTGTCTCTCTCTCTCTCTGTCTCTCTCTCTCTGGATAAAAGTGTGGTCGCTGATGTGATGAAATCCCCAGAGGGTTTCATAAAGCACTTTGCATGAAAAGCTTTTCTCTCTCTCTCTTTTTTTTTAGCAGAGTATTGATGAGTGAAAGTGCTTAACCTTCAGACGGCGTCGTTTTCACACTGCATGCTGAAGAGCCACACGGAGTCCAGGCAGCGAGAGACACGTCCACCACATTTAATCCTCTGTTTCAGGAACTTATTACTCTCTACAGAGGATTACTGAGAGCATTGATTAGTTCCCTGTAACAGCATGACACCGATCCTTTAGCGTTTAACACTTCGCAGAGGTAGTGAGACGCGACGGGTAAATTTTAGTGGAATTCTTTTTTTTTTTCGAATTATTTATTATTTTTGTCCTGAAACACTAACCTGTGTGTGTGTGTGTGTGTGTGTGTGTTTGGAGAAGTGAGGGGACATACACACTCACACACTCCACTTCGCTCAAGGCCACTGACTCTGCTGGAATCCTAACACACCTGCTGAAGAAGAAGAAGAAGACATGATCTTTCCAGCATTGCTTCTCGTACAGCATGCTTTCTTTTTATCCTAACCAACAATCATACTGTAGCATGCCAACCATTCCAGCGTAAACTGGTTTAGACCAGCTGGGACCCGCAAACCACATCAGGCACCGTCTCCTTTTCAGCAGTAATACTGTACGTGCACCAAGTCTCTGTTTTTTTTCATTTCTTGATGTCCTTGGGCTTCAGCGTACACGTCGTGTCATCCTCAAAAGGGAACCCCGTAATTTCAGACAAAGATCTTTTAGATTTAAAATAAAGGTCGGCCTTCAACTTGTAACATACCGCTGAGAAACATTTACAACATTCAACCGGAGTTAAGGCGAGATTCGGCTCTCTTTAACAACCTGCCTTTAGCAGCGGACAGGAATCAGCTGCAGAATCAGGGGCGTGAACTTAAAACTAAAATATTTATTTCCTGCTGCACTCTGAGATATAACTTTCCCCGAGTTTTCAGATTGGGTAAAGAATAAAACTTTTAAACATGGAGTGATGGAGTGGAGTTACTGTTACCACCCTGGAGCTTGCTATTTTTCCATAACAGCATGTTTATTCCAAACATACCTCGGCAATTTATTTATTTTGTGTTCCATGCTGTTGAGCACATCAGGTTACAAATTTCGTCATTTCTGTAGGAATGCCGGGTTTTTACTTGGCTGGGTTGCTAACTCGATGCCAAACCCTTCTGTTTTCTCATCCAGGACTGCCAATGCCGGAACAATTTAGATGTACAGTAGGGTTAAAGGCATTGCTCTAAGACCCAACAGCCACACCCTGGCCGAGACGGGGCCCGACCTCACAGACCCTCTGACCCACCGCTGTCCCCATGCTAACAATTACAATCATCTCCATCCATCCATATACGAACCTCTGTAGTCCAACTAGGGACCGTGGAGGCCAGTGGTGACCGTTGTACGGGCATTTTGTACACGTCAATTAGCCTAATCCGCATGTCTTTGGAGTTTATGTGGAGCCATTGCCATACAGGTCCCTGTCAATTAGCTGTTACTATAGAAACCATATCAATAGAATATATGGTATATACAGTATAAGCCTGTGATTCTACCATTCATTAATAACGTGCCCAAGTGTGTTCCCATCAGAGACAAACTTTTTTTAGAGATAAAATTTTAAATGGCAAGTCAAAAAGTCATATTCTAAAATATAAGGCAGCCAGCCAGACAGAAATATGTCTTTGGACTGTAGGAGGAAACCGGAGAACCCGGAGGAAACCCACCAAGCACAGGGAAAACATGCAAACAACATGTACACAGACCTGAGGTGGGAATTGAACCTAGGACCTGGAGGTGCAAGTCACCTACAATAAGTTACTAATTCATAAAAATTATAACGTGAATACTGTTATAGTTACTGACGTTAATGTTGACCCCACCACGGCCCACCACGATACCACCATGTAAAATGGGAATAAACACAATGGTCATCATCATTGATCTTCATGGTCCCTAGTTGAACTACAGAGGTTCCTACAGTAGATGGATGGATGGACATTTGATCTGGCACGTCCATTACAGTAACGTGAAATCAACTTCCTCATAAAACTTAGCCTGTTGGGAAACTGTGGTCACAGCACAAGATCAGCCATGACCCAGCGTTAAGGACTAAGGGTGTTGTTCAGTCGCAATTGGATTGAGGCTTGAACCCCAAACCTTCTGATCCATAACCCAGCGCCTTAACGGCTCCTAAACCACCACTTTCCGTTCTTTCTTACTTTATCGCAGCTGTAAACAGTTATCACCTTTATCAGCATCTTTTTACTCTTTCCTAAACAATGTTAGATAAAAGAATAATCAGAGCTCGTCATGTCACTGAGAAACCGCAACAAAGAATAAAAAAAAATCATTAATGTTACAGGTTAATCTCTGACACTGGAGCCTCATTCCGTAATTATGAAATAAAAGTCTCCTTACATCAACTTTACCATGTTATCTATAAAACATTGTTTATAAATCAGTTTATTAATATAATAACATTTTGTAAAGCATCCCTCGCACACGTCCCAGTGAAGGGGCTGTAACCATATAAACAATATCATATTAAAATGAGCAAATTGATATAAACCTCTGATTTGTATATACAGTCTACAGTATATATATATTTTTATTTAAAACATGTCTTGGTTGGAATCTTGGTTATAATAATGTACAGCTCATAAAGAGGTACCACATCGGCCAGCCTTCGCTCTCCACTTGAGCCTTGGCCACCCATGACCCTGTCTCTGGTTCAGCGGTTTTCTTTCTTAGGACCATTTTTGCTACGTCCTGACCAGACTGAGAACATCAACCCAGAGCTGCAGTTTTGGAGCTGCTCTAATCCAGTGGTCCATCCATCTCAATCTCGCACTTGTCAAAGTCACTCAAATCCTCACGCTTTCCCATTTGTTTATGCCTCCAATACATCATATTTCAGGGAGAAAATTTCTCACTTCGCTGGCTAATACATCTCAGGTGCCATTATAATGAGATATTGTAACTGTAGTTACTGTGACAAGGGCCAGATTGTGAAGGGTGATGTGATGGATCAGAGCAACTCCAAAACTGCAGCTCTTGTTGGGATGTTCCTGGTCTGCAGTGGTCAGGGCACAGCAAAAGAGATCAAAGGAAGGGAAACTGGTGAACTTGTGACAGGGTCAAGGACGGCCAAGGCGCACTGATGCACATGGAGGGTGAAGTCTATATAATTATAATGCATTATACTCATTTATAAATGTATTAAGTTAAACATTGCTATAAGACTTTTCATTACAAAAAAAAACTATTCTTTGTTTGATTTATTATTAACACATGGTAATAATGCATTATAGCACTAATAGTAATAACATAGTTTTTTTTCTTGTCTTTTTTTTTTTTTTTTACCAAAAATAAAAAAAATCCGTAAGCATAACACTGGCAGCTGGATCAGTTCCTGCGCAGACAGTTCAACAAATCCGAGCTGTCACGACTGCTGCGAGGTTGTGTGGATTCTCAGAAGAAGTACCGTCTCTGGCGTGTGACTGAAACACATTTCTTTACCAGGCTGCTGCTTCATTTCCTCCAGGGAAGAGAAAAATGAGAATTACATGATCAGAAATTGAATGTTCTGCCTTGTACCATCACGGAAACACAGATGACACACCCACACAGGACAACAAGGAAAAACAGACCTTAAAGGATTCTGAGTCCCAGATCAGCAGATAGCAATTAAATGGCCATTACAGCCAGCATGACATATTTCATATTTCATAGACGTTATACCACGGTGCTGTTACATTCTGGATTCTGATTGGTCAGAAATTATCAAGTGATTTTCCACAAGGGCAGCAATGACAACAGCGAGGCTACAAATCACAGGTTTATATTCATGCGCTCGTTCTGATTATGATTTCTATAGTAACAGTGATTTGTTCCCTGCACGGTCCACATGAACACATTCTGAAAAAAAAAATATATATATATGGATAATCATTAATACAGTGATTTTTTTTTTCTTGTGAGGAGACATGTTTGTGTGACTTAAAAAAAAAAACATTAGGGAAGGAGTCTCCAGTGTTAATGCTTTATAATAGTCAGAAGTGACATCTTCAGTTTAGGAGTTTACACTATTAAATATATTTAAAAGAGAGTAAAGAGAGGGTAAAGTACTGTAGGTCTAATTTTCATAGAAGTTCTACAACATTAAATGTAACTGGGTCATTCCAGAATTGAAGGACAATGTAAAAAAAAATCACCCTACATTTTTTCATTTTCATTTTTATAATTCAGAGTGTCGGAACTTACAAGACTTAAAGGATCTGATAATAATAATAAGGACTTGGTGTCCGATACTACAGCACACCTTCAGACATCCATGCAGAGAACAGCAGAGCTGAGGAACGAGCTGGGAAAGAGGACCTTCTTATATGAGGTCACATAAGGGGGAAATGTAATTGGATTGTTTAAACTTCTGCCAATATAAAAAAAAATCATGAAAAAGCATGATTTTTTTTTATTTTTTTTTTTACCTCATTCCATTCCTTTGTAAATATACACTGGAGATACATCTGAATGGCAAAAAATGACAAAAAATTATAATAATAAAATGTAAAAATAATGTTAATAATAATAATAATAATACTATTAATAATAATAATAATAATAACACTCTCCTTGTGCTTGGTGAGTTTCCTCCGCGTACTCCAATTTACTTTCATACAGAACTGGCATTCCCAAATTGCTCGTAGGGTGTGAATGAGTGTGTGTGTATACAGTATATAATATAATATATGTGTGTGTGTGTGTGTGTGTGTGTGTGTGTGTGTGTGTGTGTGTGTGTGTGAGGGTTAGACTAGGCCAGTGGTTCTCAAACATTTTCTGTCATTCCCCACTTAAGGGGGTGAGCGAATTTTCAAGCC
>JAQMYG010000009.1:25587795-25602176 GCA_030014215.1 Clariallabes teugelsi | reverse complement strand
AAAAATGTTTAAACAATTACATAAAAGTACTGTAATAAAGCATGTAAGAAATAGCTTTTGTTGTTGTTGTTGTTGTTTGTTTTGTTTAGTGTTCCTTTTGGTTGTGTTTACTTCATCACATGTAGAATTATGGTTTATTGCATTAGTTTTGTTTCCTTGTTTAGTTTGTTATTCCTGTTTCATTTGTTGCACCTATTGTTTATTGTCATTATATGCTGTTGTAACTTTATTTGGAAACATTAGTTTTATTTTTTCATTTTAATTTTCTCTCATTTTGGTGATGTTGATGGCATGATTCTATTTACAGTTTTGTGGATTGTTTAGGTCAATTTTATTGTCTTTATTCTTCTGATTGTTTAATGTTTAATGTTTAATGCGAGGATTATTGATTTTGTTATTTTTGTTAATATTTGCATTAATTGTCTTTGTTGTGTATTGATAGTTTTTGCAATGATTTAATAATGTTTAGCTTGCTTATTGTTGAATTTATTGATTTTTTTGTATTGTTTTTGTCACACTTATTGTTCTGCTTGTTGTTTGGTTGGTGTTTTCTGTCTTTTATATTGCCTTACCTGTGAAATTTTGCTCTTTTGCTCTGCTTTTTGTGTGTTTTTGTTGGTATTTAAATGCTAAATGTTTCATTTGAATAATTTCTCTGTTTATTGTATTTTATAAAATAATAATAATAATAATAATAATTATAATAATAATTGTAGTTACAAGCAAAGTAAAATATTGAGGAAAAAAAAATATTTTTTTACTCCATCAACTGATTAACCTAAAAGTACAACAGACACCCGGTATGTGAATAAAAATTATATAAATCATTGCACTGTTTAAAGAACATTTTCAGTGAGTTTCAATCCTACAGTAGATATGAAAAGGGTGAAGAAGTTTTGTGCTCATTTTAGTTAATGTGGCTCCTTTTTAACCCCCAGTGTTAATTTGACTCCGATCCAATTCTATAAATGGCCTGGCGTTCAGAGGATGGTCAGTCTGGATGACGTCCAGGTCGAGATTGATAGACATTCTGGGTAATGCTGCTCATTTCCAGTATGTATGGCCCAATGTGTCAGCATCCAACGCCGCCCCCCCTCCCCCTCCCACCCAGCTATAGCGAGTGCACCACACCTGCACACTCGACTCGAACAAACACGTAGGAGTTGAAAATGCGCTTTTTAAAGTGCACCTTAACACCACTGCGCCACCCACTGATCATGTCAATGAGATGATAACAGCACTGCAGTTCAGGTCAGGTGTGGAAAAATGCCTTCTTCCTTGCTTAATGGATCTTAAAACAGCCTCTAAACTGATTTTGGAACCAAACTGCCATCTGCATTGGCTTTTTGACCGTCAGACAGACACAGGTGCCACCTCATGCATGTATAACGAGGACGATACAGCCTGCACTCGCTCCTAGTTCACGGCCTCCATCATCTTTTCATTATACAGCGACAGACAAACAGCCTTCAGCCTCCTACTGTGTAATGTCTCATGTCTGGCACCATCCGAAACTCCAACACCATTATTAACGCAATCCGAAACCCTGCTCAGAAACTTTTACACTGTTAGACACTTTTGTGTGTGTGTGTGTGTGTGTGTGTGTGTGTGTGTGTGTGTGTGTGTGTGTGTGTGGATGTGCAGTACCACTCAGTCTGTGTCACTGGTTTATTGAGTTTTTAAATGATTATCAGAATGCAGGTCAGAAGTTCCTGATTAACAACTACTTTCCAAAATGAGATGCCATTTTGTGCTTCAGTGAACTGCATTAAACAACAAGACTGTCTAAGAAATATGTATGGCTCCTGAGTGATGCAACTGAAAAATGTTCGCCCTAACATCCAGAAATTGTGAGGTCAAGCACCAGGTTATGTTACAGCCATCCGTGGCCGGAGGTCCAGGGAGTGTTCCAGAGGTCACCGCAAGAGATTTTGGTCACTTTTTAAATGTGACAAACCTCCAGACTTTATGCTAATTAGAAACTGGCATCCGATTGCATTGTTTTTGTTATAGAAGGAATAAATTTTTTTATTCATGGTTGCTTTGAGTCTGGGTCCTCTCAATGTCTCTTCCTCATATTGTCTCTGGGAGTTTCATCACCACTGTCTCCTCTTGCTCGCTCAATAGAAAAAATATGTATTGTTAAATGAGCTGTACAAATAAAATTGGATGGAAATTAGAATCGCCGCCATCCTTGATGACGTCAACCCTTCTCAAGTGTCATATCATTTTAAGAGCCTTCTGTCAGTTAGTTCCCCTTGCAATAATCCTCTCTAACCATCAGCCCCTTTATAACATCCCTGGACTGGGCTCTCAGGTGGAGAGGGTGGCATACTTGCTCTCAATCACTCTGTTCAGGAAAGTGTACAGTAAGTGGGTGGATTGCACTTTCTCTGCCGCCCCCTAGCATTGCATAAGGAGTAGTTATTAAAAAAAAAAAAAAGTGCTCGGAGAAAGCATGTGATAGCCTTCGTCTACTCCGATTGGTAAATGTTGCTTTGATGAAGTCATAATTATACTGTAATTAGAAACCTACACCCTCCCATCATCTTGGCAAGCTCTTCCCCTTTCCAAATGTATCCCTAGCTTAACTTTAAACCCAGTCCTAACATAATTCTAATTAAATCCTATCCTAACCCGGAATTCGTCCATAAGACAAATCCTAAATCCTTAATCCAAACCCAAGGCTGCTAGCTATATTTAATCCTTACCCTGAGCACAAACCTGAAAATAACTACAGAGTTGTACAGTATAGAGACCCAGAGAGTGAGATATGGAGAGACAGTGAATCCGTAACACAACACTTTCAAATCAGCTCTACTTCAATAATGAAAAACACAGTAATGTAGATCTTCCTTAACTACCTTCTTTTATACTAATTAAAGCTTGTGAATAAATTAAATCTTTGAAAACTGAGGGAAGAAGAAGAAGAAAAAAAAACGTCCTGCCTTCAAGCATCCCACAATCCCACACATCCTCTCCACTAGGAGGCTCCTGTCGAGATGTTCTGCCTGCTAATGAATGTGCCTGTTTGTTTCCCTGTAAAGAAAAGCCCTGACTGTTTCATCATGACAAGGAGGCTCGTTTTTAATTCCAGGCACTAAATGTAGGGCTTAGCCGTCGCACTGGCACCGACACACACGCGGCCAATTAGCACAGAGTGTTTCCTCAAACAAGGCAAGAAAGCAGCTCTGAGATAAGTGACCAACTGTAATTCCTAACTTCTATTTTGGGTAATTGAATTATATTTTTGCCAAGGGTGTGATTAGCAGCTTAATGACTGTGTATGTGTGTGTGTGTGTGTGTGTGTGTGTGTGTGTGTGTGTGAGAGAGAGTCCATGAAAGCTTTGAACTTCAAAGCTTTGAGCTCAGTAAAACATCTGTTAGTGCAGTCTTATAGTAGTGCGATGAATGTTTTAATAAGGAGTTTTATATCTCAGGAGGTTCAGCTGAAAGTTCTTGAGAAGTGATTATACCCCAGGATGGTAAAAGATCCAACGCCTGGGCCTTGAGCGAGGTCGGTCCTTAAACTCCTGCTGGTTACCTGTTTGCTCAATTCAAGCATCAAATAGATGCCAAAGACAACATGAAATTAGGTCATATTTGCTCTGGACTTCAGTTCCCAAAATGCACTGCACTACACTGCCGCATGGACCTGATTGTTTCACCTGATCCTTGTCACTCTGATTAGTCTGTCTATTTAAACCCTGTGTTTTGGCTCTGTCACTTTTTTCTTGCGTCTCTCATTTTCATTGCTGATCTACAAGGCATTTTCACCCAGAGAATGATACTCAAGGGATATTTTTTCTTTTTTTAGACGATTCTCTGTAAACTCTAGAGAATGTTGTGCCTTAAAATCGTCTTCAGAAATACTTAAACCAGCCCGTCTGGCACCAGCAACCGTGCCATGAGTCACTTAAATCTTAAGCAGATCATCTTGTCTATGTCTACATGCCAAAATGCATTAAGTGTGATTGCTGTGATATTTTTTTCCCACATATTCCAGTCTCTGGTTAGTAGGCTAGGGTCAGAGCACAGGGCCGGCCATTATATTGCACCCTTGGAGCAGACCGGGTTAAGGGTCTTGCTCAAGGGCCCGACAGCTGGGCCTCGAACTGCCGACCTTCTGATTAGTAACTCTGAGCATTAACACACTGAGCCTCTAATAGACAGACCGCCGTCTCTGGTTGCGTTAACGAGCTGTTGAACAGGTACCTAATGAGGTGGCTGATAAGTGTATTTTAAGATATTAAACACAACCTTCCTGACTTTCAAAGATCTCTCCAAGTAATAAAGCCGTTAAGAACTTAACAAAACAAATATAAAATCAATTCTAACTGCAGAAGGTGCTACAGCTCTATAGCTGTTGATTTAAATCTTACCTTTATAGCCATTGATCTGAGTATGAGCTGCTAACATTTAATCAATACCACTCTGTGTGTGTGTGTGTGTGTGTGTGTTTTAAATCAATATTTGGTAAAATTGGCCTTATGGACATTAAATGTTAGAAAAATTTTTAAAAAGCAAGTTGACCTTTTGTTGAGTTGATTGTCTGAATATCAATTGGCTCTGCAAAATTGGACTTTCGTGAATTAACTTAGAAACCGAAATGAATATTCTAAAGAAATAAAAAATTAAAATAGAAACGTGTGTTTGAACATGAGAACAGAGAGACAGCTTTTCACAGAGCAGTGCAGCGTATTGTGCATCTTATTAGCAGTTAGCAAATATGTCTGTAGTATTCTATATCCTGTCACTCATACTGGATGAGTACCGTGACTTACATAATGATGAAATGAGATGCAAGAATTAATAAATATTCATGAACACATGATCTAAACTGCACTAAAAGGGCACTGCATTTCAGGTCCTGCCTTCATACGCTGTGATTGGCTCATATTTTCAATTAAAGATTGGTTGGTTTAATCATAGATCAGACTGAATTATTATAACCAATCATAAGACAGTGGGTGGGGTTTGCAGAGAGATGATGGGAAGCATAACAAACCTGACAGATTAACAATTGTTCTTTTTTATTTAAATTGATTTACAAAGGGGGAAATTTAAAATCACACAAGTGGTGTAAAAAAAAAAAAAAAAAAAAAAAATTATATATATATATATATATATATATATACATATACACACACACACAAACACACACACACACACACACACACACACAATGACACTAAAACAACTGTTTAAACTTGTATATTTATAAATGCACAGCTTCATACTCTAAAAGGAGTTTTACTTAAAACATTTTTTAACCTTCGTAGATATAAATTCTAATCTATTAAAGCTTACATACAGATATATCCATTGCTAAATGTCTTACAGTGTCATGTTTTGGTTTGGGATGCATTTAAATTTGTGCATTTGTGTTGTCACCAAACCTAATTGCATGACTGGGGAGAAAAATATGAGAGCGAGAAAAAGAAGAACTTCAAAAAAACAAAAAAAGGAGTTTAGCAGGAGTACTCCTTATTAAACTCATCCCAGGTACATAAATACACTCAAACATGACCATTCCAACTGAGATTCACCTTAGTATTTTTTTTACTCTACTCCTTTATCAAAGTACCTAGGTTTAAGGTGAGTTTGAGTAAACCAGGAGTCTGTTGCCTTTGGACATCAGTACCCAACTGCAGCCATGAGGCAGGACATGCTGGCTGTAGCTGAAGGAAGGTGAAGTATTTCCAGTTTATATCTTAACTCGAGAGCAGGTTTCACTTCAAATCGGCCTTAAATCTTCTGGCTGTTTTCCTCTTCTGTTTTTTTTTTTTTTTAAATAAATTATTTCTTTTTAGTATTTTTTTTATGTTTATTTGTGCACCTAGTTTAATGTGCTATTCACAGATATTATCAGGGAAAAAATACACAGGGACATTAATATAGGCTGCTGTTGATTCTCTTCACACATTTCTCTCCTTTACGCAAAGAGAGCCCTCGCCTGGTTTTTCCGAACACCTGTCCTGAACCACACGAAGCCTCCAAAAGCACATGTGCTATATGCATCTCTGAGTGCTGCTCCCCTCCCTGTCACTGTTTTCAGGGCTGCTATTCATAGCTTTGCTTGTCATCACATGCCAAAGTTGTCGCTTGGGCTCCTCTGATACCCTGTATATCTCATCAACTCAAATCCGATGATAGGCTTTTGTGGTTTGTTCTATTTCCTCTTCGCATACTCAGTAAAATTGATTGTCTATGTTTTACAATCAAACCATCAATCTTTTTTAAAATGCCTCTTCTTAACTGGTACTGTAAACCAGTCCTACTGTCATGCTATACCAATAAAAGAAAATTTTTAATTAAAATTTTCAATGCTTGAGCATGCCCTGCCTGCAAGTTTGTTTTTTTAAGGTTTGGAGCATCTTTTATGCTACAGTATGAAGTAGCGCTTTGTCCAACCATTTCCAAAATAAAATGTAAGTCATGCAAATATTTGCACATGTGGTTTAATGAGGCAGAAGCTGGTTCCTAGTGAAGGGTGAATCATCAGATGCCCCCTAGCGAGTTAAGATTACTGTTAACTTGAAATATCAATGAACAGTACTGGTTAAACATAAATTTTGAATTCTAACAAAAATAAGAAGGAAGAAATTAGTAAACCAGTTAAAAGATCTCACATTACAGTCACATTACAATCCATGTGATTTTGTTACCCGGAGTATAAGGTTATAGAGGTCTTATAGATGTTGTATTATTATTATTATTATTATTATTTCAAATAATAATTAAACTAAAACATCATTGTATTACAGCTTTATGGCATGACTGAAGCAGAATTCAGTTCAAAATAGGGCTATATTTATATTTATTATAGATATTATTATTATTAATACGATTATTATTCAAATATTAAAATTTTAATTCTTTTAAATCTCAGTTTTTATGCATAATCTTTCTTTTTTTTTTTTCCTCCAAGCTCATTTCTGTAGTAAAGGCAGCCATAAATTTGCCGTAGTGAGTGTATGTCAAAGCAACTATAAATACTGGTCAACTTTATTAGGTCTGAATTCATGGTATATATGCTTACTTTATAAATATTTTCTTTGTAGCATCTAGTTTCTTTCTTTTACTCAAAAAAAAAAATTATTAAATGCATTTTCGTTATTTATAAGTCTTGATTAAAAATTTTTTATGCTGTCTACACTATAATACTACAGTCTGATACATACTATCATTTAGATTTAATTTAACTTTGAAGCATAATCTTTAGTTTAACTAGACATACAGTAAAATACTTTAGTGAAACAACTGCATTCAGTTACAACCGTGGTCTTACAGTTCTGTGAAAAAGTATTTGCCCTTTTCTGATTTTTTATTTAAATTTTTGCGTATTTGTCACACTTTGATCACAGTAAGTGATCCAGATCATCAAACAAATTCTACTTTGCTTAAATCATAAATAAACGTAACTGAATGAACAGTGATTAAGTGAGTTTCACTTGCCAAACTCAGGCCTGATTACTGCCAGTCCTGTTGAATCAAGAACCAGTCTGACAAGGTAAAGAACTCAAAAAGATCTCAAAAATCAACCGATCATGCCACAGTCTAAAGAAACTTAACAACAAGATGAGTAATTGACGAAATAACTGATTGATCAGTTTGGAGTTACAAAGCCATTCAGCGAATCACGATGAGAGCCATTATCCACAAATGGAGAAAATTTGGAACAGTGGTGAACCTTTCCAGGAGTGGCTAGCCTACAAAATTACTTCAAGCACACAACAACGACTCATTCAGGAGGTTATAAATGAAAATAAACCCAGGACAACATCTAAAGTAGGGCACACTTGCCTCAGTGAAGGTCAGTGTTCGTCATTCAACAGTAATAAAGAGACTGGTCAAAAATGGCATCTATGGTAGAGTTCCAAGGAGAAAACCACTGCTAACCAAAAAGAACACAAAAGGCTCAAATAGGCAAAAAAAATCTTTCATTAACTGCATTTTGTATTTACTCGGTTATCTTTGTGTAATATTAAAATTTTATTTGATGATCTGAATCATTTAAGTGTGACAAATGTTAACAAATAAGCAAGCACTGTAATTAAGCATTTAAAATGTTCCAAGTATAATAAAGGCTTTTTTACTAGTCCTGGGATTTAAACCTGCATATAATCTTATTATCTCAGAACCTTTAGCAACAAGCATTGCGCAGTGACCTCCAAACAGAATAGGAACTACAATAAAACATTTTATAGCACAAAAACCTACAGTATACTAAGCAGTTTAACCTATTAGAAGTCTAAAATGAGAGGTGTTCAACATTACTAGTGGATAAGATAGTTATAACTTGTCAAGAGGCACCATGAATGCGTTTTTGTTGAATTTACAAATGAGAAAGAATTATAGTGTGGGCGAAATATGAAAAAAAAAATTTTTTTAAGCTGTTCTTTCTTTTTGGTTGGTTCAGTGACCTGTAATGTTTTACATTTGTTCAAATTTGTAATAAGTAACTTGTTTGGTTTAATGTTTTAATGATTTAAGAAAAAGCACCAAAACTAATATTAGCTATCATAAATTTAAAATTTACAGTAAAATGTAATTTTGATTATTTGTTGTTTTTCCTATTCCTTGCAGTTTCAACAGTGGTTGCTTGAAAAATGTTGATGTACTACATTTTTTTGCTTTACGCTGATAAGAAATTTCTCCTCAACAGCTGTGAATTTGTCTGCAATTTACCTAATATTTTTCAAGTTTATGAACAGAAAAAATAAGAACTTGTGTATGCTCCAGTTTTCAGTATCTGTAGCGGTAGTATTGTGTCTTCTCGTTTTTCCATGAATATAATTTCTATGTATTTGAACTGTTGAAAAACTTAATTGAATAAGTGGAGTAGATTTGTGAACAGTGCATTGCATGTGCTATAAGCCAGTTTTGTTGAATTTCCAAGGTTTTTCTTTCCTTTCTTTCTATATACACGTCTTCATAACAATTCATCTCTTCATCACTTAATATAATCACAAAAATAAAGGTTATATGTTAAATGAAATTATTTTCACTTTTGCCCTGCCTGCCTTTCAGCTCAGTCCTTTTTCAGCCCTCTCTTTTCACAAATGCTTTTAAATTGTTCTGTACTTTCATGTAGTTTTTGATTTTTTTATATTTACTTCATTCCCCCAAATAGGGCTCAGAGTAGACTTGAGACATGGACCATATCATTATGGATACTGAAGTCTCACTAATGATGAGTTCCATTGTATGTTTTTAATTGATTCTTTAAACTTCATGCAAAAATTCCTTTCATCTTTTGAAAATAACTTGCTATGGTCAGCATTTTATTACTCATTCGTTGTCTCATTTTTATTCCAGGAATTTCCCTCTGAAGCAGGGAGTGTCTGCATATAAAATGGTCTGCAGTTCTCTGCTTCATAGGTCAGAAGCTGGTTTATTTTGTTTCTGTGGCTATGCTCAGTCCCAACAAAAAGAAAAAAAAGAAAAAACTCAATCTGACAGAAGAACCCATTATTTGTAATGCATCATTTGACACCATATTGCTAATCTGGCCTGAGCAGTTTGTAGACACATGAACTCGTATGGAAAATAATGATCTATATAAGAACCTACTGTAGTAATACTAAGTGCAGAGGTAATTATTAGGTTAGATCTAAAGATCCATACAGGCCATATGCTCTACTGTTAAAAGCAGAAGAGTATTATGAAAGCTGTTCATTGGCACAAGCTATGTAAAGACAATGTGATGTCTCCTTGTTTTTATATGTGTGCCAGTTTTAGAATTAGAAATGGCAAAATGAGCTTGATATATGGCATTTATTTACGTTGCATTTCAGGGGAAATTGCTTCAGAATATTACCTAACAATCTTGATTTTTTTTTTTTTTCTTTTACAACTTTTTTAATAGTTTATGGTCATTTCATATCCACACACACTATGATGCATTAATAAAAAACTGGAAATAAAGAAAAAATTGTAATTGGATATCCAAACCACAAAGAAAGCAGTTGTACGAAAATTTCACTGCTTAGCTGGGACTGCTAGCCAGAATAGGTGAGATACATTTATTCACTGTCTAATTGTGCACACTGCAGATGCCTCCTCCATCGCCTCTGCTATGACCAAGGGAACTGCCAGCAGTGCTTTTTCCACCTCTTCCAGCTTCACTGTGCACTCCTTGGGCACAGAGCAGGATGCCGGGAATCCAGCAGACGCAAGTAACCGTAGGAAGACAGATATGCTCTGCACCGAAGCCAAACTAACCCGGGGTTGTGGAGAGAAAAGCGGAGGAGGCTCTCAGCATCAGCACCACCATCAGATGACACCTCCCAAGCGACCCGTACTGAACATCTCGCCACCGCCGGAGGACCTGTTTGACAACAGCCACATGTCGGGATGCAACGACGATGCGCTTCAGGATTCGGAGCAGAGCAACAGCATTTGGATGGAAAACTCACTCTCCAACTTCAGCTTGATGAGCTCCAGTTCTTATAACGACAACACAGAGGTTCCACGCAAGGCCCGGAAACGCACACCACGTCAGAAGCCAGGGCCGAAGCCAGTGTCTGCTGAGGAGGCCAGCATGGATGTGTTTGACGCAGATAGCGCCAAAGGTCCACACTTCGTGCTTTCCAAATTTAGTTCAGAAAACAAGGCCAGTGGCAAAGCAAGGTGAGTGAGTTATCAGAGTCAATCATCTTTTGCACACTTCTCTTGCCAAATGCTTCAGGATCTATAAATAGATAATCCCTTTTCTCTTTCCATGAATATGCACTTCCTTACACCAGTTTCTGATAAAATTGTTTTTGAAGAGCTTCAGAGCACTGTATTACAAAAATGTTCACAGCATCCAGTCTTTTCAAGTTATTCAATAGTTTTAAGTTTTGTTTTAAACAGTTAGTGGGAGGTAATCTAAATAATCCAGCCTGCATGCTCCAGGGGAGTTTCTGTGGTGTTCGGTATCAATGTCAGTTAAATGTCCTCTCCCACTGTAATACTCAGGGCTAGGCCATGTTTTGTCACCAAACATACCAGTCTCTTGTGAAAGCCAGGGGTCTGGCTTTTGCATGACTTTGTGATAGACAGTTTGAGGGCAGAGTAGGTCAAAAGCCATATAGATGCTCATACAGCTCAAAACCAAGTGTGACTTTTGAAAATAGTCAGAAACATGTCCATACTGTCCAAATTCTACAATTTTACATGATAGCAAACTGTCAAGTAGCTCAAGTCAGTCATTGTATTTTATATAGTGCTTGTGACCTAAAAAAGATGTGCAGAAGTTGAGAGTGATGGCACATAAAATTACAATAAGACTTTCAGTCATAGCCTCTTTTTGCCCTCCTGCAGATAGGTGATAAAGTGGGGCAGGGTATTGCAACTAAAACAATGATCGTTCAGGCTGAATCTCATTTAGTCTCTTTGTGAAGAGCTGAGATGTGAAACATGACACTGATTGTTCTACAGTTTAATCCACTGACTGGTGAATATCTCACTGCTTCAATATTTTCATCCCTGACAATGTAATACATCTAGATTAAAGAATTTCATACACCATTCTTCTTTCTTTCTTATAGTTTTTTGTTGTTGTAAGAAATAACTTTAAGTTTAACTTAAGTAATTATAAATGTAAAAAAAAAAAAAAAAACAATATTCCTGAACATGATCTTGGTTAAATAACCTGCACAGTTTATGTTCAAGATTTGAAACTTGACACTCATGCCGTGTCTCTGGTCCTCTCAGAATAAATAAAAACGCACTCTTGGCATAATTCAACATGATGTTATGTTTAGATCTTCATGGTGTTTATTAGCACTACTCCACCAACCAAGAGTGTAATTTTACACTTGTTTCGTGTTGCCAGCTGACTTCAGTATGTGTAACTGGATAGCTGTGACCCTGAAGCTACTTACTATAATGACATTCTCTTTGCTTTCTAGTCCCGACAGAAATCAGGCGGCCGGTCATAAAGGTGGGATATTGTGTGGCCAGTATCCGCAGAAAAGCGAAGGAAAGGAGCTGAAGATCCTCGTCCAGCCTGAGAGTCAACACAGAGCCCGATACTTGACAGAGGGCAGCCGGGGGTCTGTAAAAGACCGCACCCAGCAAGGATTCCCTACAGTCAAGGTGGGGATGTATTGATTTCTGTGCAACCTATGCATTTCTGAAGACTTGTTTTTATCATGCGTCAAACACAATCCAAATCTATACAGTGTATTTGTGAAGAATAAGTCCTACACATTCTATATTGCAATAATTGTGCAATACCAGGTAAATTTACATGAAGAATTACCTCAGAGTGTTCTTCCCTTTAAAAGCCCCATATTGCAAAAAAGCCACATATTGCAAATGACGGAGCACATGTCCAAGAAGATGAACTTTTCCATCAGTGAGTTTATTACCTAAAAAGAAGACCAGCCGTTATAATCCTGGCATTTCTGTATTTACAAATATGAGGGATGTCAAGCAAAACTGGGACTTGGGCATTTTTTTTTCTTTTCAGAAGACTTCAAGCACAGTGTAGTAATGAGATTCAGCCGCAGTAAAACATTTAAATGGTGCAAGCATTAAAAAAAAAAAAGGCCATATACCCGGAAATGACCATCCTGCCCGAGGTGGCTCGAAGCCCACTACAGTTCCTGTGAACATTCTGCGAGTAGAACGCCTGATCCTTGAAAATTGACTAATAACTTGTGGAAAAGATGTATATGTCTGTGTCAACTGTACACACAATCAGTCACCAACACCGCTTGCACATTTCAGAAACTCAGCTGGGAGTTATTCCCCTGTACAGTCCTGACCTCATTTCAAGTCATTCACACATGGTTGGACAAACATTAAAGGAGTTCCTGGGAGGCCAGCATTTCAGATGTGAAGCATATAGTCCAATCACGGCACTGACATACTGAAACTTTCTAAACCTTAGATATTATCCAAGCACTAGTAAAACGCTGGGATTCTGTAAGTGCATTAGTGTAGCAGGAGGTTATATAGAGAAATAAAGGGAATTTTTACTCTCATAACTGTTGTGTTTTTCTGCACAATACAAAGTCTCAGTTTGAGTATTAAACCCTGTTGCTGGGAAACCCCTAAATTAGTTCGGTTCAAAAGAGACATGGTTGCAGCATCATAAGCTATAATGTGCTAATTAATAATTACATCATTACCACATTTTGTGTGTAGCTGATTTTACAACCCTGAGTTCCCTTTATTGTTCCCAGCTCATTTTCTCAAAACTTTTGATTCAGTTATAGTCCACAAGACGATATTATTTGACAATTATTGTAAATCAGTTTGCATGGATCAGTCCAAAATATGTAATTGAAGGATAAACTATGGGGGCAAGAGACATTGCTGTAGTTAGAATAATGTGGAAGAAGAAAAATAATGTAAGTGCTTGATTTAAAAGATATGATCAAATTGATTTGCTGATTAAAGCTGCACAGATTTTATATGTAAAAAAAAAAAAATTTGGAGCATAAGATTAGTTAACGAGACTTTTGGATTCTGTGGTGAAACACCCGTCACTGTTTACATACATGCTCAACAGCACTACTGTGTTCAGTTTTCCCACTGATGGATTACAGACCTCATTTGTTTACTAATCTTCCATCCAAGTTTTTTGACTCTCTATGCCTAGTGATGATCTTCTTTATTAAACTATAATGTAGTCATTAGATTGGACAATTGATGTGTTTATATTCATCAGCTGCTGCTCTATTAACTAATCCCCACAGGTCGATGGTGTGAAGGAGCCCGTCATCCTGCAGGTGTTTGTAAGTAATGACGCAGGTCGTGTGAAACCTCATGGATTCTACCAGGCCTGTCGAGTCACTGGTCGAAACACCACCGCCTGTAGAGAAGTGGACATCGAGGGCACCACAGTCATCGAAGTGCCTCTAGATCCCAGTAATAATATGACTCTTGCGTGAGTATTATTTATTCGCATTTTAAGGGTTGCAAAGAAGTTATACTTTAATAAAGGTTAATTGTGGCTAATATTCCTTAATTTTGTGATCATTGTAAAGCAAACCTAAAAATATTAAGTTTTTTTTAAATCGTGATTTATTGTCAGATTATTAAGCTTATTTTCAGAAATAAATGCTTTAAAATAAATTTTAAAAATACAGTTTTAAACTACCTTTATTAAACGTTGAAAAATAATTCTTAATCTTTTTTTTCTTCAAATAATTTTGTCATGAAAAAGGATAAATAAATCGCCTTATGGATTTAAATTGCTAAAGTTAAAGGGTTTTTTTGTCATACAGTTGTATGACTTGCATAATACTTTAACCCAGTGGTTCTCAAACATTTTCTGTCATTCCCCACTTAAGGGAGTGAGCGAAATTTTCAAGCCCCACTTGTCAACAAAATAATAACGAAATCGGCCAAGTTTACTGTTTATTGAAATATCAATTTCT
>JAQMYG010000009.1:25566866-25578875 GCA_030014215.1 Clariallabes teugelsi | reverse complement strand
TCCACATCATTGCATTCAGTTTTTATTCACAATTTGTTAAGTGTCCCAACTTTTTTGGAATCCGGTTTGTATATATACCACCTTCTTGGGGATGAAATGGCACCAGGATTTACTATGGGAAGACGATGAGCCAGGTGAGGCGGTAGGTGCAGACCAAGTCTCATGGAAATGGTGTTCCCTTAGGACAGTGGCTGCTTTCAGCAGAATAATCTGCCCTGGCACACTGCAAACATTGTTCAGGAACAGTTTGAGGAACATGACAGAGTTCAGGGTGTCAACTCGCCTTCCAACTTCCCCAGATATCATTCTGATTGAGTGTCTGTGGGATGTGCTGGACAAACAAGTCTGATCCATGGAGGACTTGCAACTTACAGGGCTTAAAGGATCTGCTACTAGTGGTTTGGTCCCAGATACAACAGCACACTAACTCACTCACTCACTCACTCACTTTCTATATCGCTTAATCCTGTATTCAGGGTCGCGGGGAGCCTGGAGCCTATCCCAGGAGACTTGGAGCATGAGAGAACATACACACACAGCGACAGGAATCGAGCCTGGCCAGGAATCGGACCCAGACCCTGAAGGTGCAAAGCGACAGTGCTGACCACTACACCACCGCCACAGCACATCATTTCTTTAAATATATATTTCAAAATTCTGAGAAGAGTTCTAGAATTGTTAAAAATAATCCAAATCTGTGTTTCTAAACTGATGAACTCGGATCTGTTTCTGTTTGCGTGCCTCTGATTTCCGGTTCTAGAATTTGTCCAATCAGATGTTCCCTGCATGAGGAAGTGCAGACCCACTAGTGAACCATACAACTTATCAAGAGCCAACGGTATCAGTAAATTCTTGGGTACAAAAGCACATTACAAGAATAAAGACTCAGGAATGCATTTGTTTGCATTAAACTGCTAAACTGAGTTTGCTTTATTGTGTTAATTTCACAACAGTGATTAATGTCCAAAAGAGTCATTTGGAAATCACATGACAGAAAATCAATGCATTTAGACATGTAGACATCGCCAAGATAATCTGTTCAAACCACAGAATGACTTTGGGTGTTTCATTGTTGTTGTTGGTGCCAGAAGGACTGGGCTGAGTACTGTATGGCTCAGTGAGGAGAATGGCCAGGCTGGTTTGAGCTCATGGAAAGGCAACAGTAACTCAAATAAAACTTTGTTATAACGGAGGTATGCTGAAGAACCTCTTTCACTACACTGCACCTTGAAACTGGAACCGTCCCTTAATGACCACAAGGTAACACACCATGTAACAAGGCTAAAATTGGCTCAAACTGGTTTCTTGAACATTGGTCATGAGGTCACTGTACTCAAATGGCCTTCACATTCACCAGATCGTAATCCAATAGAGCACATTTTAGGATTTGATGGAACAGGAGATTCGCATGATGAACGCGGTGCCAAAAAAATCTGCAGCTACGGCATAATGCTGTCATTAGAGATTAGCGAGAGATTAGAGTCAACTTTATTGTCATTGTGCAACGTACACGTACCGAGCCAATGAAATGCAGTTATGACAATATGGACCAGAATCTCTAAGTAATGTCTCCAGCAGCTTGTTGGATCTATGCCATGAAGAATTGAGGCAGTTCTGAAGGGGGTCCAACACACTACTAGCAAGGTTAACCTACAGTACTGTACTGTACTATGCTATGGAGGTTGATTATTGATTCTATGAGGCATGAGGATGTGCTGTAAGTTTAGAATTACTCCTCACAATGTGCATTCAAAAACCCCAAGTGATAGCAGAATGTATTTGACTGTGATGCTCACTATGAAGAATGTAAACTAAAATCATATAAAATCCACATCTACAGATTGATTGGGATAATGTCTGACTTGAAGACTTTCAGCTTTGCAGAGAGGGGCATGTTATTAGGGACAACAGAAAACTCTTTGCTGATGACAAGTGGATCATTAGTCCATTCAGTTTGCCCCAGTGCAATTTTATTTGATATTTGCCATCGACTCACCCCATTTTTGTAGAAGGCAACAAAACACAAATAACTTCACTGTGCCCACTTACAGTAAGTCCTTTCTGTTCTAGATTTTGGCAAATTTTATTGAGAACTTGTATAACAGCACCAACAATAAGTCAAAAATGATGCTTTGTGCACATGTTCACATGCGCTCTCGCTGCGGGAACTTAAATTTACAAATATGAAAATAAAAAAAGATTACAATTACTGTATGATGGATTTTCACTCCATTTCCATCACAACTGCTTTTACTATATATATACAGTGTAAATGTAAATGAAATAGATTGCATACACCTTGCCCTTTCAAAGTGAACTTTTCCCCATGTATAACAATTTTGAGAGCATTTATTTGCAGTAGAGTGAAGTTTGTATTATGGAGGCGACTGTGTGTTCAGCTGGACATGCACAAGTTTGATAAGCAGCATTTTTTTCTAATGCGTACAGGTGGTTCACAAAGGCACAAAACTTGTTCATGGACATTTAACAAACACAACCCCAGAATATAGATGGGCCACGGGGTTCTTGGCTTTCCCTGCCAGGAGCTGAGGAGCCAAGTATGCTTTCAAATAAACACGTTTTTTGGCAGATGATGTTTGGAGTTCTGAATTGAAGAGAATGTCTACTTTTACAAACTGGAGACTTTATTATAAAAGTTTATCCCTTATTTGGGTGAAGAACCATATTTGATAACTTTTTAAAGTATTTGCTCATCTGTCTTCACATGACATTTCTGTCGAGCTACACATGTCGCTCCTGAGCTGCCAGTGATCCAGACCCCCTCTGCCCTCTGGACCTGTTTGACCCGTCCTGGTGCCCCACTTCTGGCTGGAGATCTCGTTGCATGTGTGGTCTGCCTGGGATGCATGTGGTGACTGGGGACGGTTCTACTTTACCACAAAGACGGTCCTGAGCCTCCAATAACAAACTGGACTCCAATTTAACTAAAAGACATCAACTGTTATATTGAACTTCCACCCTCCTGAGTTTTTCCTTGCCACTGTCGCTGTTGCCCTCGGCTTTCTCATCAGGGACAATCTTACTTTGATTCATGCACATTCACATTTCATACAAACTTCAGTCATCCATGTCTTTATGGACCTTGCTTTGTGCACTGGTGCGCAGTCATGTTGGAAAAGGTAAGGGCTGTCCCCAAACTGTTCCCACAAAGTTGTGAGCATGAAATTGTCCAAAATGTCTTGGTATGCTGAAGCATTAAGAGTTCCTTTCAATGTAACTAAGGGGCCGAGCCCAACTCCTGAAAAACAACCCAAACATCATAATCCACCCCTCCACAAATACCGTTCTCCTGGTAACCGCCAAACCCAGACTCATCCATTGGATTGCCAGACAGAGAAGCGTGATTCGTCACTCCAGAAAACACGTCTCCAGAGTTACACCACTGCATCCGATGCTTTGCATTTTACTTGGTGATGTAAGTTTTGGATGCAGCTGCTCGGCCATGGAAACCCATGAACTAATCTGAAGGCCACATAAAGTTGTCTGTAGCTATTGACCTTAACCCTATTGATTTGCAGAAAGTTGGTGACCTCTATGACCTCGCTCTGTGAGTTTACAGTACATGGCCTATCACTTCGTGACTGAGTTGCTGCCGTTTCCAATCAGTTCCACTAACAGTTGACCGTGGAATATTTGGTAGTGAGGAAATTTCACGACTGGATTTATTGCGCAGTACCACGCTGGAATTCACTGAGCTCCTGAGAGCGATTTTTTCTTTTCTTTTCTTTTCTTTATTTTGTGTGTCATTGTAAATTTTTCTTCGTTGTCAGAATAGAATGCATGTGCTTATAATTTCAACAGAATTCCAGGGAGTTTTACAGTACATAAAAGCAAAGCATAAAACATGGCAACATGACGCATTTGCTTGTCATTGAGGTCTCTCTTGGGTCAATACATTTTTTTGTTAAAATAGAATTGAATGAGGACCTGACCTGACATGTCCTTTGTTAACTTTGCTTAAACATATCCTACCTCTCCTACACTTTTCTACGGATGACACCTCATGAATAATTTGATTTCTTTTTCATATTACATACCAGGGGGAAAAACAAACAAGAGTGAAGATAAGCAATAAAGCGTGCTGGTTGTTCCTATTTAGTTCATCCGAAAGAGACAATTGCCAAACAGTAGGCATCATGCTGGGAGTATATCGCTTTAGATGTGCCTCTGAATCACTCGTCCTTGCTGGATTGAGTTCGAGCGTGACAACACCGTGTCTTTTTCCTTAACACGGCCTGGGAGCAGAGATTACTTACAATCACTTACAAGCTGCCGGGCAGATGAGCATGGAATAATCCATCAACCTATTTAGGAATCCTGCCATCCGTCTCCCGTGATAATTATTCATTATGAGTGAGTTGGTAACATGGATGTGTAGTAGTGAAAGAGGTGCCAGCTTTTTGTACGCTTTTAGAAACAGCACCTGTTCAGCAAACACTCCCTCAGGTTTAGAGGAAAATTACAGCTTGTTAAAGCTGTTATCAAATTTAACAAGAATGAGAGGCATTCCTTCCCAAAAAAGAATCACGTCTCTTCTGTAATCAGTGCTATTGGATGTTAAATATGATGCAATATCTGTGCATATTTTTTTTCCTAACACATTATACAGTAGAAAGACTGAAAAACAATTATTGACTAAACCTCTGAGAGGAGGCCTGAGAAAAACAATGACTAATCTGGATGAAAATAAAGTCACGCAGGTTCAGCTGTAAAATAAGAACTCACCCTATGACTCCATCAACACATCTCATCGAAATATGGTTTTACAATCACTTATTTAGTTTTTATTCATAGTTCCTTCTTTGTCTAGATCATGAAAAAGAACAGTAGCATCAGTTAAGCAGTGCCAAACAACAGCAGTGCCTTAACATTTATTAATTAAAGATGGGGAACTGAAAAGCAGTTCCTCTTTACATTGGACAGCTCCACACTCGAACACTACAAAGAGGATTTCATAGATTTTTCTGAACCTTGGACAGCTCCTCTGTGTGGGAGGGGCGAGGCACTCTAACTTACCAGGCCTGGACGCTGATTATGGCTCACCACCTCACTGTTATACACAACCTATTAAAGGCCCATGGAAGCTCCGTCTGGTGAGTAGGTTCATTCTGTACACATGTTTATTTTGTCTCCTGTGCTCACAGACTGGGAGAACTATGGAATGACGTCGCCTTGAAGAAAGCAGCGAGCAGTATGCCCTTGATCGCACCCCGCCGGCTCCCCGTCCAAAGCGCCTTCTGCTCCCGCAGCTTGCCTTCTCGGCTCGCCAGGCCGTGACCACAAGGTCTCAACCCCACCAAACTACACCAACTGGACCTGCACCCCTGTCTAGAACCCCATAGAGCTACTGAGACTTCCGATATTGTGTCTGACCATTCATTATATTGAGAAGACACTGCTGCTTGCACTTCTGTAAATAAAAGCACTGCATGTTTGTGGAACTTGGTTATCTGTATAAACTGGTGACAGGATCATGGGAAACCAAGGCTCACACATGCCCGCGAGGAACAAAGGCCAGCCCATCCAGTCTAACCCACACAATACTGGATATGATGTTTTCCATAGCGATTTTCCATAATCATTTTATAATTAGTGATTAATGTAAATTACACTTTCGGTTTAGCACTTTACAGAAATCTTGATATATACTGAAAAATATGTTTGTCTCTGAAGAATAAGCCAGAGGTGTGAATGAAACTCAAAGTGAACCCATCTTCATTTGGGTGATACTGAAGAGCACAACCATAAACGCAGTAAATTGCCCTGTGTTCTTTATAGAACTTTCTTCCGTATAATATTTTATATAATAGAAATTTGTTCTATAGCAGTTCAGTTTCAGTACAACAGGAAATGTGTTTCAGTTCAGTCCATTTTGTTGCGGTTACCAACTGATCGAGACTTGGGTACAAATTTTGTTTGCACTTTCAGTCCAAGTGATTGCAGTCCCAAGTTGTCAGGGAAAAAAATAAACGATGTACCAATGCCGTAAAAAGCCATCTTCATGAGTTTTAGGTGGAACTGTCCTCAGTTATCACATGAACTCCAGCTAGACGTAAAGCATCAGGATGAACAAAACACAAAAACTTTCTTCTTTCTTTACATTGTTTACTTTGTTCAGGCTAAACTAAACTTACAAAGTTACCAAGGAAACTATCATGTACATCAGCTCTACACATCTATCGTGTACACATCTACACACTTTTTGTATATTATTTACATGGTCTCTTCTTGTATTTAAGCCCAGTGTGTGCTTCGATGATGGAGTGCTACGCGTGGTGCAGAAGTACATGAGCTTGAGAACTTGATGAGCTTCCTGATCTCCCAGGTGCTGCAACAATGAGTTGTTTCTGTGTCGTGTTTCCACACATATATCGCTTAAAGTGTGTGTCTGCTTCTCATTAACTTTTAGACAAGCTGCGAAGGAGTGCTCTGATAGAGAGCGCTGCATTCGCGCAGAGGCATCTCTAAGTGCGGATGATCTCAAGATGTATATTTCAATCTTTCTCTTTTTTCCTATTACTACCTAATAAAGACAACAGAATGGGATAACTGCTCCGGCACGCATTCCCACTGTAACAGGCTCATGCTTTTAAAAGATGCAGAACGCACTTATCGCTTGACTGACATGCCATTAGTTTAACTCTTGCCGATGGAAATGTTTTCCAGACTTCATTTGCTTGTGGGTGGATGTATTCAATCAAGCTGCTTTCATTTCATATTAGATTGATAACTCATAATTAGAGAAAGGAAACAGGCTAATTAGATGAGAAATGAAAAACTCATGAGATGGTGATTGATTATTCGAAAGTGTCGGTCGTTACTAAAAGGAGCCTCACTAATTATTAAAAAAAAAAAAAAAAGACTCAATACGAATCCATACACACGCTTGGAGTCATATCAATAATATCAGGTTGTCCTTTGAGATGTTTATTTAGGCTCCTATGATGTGTGATGCTGTTTTTGTCTCTGTAAATATGAAGCATTTCTGATTGCCATGATTGTTCAAGACTAAGACTGCCTTTCAAATATAGTAGAAGCGTAATCAAAACAGCACTCCATGGAGCCTGTCTTTAATTACGTTCCTTGTGATAGTGAAGCAAAGAAATCATATAGTGTCTTCATTTCAGTATTTTTTATTTTTTTTGCAATTAACAACAAAAATGGCCTCATTTATTCAACATGGATGGAGACAATCATGGTGTTCTTATTGTCCTTGTGATTCTGAGTGTGTTTCACAAGGACAATAAGTGGTGGTGGTAGTGAAAAGGATTATAGGAATCCCAAAATGTTCTGAAATGTACAGACAATACAAGGCAAGTATTTGACCTAGCCACATTTGTGTAAGACTATTTGTTTAATTATAAAATTGTCAGGAAGCAAAAATGTTCCTAAAACAGATGCCAATGCAAAAGCACAAGGGTCCCTGGTTCGACCCTGACCTCGGGCTACACTTACAGTCAACATAATGTCCCGCCACACTCTGACAAATTGTGTCCTAAAAATATAGAAGAATGCGGTCAAAATGGAAAATGTGCATTTATCAGGGTCATACTACTTCCTAGCCACATCTAAAACGATACTACAGTGCGTCCTTACTGGTTTCTACTGCATTCCTGCCAATTTCTTCCTGCATTCACCCAAATGGTTGAGGATGTAGTGGGAATGTGGCTTGAGTCTGACAGGGGTTTAAAGAGTCGTATGTTCTCTGTCTCTCTTGGTTTGGTCGAGATTCTCCTGTTTCATTCCACGTCCCAAAAACAACATTCTGGAATTTAGATTGAAGACTGACCTGCATCCAGGTGTTATTCGAGTCTTGCACCTGACATAAGCTCTGGATCCACCACCAACCTGACCATGATAAAATCCTTTCTGAAGATAAATAAATGAGCACTACACACCACTGCTACAAAATATTATATTATGTACTCGACCATTCTGACGGTGCAAAAGAGTGTCATCAATGTTAATGATGATGTTCAGTTGTTATGTCTCCACACACATCTGTAATGGACAGACGGTGAGTTAACTCATCCATATGGCAGCACTGATTACTTATATTGAGAAAATACAAGCTGTATTGAAGGTGGTTTTCATTCATGCAGTCCCTTAACTCTTAAATGCGCATCGTGATACATGCACTGTGGAGGTCAGATCAAAATTTTGTAAAGTAGCACTCTGTAGAGATAAAGAAAGTAAGCGTTATCTAACCACCTAAAATCTATTTAAGGACATCAGTCATAGAACTGGACACATGTGGAGATTCTTCACATCTACGACAATCAAGTCAAGGTCGGTCTTAGTTGTGGCTTTGCATCCAGAGTACTTAAAATGTCTGCATGGTCCTAAAGCTGCTCACGATGTAATGGAAATTAAAGAAAATCGATCTTCAGTTGAAGTGGAGGTAGTATTTAGAAGCACACAGCATGGCACTGAGGGGCCCATGAGAAAATCACCAAGTAACCATGAAATAGACTAGGTCTTGATGGGTTCTCTGTGGTTCTCCATGGCCTCATTTTTCACAGGTTAACCAAGCAAGATCAGAAAGATGTGAACAGTAATATCTGCCTTGACTAACTCCCCAGTGATTGGAATGTCAATACCAGCAAAGCCTCAGCATGCAGGGAAAATAAAAGACCCTCAGCTGTGACAAGAATGAATCTTTACAAAATAAAAATGGATTAATAGAAAATAATGCTGGGCCAAGAAAAAAAAAAACCTGCAGGTTATAAATTTGCAGGAAGTGGAAATCTGTTCAGGTAGCATGAGCAGAAATGTTCCAACTGGTGGTTTATTCAGAAGGTCACCAATAATGATAACCGCTCAATACAGGAATTGCCTTTATAGGGATTGTGATAGAAAATGCAAACAAAATACAACAAACACAACTCCACATTTACCTCTCTGTTTTGATGACACTTGTGGTAACCTAGTTACCAGGAAACCTACATTTAGTATTTAGATATTCTGAAAATGTACGGTGAACAACTGCTGCATAATAAATGGCACTTCAACATGTATTCCATTGCCTGCCTACAGAAAATGACATGAAATTGCCCTTAATTCGCCTGAAGGTCATCTTGACATCACATACACGTAGCAGATCAGTTCCAGGGAATGCTTAAGAAATTCACAGCCAATCCATCTATAATGCCTATTACAAAACCTTCTTTAATCCAAGCAAGCAAGCATTTATGCTGAGTTTGTGACTAATCTTGGTCCCTGTTGCACTGTTTTCAAAACAATCCGCTAATTACACAGATTCCAAGCCACTTGTGTGAATGACAATTTACTCTCGGTTACATGTAGAGAGTGGGCCTTTGAGGTTTGCCTACGCTACAAAGAGGACAACTAAATATAATCCACTTGCACTCAAGTACAGTACAAACTCCTCATTCTTCTTAGCAACCTTCATAAGAAGCTGCAGTGGGAGGTCATGATGACAAGCTGCTTCACTTCCAACCAGGCATCCCAGTGTGGCAGCAGGTAACATTGCTGCCTTACAGCTACAATGTATTAATATGTTCTCCTAATAGTTCAAACGTATCGCTGACTCTACTGTAAATTTCTGATATGCTACATCTGGGTGCTATAAGGTTGTTAATTAATTATGACAGGAAAGGTGTTTAAATTAATATTAATTCCATTTTCACTGGTACAAAGTGGCTTTTCAGTGGCTGTATTCACAAGCCATCATAGAAAAATCTTCCTGCATCAGATGAGTCCAAGGTCATCTTCATGGTCTTCAGGTGGAACCGTCCTCAGACACCACACTCAAAGCAGACCATCCTCAGCAGCAAGCAAGGAACCTTCAAAGGGACAGAACACCAACCAGAAGTAGGATACCAGCAATGATCAGACTTAATCCATTTAATGAGAAAACCAACCAGAATTATGGCTCCAGGTTGTGTCAGACACATCTGGAGGGCAAAGAAGGTCACTACCACTGTTAACTCAGTTTGCCGCCAGCGTAACTCTAGATTACACCAAGTATTTGAATGTCACAATGCTACAATAGACTGGTGTCTCACCCAGAGTGTATTCTTACTTTAGACCCTGTGTGTTCCTGGTATAAGCACCAGATTCATCATGATATTTACCTGGATAAAATAGTTAAAATGGGACACTGTACGGTCTCCTGTTTTTGTTCTTCCCGTTGTGTGGCTTTCCCCCCAGTTTTCTAGTCCCCCCAACATGACAACATGACAGTAGGTAGAATTTTGGATCTAAATTGAACCAATCTTTGTATGCTCTACAATTGACAAGTCTCATACAGGGTGTATTGCTGCTTTGTTGCAGCTAGTATTCCCAGGATGGGGTCTGGATCTGTTTCTGAATTCAGAGTGAAACTCTAACTGAAAGAATAAACGAATGAGTTTAATTCCAGCTGCGAGATGCAGTACAGTTCTCAACATAACCAGAGGCTAGTTAAAGGTTTGGCTTAATTAAAAGGATCTTCAGGTCGTTTTTGTATCTGTTAGTAGCATGAACAAAATTGATTCTAAATGGAGCAATAAATCTTTAAATTCTCAACACTTCACTAGCCCTCTTTTATATTGCCTTTGCCAATTTTCACTTCTCGACCGTCTTAGTAGAACTCGTAATAGAGTTTAGATGTGGCTGGCAGAGCCATTTTATCCTTAAATAGGTTTTCTCAAGTGGGGTTTCCATCCATCAGTGTTTATACAAAATTTAAATCTGAACATAATAAAACTTGAGTGGAAATGGAGAAATTTAAAATATATGCCTAACTACTAGAAGCGCTCTGTCATGCTGGGCTTAGTGTGAAACGCTGGCATGTTGAAGGAGAAAATACAAGAAAGGATAATAGAAACAATTACTCAAAGTAAGGGAGCAGATTCTGTATTGTACATCCTGAACAATAGCTTGTATATCTGAGTAATGTCACCAATTTGTGGAACTCCTGAGGTGGGTTGGCTGTCTGATTGTGTACAAGAATTTGATGGAGAAATGAGAGAGGAGGGAATTGATTGAAGGTGAAGCTCCTTATGTTTGAGATATTGTTTCTTTTGCATGGCGATACAACAATTCTCTATGGCTCAGTTGAGAACCAGTGGTGTGAGAGATGTGGATTAAATCTCAGGGGAGGGGTGATGTCATCTAATTAGCCTTGGCCCATAAAGTTCCAGTTTAAAAAGTTCCTGAACATTAAGCAGTCTAGAAATAAAAGTGAGACACTGAATCCCAGAACATCCACATCATACAGCTTCCAGTCTTTAGCTTTAATATTAATGAGGTTTCTCTGGGGAACACGGGGGGTGCAGGAAGTGGCGAACCAGGTTTTATCCTGAGCTCTGGATCCTGTCTTTGAGGAATTTTTAGTGTGCATGTAGATCATGTCTTGTTTCTCTGGTTTCCTCACACCTTCCAAAATCATTCCAAGAGATGGATTGATGTCCACTAAATTGCTTCTAAATTTAATCGAGTGTGCATGGTACCTTCTCATGGACTGTCATCTCAATTTAACCCTTCCCACTTTACACCTCATGTGTTCCCAGGATACTGTATGTCATGGATCAACAAAGATCCTGAGAGTTCTAATTCAAGGTTCTATGCACCTCATAGAAATTTTCATGTGCTAACACCTACACCTTGCATCTGCCAGCGGGTGTTTCACATTGCAGTGAGTTTATAGGTCAAATTTGAACAGCGAATTTACAAGCCTTGTTTCTTGTGAGCCAGTAAAAAGCAAGGCGTTGGGACTGTGGGCGCTTTAGTTTATTAAATATTAAAGATACATACTCTCCCACTATATTCTCCCTATAGTACTTTTCCTGTACGGGGTCACGGGAGGGCTTGGAGCCTATCTCAGGGGACTCTTGGGATTAGGTGCAGTACAGTTTGGGAACCCCCTGGATGGGGTGGGAATTCATCACACAGCACTCACATATACACACATATGTTCATTCACACACTATGGGGCAATTTAGGAATGGCAATTAGCTTAACCTGCATGTTTTTAACCTGTGG
>JAQMYG010000009.1:25443073-25458317 GCA_030014215.1 Clariallabes teugelsi | reverse complement strand
TAGTTGGTGTGAGAGAAGAGGATGCAGAGGATAGGGTTAGATGGAGGCAGATGATTCGCTGTGGCGACCCCTGAAAAATAACAGCCGAAAGAGAAGAATAAAAATAATAAGAGGTATCCTACAAACACATTTATTATTCAAATGAAACCTAAATAACCTTAAAAGTCTGTCCAATATAAGTTTAGAAGAAAGGAAAGGAAAGGAAAGCCCTGCGAATGGTGTTGAAAACCACCAGGCACGTGGCTAGAACCTAACTAACAGCCATTGAACACCTTCACTACATTAGATATCTACACAGACCCCGCAGTATCATCACACCAGTATGTTCTTGTCTAGCTTCTTTTATACAATCATCACCTCTACACTACCACTTAAACCACTCACATCTTATTAACAGTAATCTTTTCTTATACATTTTGTGTATATCTTAAACTATTTTAATATACAACAATCAGACATAGCATTTAATTCATTAACATTAAAACCACTTAGGTTTTGTGTTCCTCTTGTGCCACTGGGGAAGCTCTAGCTCTATGACTCCACAAGACGTCTGGGGAGGTGCTGTGGTGTCTGGCTCCAGGACGTAGGCAGTGGATCCTTTGGGTGCTGTGGAATGCGGGGTGTGTCCGCCATGGAACGGCCAAACCATGGGCACTTGATTACTTGATGGAGATACAGTATGTAGGGAGTTCAATGTCTGGACTGGTGGCCTTGGCTCTTTCCATTCTGGGCCCCTTGTGCATGCACTGGGTGTTCTAATACCTTTATTTTTGTGACCAACATTTACTCTTTTCTGTGTTTTGTGCAGCATTGGATTTTCTGTGAGATCTGAATAGACGGGCTGGGCTTTGGTCCCCATGGGTGAGCCTTTGGTGATCACCCATGGGGACCAAAGCCCAACCCACACATACAGTATATGTCTTCTTTCGCTTGAGATCTGTGATGTAGACTGAGATCTGGAGAACTTGGAGGCTGAGTCCACACCTTGAACTCCTTTGGAACACCCCACAATACTTTCCTGTAATACTGTATGTACAGTTTGTCAGGATGCATTATACTGTTGAGAGGCCACTATTATCAGGGAACACTGTTTTATTGGTACTGGGTCTGTAACAGTGTTTAGGTAGGTGGTACATGTGGCAGCTTCTCAGTTTCACAGTGCAAATATTTGCACTGATATATGAGTTTCTGTACTGTACAATGACAATAAAGTTGTACCTGTGTATCTAGAAAGGGACTGATTTCTCACTTCTTCATACCTTTCTGTATAATCTTTCTACAGCCATCCGTTTCACTCACATCAATAAAAATCAACTCATCTGTCGATTAAAGTGGTCTGGCTCACATCATATTCCACCCTGATGTCCTCATGAGAATGTCCTTAATCCTAAATATTATGAGATAACCTTGATTCTCTTCATACTTGACGTTTAATCTTTAATAATACAGCGCAGGTCTCGTCAAAGCACTTTGGCAGCTCTTGAGGACTCGGCTTCAACATCCTCAGCTGAAGGACACTCTCAGTTGATTTACTGGCTCACCTTTCAAGAAAGGGACAACTATAGTATTGTGCAAAGTGGAGATGGTATATTCTTGCAATTGTTATCATATTGTAATGAAATGGCTTTTTCAACATGCAGACAATATACACACAGCAATCAGTCTTGAGATCAAAACCACTGACAGCTGAAATAAATAACACTGGTCGCTACAGTGCCGTCTGTCAAGCAGTGAGAGATATTAAGTGGAAATATATCAGTTCTTGAAGTTGATTTGGGAAAAACAGGCAAGCGTAAGGATCTGAAAGACTCTGACCAATTTGAGATGGATGGACAATTGGTGAACCAGGGGACAGGGTCATGAGCATCCACTGTTCACTGAGGCGATTTCTAATTTGTCTGAAATGATCCAGGTGTATAATGACGTAGATGACCGTGTGTATGTCTGTATGACTTTCAGAAAAGATGGCACCAAATCTGAAGAAGGTCAAGTGTCATGCTCTGCGTGATCCTGGGAAACCTTCATGTAGATGTTATGTACCACCTACCTAAACAGACCTTACAGACCAAGAAAGGTCTGTAAGGTCTGTTTCCTGGAGTTCCTGGGGTTCCCTGATGGCAGTGGCCTCTTTCAGCAGGATAATACACCCTGACAAACTGTACATATTGGTCAGAAAGGTTTTGAGGAATGTTCCAAAGAGTTCAAGGTGTTGACTCGGCCTCCAAATTCTCCAGATATATCTCATACATGTATATACTGTATATCCACAAAAAAATAAGAGACCACTGCAGCATAATTCGTTTCTTATGTTTTTAGTTTTTTTCGTACAGGTGGGATGAACTGTTTTTGTTTAGTTTCTTGTGAACTGCTGACAATATTTCTCCTAAATTCAAAATATAACTATTGTTATTTATAGTGCATATTTAAAGGAAATAACATCATCACAACTCATCAAAATAACCCAAGATCATGCAGTATTTTCAGGGGTTTAATAACTGAAATAGAACAAAATGCAAATAATTTGTAAACAATTGTTGTGTTAATGCTTTGTCTAAATAACGTTAAGAAATCAGTATTTGGTGGAATAATAATCCCGATTTGCAATTACAGTTTTCATGCATTTTGGCTCTCCACCAGTTTTTCACATTGCTGTTGAGTAACCCTCCATCTCTGTGACCCTCCATCTCTGTGACCCTCCATCTCTGTGACCCTCCATCTTTGTGACCCTCCATCTCTGTGACCCTCCATCTCTGTGACCCTCCATCTCTGTGACCCTCCATCTCTGTGACCCTCCATCTTCCTCTTGATGACGTTCCAGAAGTTTTCTGGAGTAGATTGCAGTGCTCTCTTATTTTTTGCAGAGCTGTATATACAGTATATACTGTATCTATGTAGTGTGTGTGTGTGTGTGTGTGTGTGTTTAGCAAATGTGGTGATGTTTATTTTATTCGATTTGCACTGTGTTTTTATATAAATACATCAGCTGGCTTTTTATCACGTTAATACTTAGTGTGAAATAAAAAAATAAATATTGAAAACATGCGGACCCAGCTTGGCAAATGCAAAATGTCAAAATTATTTTCAAATGCCAAATGGTTGACTTCTGACGCTGAGGTTAATGTGTGTGAGAATTTCTAATCGAAACCGGAGGAAGAAGGAAACAGTCTGGCAGTCCTGTGCGTTACTGTGGCGATGACAAATTTATTTTAAACCTCGCACGTACAGTAGATGAACACGTACTGAATGAGTGTTACAGCGAGAGCTGTGAGGTGTTTGTGAAATGACTCGCTTTGCAGTGTTTACTAATTTACGTACTTAGTGCTGGGTGTCAGTAAATCTCACGGTGACCTTATAATTAATTGCACACGGATGTTCAGTTAACTCTGGGTTAAATAAGATGTTTATACTGTATGTGTGTATACACTGTTTATCGTACATGTCTTTGGAGTAGGAATTCTCTAGATGCTTGTTTTTTATTCTTATACATATATGGGTTTATTTCTCTTTTATTAATTATCTTTTTTCGTACTTGTTTGCCAAGATTTGTTTGGGATGCTACAGTGTGAGACGCTGCTTTGGATTTATTAATTTAAGTTCATTAGTGCAATTCCTATTTTATTTATTTATTTATTTATTTGCACTAGTGAGAGAGAAATGCTCATCCTAACAGTTTCTACTTTGGAGGAAACTAATCGAAGTGAAATGGACCAAAGAAGAACTTTTGCAAAGTTAAACTAGTGAGACATTTTTAGCTCACAGATAACTTATAACTTATAATTATTCGACGCACACCAGACCTTGTTAAAGCGATATCTTTAACGGGGGATCTATAAAAATAGAGTCAAAATGAAATATTAAAATGAAATACGATCATCCGAAGCACACTTGACCTACCCGAGTGTATTACTCGCTGCTAAAACAATTGTCTCGCCACATGAAATCTGCTGTTAAATCTGATATCTTCATCCATCACATCAGTCCAGATCGTCTCCTCCTGAGCCCTGGGATTATTAAAGCAGAAAACTCCACATTCCTCCTCGCTTCCTGTCTTATTAAGCTGTTTCTGAGATCTGAGTTAATGCTAAAAATAGAGACTGAAAGCTTTGCTCAAGAGAATAAAAGGTTAAGAACTTTTTTTTTCCTTGTTCTGAACTCCTGTGGTTCTCTCCGCTTGAGTTCCTGACATGAATAAGAGCTAAACTAGGAATGAATCAAGATAAGTGCTGGAGTTTAAGCCTAAAGCTAATCAGGTCCATTGTGTGGAAATCTCTGTCAGCACTTTGATTTGATTAACATCAGCTCTGGATGAGGAACCTGAGTGACCAAATCATTTAAAATCACAAAATCAGTGTTAATCGTGAAGCTGGTGGAGGTGTTTGTTTGTTTGTTTGTTTGTTTGTTTGTTTGTTTCAGACTCACTTGGAATTCAAGTTGTAGAATAACAAGAATAATGAGTTAGTAAGATGTCGAGCCACCAGGAACCACCTGAGCATCTTCCTCAACACTGACACTACACAACTGGAGAGACAAATACTGATCTAACAAAATAGTGTTCTCATGGAGAAAGAAAGAAAGAAGGAAAGAAAATAAATATTCCCCTTTTTCTTTCTTTTTTTCAGTCATTAAATAAATGTTTCTTTGTTTCTTTCCATCGTTAAAGAATAACTTCCTTTTATTCAGTTATTAAAGATTCAGAAAGAAAGCAAGTAAGAAAGCAAGAAAGAAAGAAACAAATCATTCTTTAATCATTAAAAAAAGAAAGAAGGGAATAAAATGATTCTTTAAATCATTGAAAATAGAAAAAAGAAATAAAGAATCATTTTATTCCCTTCTTTTTTTTTACTTTCTTTCTCTCTTTTATCTGAATCTTTAATTATTGAAAGAAAAAGGGGGGGAAATAAAGAGTTATTTAATGACTAAAGAAAGAAAGAAAGAAAAAAGGGAATAAAATTATTTTAATTATTGAAATAAAAATGTAAAATTTTAAATTAATAATTTTTAATCTTTCTTCAGTCATTAAATATTTTTTTCTTTATTTCTTTGCATCATTAAAGAATAATTTCTTTCTTTCAGTTACTAAAGATTCAGAAAGAAAGAAAGAAAGAAAAAGAGAAATCATTCTTTAATCATTAAAAAAAGAAAGAAAATCATTTTATTTCCTTCTTTCTTACTTCCTTTCTTTCTTTTTTCTGAATCTTTAATATTGAAAAACGAAAGAAAGAAAAGAATAATTATTCAATTTTTTCTTTCTTTTTTCTTTCTTCAGTTATTAAAGATTCAGAAAGAAAGAAAGAAAATGATTCTTTAATCATTGAAAAAAGATTCACTTTATTCCCTTCTTGCTTTCTTTCATTCATTCTTTTTTTCTTTCATTAAATAATGGAATTGAAAGAAAGAAAGACAGAAAATTATTCTTTAATGAAAGAAAGAAAGAAAGAAAGGAAGGAAGGAAGAAAAAGAAAGCAAGGAAATATAAGAAAGAGCAAAAAGGTTTGAAATGATGCTTTCATTATCTGAAAATGACTATTAAACTGTATAAACATTTTTTCCCGTCAGCATCGACTCGATGGCTCGCGTGATCACGTGTGTAACACTCATGACTCTCCATAAGGCTTAACAGAAAAGAGCCAGAATTGGTTTTAGAAGAGAGGAAGTGAACGTACGAAGCTTTGTTAGGCGTGAGGATCTGTGTAATTGAATTATGGGGTTCTTAACACATCAAGCATGTGCCATACTGTAAATAAATAAATAAATAAATAAATGTAGCTCTTGTTGAAAATTCATCAGTGTTATGATTATTACTATTACATTCTCTCAAATGCATCATCCCACACACACACACACACACACACACACACACACACACAAGTACGTACTTTGCAACTTTGTTCTGTGTGTGTGTGTGTGTGTGTGTGTTTGTGTGTGTGTTCATCCTCTCCACTAGGAGGCTCCTGTCGAGATGTTCTGCCTGCTAATGAATGTGCCTGTTTGTTTCCCTGTAAAGAAAAGCCCTGACTGTTTCATCATGACAAGGAGGCTCGTTTTTAATTCCAGGCACTAAATGTAGGGTTTAGCCGTCGCACTGGCACCGACACACACGCGGCCAATTAGCACAGAGGGTTTCCTCAAACAAGGCAAGAAAGCAGCTCTGAGATAAGTGACCAAATGTACAGTAATTCCCTTTTAATTCGGGTGACTGAATTATATTCATTTAGTGCGTAGGGTGATTCAATATCTTTTATAGCACACTATTTAGTAGTTTAGTGCTCTGGGTTGGATTTAGCCATGGGTTTAATATGTATTAGGGCGTACTATTTAGCAGTTGAGTGCAGGGTAGGATTTAGTATGTATTAGAGCACACTATTTAGTAGTTTTACTGCGCCCCCACCCTGCCATGCCGGAAGTGTGCAGAATGAAGGTGTTTATTAAGTAGATTTCAATTGCACACTCATAAGCCCGTATTAAAAATGTACAGAGCCATCTGTTGAATTTTGAGATGAACTAAACTACTTTTATAAGGGCGTTTTCCATTGAAATTTCAAAGTAGCATATCTTCTCTTCCCGTGTGCCGATTTGTTTCATCCCGTGCGATGAAACAAAGCCCATATGTCACCTCAAGCTCAGCCAAATACACCTGTGAAAACCCCATTAAAACTCTCTCAGGAGTTTTTACGTGATGCGTGCACAAACAGACAGACAACCAGACAGGCAAAAATTCCAAAAAACATCTTCATGTGTTCCATTACTCATCTCATGTCCGGCGAAATGATTTTTTTGCAAATATCTTCAATGTACGCAGATGCCAACCTTATAGTTTTATTATATGTACTAAATAGATTAGAACGGTCTGTTTAATATACACCCCCTGTATGAGAGCGTTTTGTTTTACAAACGCTCCAGTAGTGGCAGTTCAAAGCTCTCCACCTGAACCATGAACAAGGAATTCAGCATCATTTGAGACTCTGTGGTCCTTTATGAAGAGGCATTAACCACCTAGGAAAGTCACAAAACTTTGCGACTCAGTGACGTTTAAAATTTTTGAGCATCATTGATTTTTTTTAAGCTGCATTTCAAGCTACAGTATACCCATACTACCCATCTGTAGAACAGCACGGTATCTGACACAAAACCTGAGAAAGACGCTTGAGCAGTCAATCCTCTCACTGATTAGTGCATTCATGCATGTCCCTGTAAAGGATTTACTATAGCAACAAAAGTACAGTGTTAGGGCTGCTGGTATAGAAAATAAACCAACACCTTGTGATAATCAGGTTTGAGGATGCAGCAGCACAGCTTTCAGGTAGGAAGGAAAGAAAGAGCCTTGGCATGCTACCATGTACAAAAGTTTCCTACATAGCACAAGGAATCCACTCTTGGGCTCTGAGTTGTATAAATTAATCAGGATGTAAAACAACACAAGCGGGCAGGAAGTTAACATCTGGGCTTTGCTTTTGAAACTTCCTCCGAGGCTTTGCAGAAATCCCTTTCATCAGCTCTCTTACAAATAAACCAAGCGAAACACTGAAGCCTTCAAACGGAGCATGGAGGATCAAAGTCCAAACAAGTGTTTGAGAAATCCGACCCCAGGGTTCCGTCGATTTGTATAACGTCACCCTGAACCAAATGGGGTGCTGGCGAGCCCCGATCCCTCTTCACACACACAAGTGTATTTGAAACACAGCTTGTCAGTCATTCAGCACAGCAGGGTTAAGAGGTGATGTTCTTGCCTCCAGCCACGTCCACAAAAGGTCACACTCCATGACTGAAGGGATTCGGCTAAGAACTAAATCAAATCAGCTGTATTCATGGCAAGGCACTATATTTTCCTGGTAGAGTGTGTTGTGTTTTTCCAGAAATGCATTTGTTTAATCACAAAAGTCTTTGCAGGTTATTATAGTTATACGTAAATGGCATTTTTAAATCATCGTCATGTATTAGAAAAAACTCAAATGCTGTTGTTGTTGTTGTTGTTGTTAAACAGAGTTACTCTTATTGTCACCACCCCTGAAGTTCAGTAGGGTTTGATTCCCACCTCAGGGGTCTGTCTGTGGAGTTTGCATGTTCTCCCTGTGCTTGGTGGGTTTCCTCCGTCTACTCCAGTTTTCTCCCACAGTCCAAAGACATGCAGATTAAACTATTTGGCATTTCCAAATTGTGCATTGCGTGTGATTGAGTATAGTGTGCATAGTGCAATGCTCTAATGAGTGAGAGAGCGAATATTAATGATGTTCATGTTATCACCTTGGAGCTGATTACTTTGCTATAAAAAGAAATCATGAAGTGTTTTGTTCCTCTCATGCACAGCGATTAGACAACACTTGGAACTATTTGTATTTGTTAAGAAGGATACAGAGGCTATAAAGTGTCTCAGAGTAACTCACCAGCCTTTCTTTCTTCTCTTTTCTTAAAAGTAACAGAGTCATCCATCCTAAAAACTTTAAGTTGCAGCTTTATTTCTGATACTGGAGACTCCTTCCATAAATGTTTAATTAACCTCTATTTACAGAAAACTTCACCTTATCAGCTACACACACATTTTAGTAAAACTGTGTGAATAATCAAATCCAATGATTATAGGAAACAAGTTAATTGACATTAAATTATTATTTTTCCGCATTTTGTTTTTGCATCAATGTTCTCTCATTTTGTGTTATAAAGTGCATCCATTTGTTTTACTGGGGCATGCTTTTGCCCCTCACCAAAAGCTTTAATGGATCATTATTGATCTGTGTTTCATACAAGTCCAACCCCATGACTTAGTACAGAAGTGAACCATGGATTAATGTAGTGGATTAATTCTTTAAATTTTATCTGTCATAAAGTGAACTACAGTCCTGGTCATGAGGAGTTTTCCTTTCAGCAAAATCTTTTATTATTATTATTATTATTATTATTATTATTATTATAGACAAAAAGAGTCAGCATGCTTTATTAATTTAACAAAGTAAAAATTGTAATCATTTTTTATTTAAAAAAACATGAGCAAAAGCTCCATGCTTTAAGTGTTCTATAAGTTTTATAACTACAAAGAAAATTATGTATCTCTGTTTTATGATCTATTGAAATGCTACTAAAATATTCAGCCACGATCGCTTTATTGATTTGAGTTGTTTTCGGTTAAAATCTAATGAAAATGAGATTAGAAAAAAGTCATGATGTTTTCAAATTTAATAAGAAATTATGTTTTATATATTTATATATATATATATAAAACATATATACATACAGTATATAAAAATATATTAGCTTTGATTAGATGTTAAAACTAATCAAAGCTAAGGGTGATCAATGAAATCTGGGAGTGTGCAGCTTTTTTGCTGAAATACTTTTGTTTGGAAATCAGAAATTTCTTTTTGAAGTGACAATAATGAAGTCATAAAGTAAACATGTGTAAGAAAGTTTGTACAAAAGAAAAAACACACAGTGCCTAAGACTTTTGCACAGCACTGATATACTATCTAACTATACAGTACTGTGCAGACGTTTTTGGAAATTCATCTATTTTTCTAGGTACACAGTTTTTGAAGGAACTCGGAAGGTAGGTTGTTCCAAACATCTTGGAGAACTAAGCACAGATCATCTGTGGATGTAGGCTGCCTCAAATCCATCTGTCTCTTCATGTGATCCCAGACAGACTGGATGATGTTGAGATCGGGGCTCCTTGGGGGCTAAACCATCAGTTCCAGGACTCCCTGGTCTCCTTCATGCTGAACATAGTTGTTTGGGTTTGTTGTCCTGCTGCAGAATGAATTTGGGGCCAATCAGATGGTTCATGATGGATAGTACGTATCTGCCTTGAGCCATCAGCATCGAGGACACCATTAATCCTGACCGACTCACACACTCCACTTGCAGAAATGTAGCTCCACACTTGCAAAGATCCTCCACCGTGCTTCACTGTTGCCTACAGACACTCATTATTGTACCGATCTCCAGCCCTACGGCAAACACCCAGCCTTCTGCTACAGACATTGTGATTCAACAGTCCAGAGCATCTGCAGCCATTTTTCTGCACCGCAGTTCCATGTACTGTATGTTCTTTTGGCATAGTCGAGTCACTTAGCCTTGGTATGGCTTTTGGGCTGCAATTCTTCCATGAAGACCACTTTTGGCAGGACTTCTCCAGACAGTCGATGCATGTAACTGGGTCCCACTGGTTTTTGCTAGTTTTTTGATGATGGCACTGTTGGACATCTTCCGATGTCAAAGGGAAGTAAGCATGATGTGTCTTTCACCTGCTGCATTAAGTTTCCTTGCCCTGTTTCTTTGTGCTTCTTCCAAATAGATTGAACGGTCCATCTTAAAACTCCAACCTTCTTTGAAACCGTTGCCTGTGAGAGGACATGCTGATGCAGTATTACTGCGATCTATCCTGTTGTGTGCTCAGTCTTGCCCTGGTGTATAACCAGTGACATGAAACCTTCTTCTACAACCTTATCCTTGTAGCAGAGTTTGGCTGAGCCAATTCTTATTATGCCACAGCCGTTTAAGTCAATGACTGTATTTAAAAACTACATAGGAAATTGATTAAAATAATTGGTTAATCATACCCCTGACTCTGATTGTATAAAGATTGTATGTAATCTCTGACTTTGTGCGAGTGTGCAAGTGTAAGAATTGATGCTAGTTTGAAGTTTGAAGGGTAGTCACACCAAACCAATATTGATTTGATTTAGATTTTTCACCTGTTTGTTCACTTTGCATTTTGTAAATTGATTTTTTTTTTAATTATATATATTTTGAAAGCATTCTTACATTACAGCATTTTTTCACACTTGCATGAAACTTCTACACAGTACTGTGTGTGTATTCATTCTGGATAAAAAACCTGGATATTTAAAAACTACTGTATGAAATAACACATACAGAATTAGGTAATTAAGTAACAACAACAAAAACAACAGTTAATTCTTATTTGAATACCAGCCTCAGAAATCAGCAATTAACAAACAGCACCTCAGATTAGAGCCGTTATGAAGCTTTACAGAGCAGACGGATATCAACTGTTCAAAGGAGATTATTGTGTATTTTGGATAAACGCCTTCAGTATTGTTTTACAGTGTAGAAAAAAATGGCAGAAAAGATTAGAAAAGAACTGTTAAATAATTGTTCATAATAACTGTAATCACCTATAATAGTTTTTAGACAATAGTTTTTTTTTTTTTTTTTAGATAAAATGTCTATTTAAACGTAGATATAATTGAGTCCTAATTGAAATATTATTACACAGACTGTCCGTCAAGTCTAACCGGGACCAAGCTGACAGACAGATTCTTATTCTACGATCCACATGCAAATACATATTTAAAGCTGAGAGTTTGCCTCCGTGTGGCGCCGTGTTTACGTTCACTGTGTCTGAGTGACAGTTGGTGCACTTATTGAGAAAACAGACGTAGCTCATTCTGTATTTGTGCACTCGGAGTGCACTGTGTGCTGCTGACTGACAGCTGGTCAAATGCTTTCAGAACAAGCAAGCTCAGGGTTTGGAGAAACACCCACTGTTTCCTTTCTGCTTCAAGATTTCTGCCAAAAAATTTGCAAACTGTCGAGCGCCAGATGCAATCTGTGTCAGAGTTTGGAGGGGGGTCATGAAACTGAAAATGAGTAAGCATCGATGTCAGTTCGGCTCCATAAATGTGGGATTGAGGGAGCTGTGAGGAGCATTAAGTGAATCCGATATCAAACTTCCAATCTGCAGACGGTCTGCGCTCGCGCCGGAGATGTGGCACATCACCTGACGTGGACGTGTCGCCTGGATAACTGACAACTCAGCAGTACTTTCGCCGTCCATGATCTGTTTGCAAAAAAAAAAAAAAGTTTTGTATGGATCAAGTTGTGAAAACTTTTCCTCAAGGCCACAGCTTGAACTCTTCTCTACAGCACAAAATGTGTTTTTATTCAAAGTTTTGTCATCTGCCGAGTGTGGGAATGTACTGTAGTGCACGGCACATTGTGAGAGTCTGTGGTAGTCTGTATGACCTTGGTAGCGAGGGATGAAAAAATACAGTAGATTTCTTTCTGTAGGTACTGAAGCTATAAAATGTACAGAAGATGATAAGTTATTAATAATATTTCGTTTATTCATACTGACTTAAGTGCTTTACTGAGAAACTGAGAAAAATCACACTTAGACTTTTGGACCAGATGTTGGTGGCTGTCCTGCACTGGATCACACCTGCTGGTTATATACTGTACGAGTGGAGAGAGTGGGATCACTCGACTCACCACCTGCTCCTCCATGGAAACCGTGACCGAGCTGATGTTCCCTGTGGATAATCACTGATCAAGATATTTCTCCAGGTCTCCAGATTCTTAAGATACGGTGGGGGGCGGGGTAGTGCAAGTTGATGTAGTGTGCACCTTTTGAAGGTCCGTACAATAGTTAATTATTGCATAAACACCTGAACACTTAATCGGATTGTTTCGCTTTTGTCAGCAAAGAAAATATATTTTTTCTTGACGTTTGCCGAACACCAGGGTGACATTAGATAATGTGGTGAGTTTCTGGGAGGGAAATTTCGCTTCCCTTCCTGATCAGTAAACTCAGTGAGAAGAAACAACTCTCTCCCACCTGCCTTTACGCTCATCCACTGGGTCTCTGGAGCACTGGGACTGGGATTTGTTGGAATGAACAGGAAAACTTTTGAAAAACTAAAACACTACTTCTTCTTCTTCCTATATTTCCAGCAAATGAAATGCTTCACACAGAGCGGAGCAACTTTTCACATGTTAACATAAAAGATAATAATAAGATTCTGATTAAATTCTTTGAGGATGTAAACGCATATCTTATCAGATCAGAGTGCAGTTAGGCTGAAATCTCTAATTGGAAAGATTTCAATCATACTGAAGAAATTATGTCTGTTGAAATGTAGCTGCTGATTAGTGAGTGTTCGGTTATCTACAAAATCTTTCTCTTTACACTCTCTTCCTGGAGATATTTACACCAACAAGAGTGAGCTGTTATAATTGTCCATGGTGTGTTTTTCCTTTCTTTTCATTTTCACTGCTTCAGGGCTCGGTTCGATTTTTGTGTAAAAACTGGGAATCCGAAAACAACCGCTAAGTCAGGTCTAGTTTCTTCTCTAAGATTGGAACAAGACAGAAAAAAGACAGAGAGAAGACTGGGGAACAGCTGGAGGAAAAATACATAATTTCATCTCAGGTGTGAGGCCATATTTGTTTCGTTTTTATATTTCGTGAGCAATGCTTGTGCTCAATTCCATTAGCATCTCAGACACTGATTGGTTATTATTATATTTTATGTAATTTTGAGCATGATATTCAACTGTGAGATAGGAAAAATATTCAAATACGGTTTGGAGGAAGGAAATATTGCTCTGCCACTCGCTAGTCAGAGATTATAGATAAAGAAAAAGTTGTTTCTATAAATAATATGGTGTCATAACCCACACACACAAAGAAGCACTATCCACCCACTTCTACATTCATGAACTTGCAACTAGCTAGTCTCGCTCTAATTCATTAAGGAGATACAGTGTTCCCTCTAAATCAAATCAAATTCAAATCAAATCAAATTCTAATTGTATTTGTCATGTACTCAACCATATACAGTATGATATGCAGGGAAATGCTTATACCTAAAAAGTAAAGGTGGATAGAATAAGAAGGTAAGAAGAGGCAAATTGCACTGGAAAAAGAATGTAAAATAGAAAATATACAAATTTACAAACATACAGTTACAATAAAATAAAATGTAAAACAGCAATATATAAAATGTACAATGCAAAAAGTATAAAAGTTGTAAATTTCATGGAATGTGCAAAATAAAAAGGGTTTTAGAGTGTATTAAGGCATAATCCTAAAACTGACTATAATTTTTACGAGTGGAATTTCATGACCGTCACATAATAAAGGGTTTTGTGGAAGCCATTATTTAAACAATTAAAATGGTTAGTTCGTTAGTTCAAAACATTAGTTCACTCTTAAGGAAAATCTGATGAGGTAATAAAAAAGCATCCCTGATCATTAATTAGGCAAGTCAGAGTACAGGATAGAAAGTGAGTCTTAAACAGCTTCCTTAAATAGCCGAGGGTTTTATACTCGGCTCGAACCTTGATTTGAGCTCGTTGTTCATTCCCTAAAAGGGAGAATATAATTACTGCCACATTTCCAGCCTAAATGTCACCGCTACAGGTGTTCAAAAGTTTAATGAAACCCATCTTACACTCCCCAACGACAGTTAATGGGATAGAAATGTGTTGAGCGCTTTAATAATGCTCCTCGTCTGATTGGCTCCATTATATAAGAAAAAGACCCATAAATCTAATTATACCTCACAATAAATGCTTCTGTGCTTTATATGAGGTGTGAAGGAAGTGAAGACGGCATCGATACGGATCTACGACTCCATGGTGACTTTTTATAACCTTTTTTTAAATTATTTTTATTTATTTATTTTTTTTATATTGATTCTGATTGGTCAGAAGGTGTTGATTAGTTCTCTATAACAGCACTTCTGACAGTGGTGCTACAAATCACAGGTTTATGAAGGTATTAATGCACTGGTTCTAATATAAAACACGTAAATCTTGCGATGAGACGTTTTTAATTGTGCATTAGCATGGGGACATAAGACGTGTTCCTTTTGCCACCCACAGCATAATCGTAGGAGTACTGCACACATACTGACCTACACCCACTTTAATTATGCACATAATATATCGCGCACGATTCTTTAGATAAGCAAAAAATAAGCCAAGACGTGGGCACAATATCAAGAAGTTAAATCTTACACAAGCGATATGCTTTGCTTACTTGTATCAGCCTTCCCAGGCTTCCCGTACCATTCACATTAGCCAATCGTTAATTACTGTTTCGAGTCTCGAGCAGTGCTTACAAATGATGCTGCAGTCTTTTTAACTTGGGGAAGTTTTAGAAAAGTCCATGTTTAAACAGAGCAAAATCAAATGTATAGAGCGAGCCTCAGAATTTTACAGTGTAAACAACAAGCCAACTATCCTGTTCATCTTTGATCATAAAAATAAGTTTGTCACATGGTCTTGTTACCAGGAGTGAAATTCTTATTGGTACTTTGTAGTCAGAAGGTGAGTAAAATCAAGCATGGAGGTTTTGGACAGTCCGGAGAAACCTATGATATTTACTTTATATTTCCACTTATTCTGCTTTAGAATTCTGGGGTTAAATTCCAGAGGTGTCAAGTAACGAAGTACAAATACTTCGTTACCTTACTTAAGTAGAAATTTTGGGTATCTATACTTTA
>JAQMYG010000009.1:25356716-25389198 GCA_030014215.1 Clariallabes teugelsi | reverse complement strand
AAACTTTTGAACGGTAGTGTATATATATATATATATATATATACTGTATATATGTATGTTCATGTTCATTAAAAATGCGTGATGGAAAAACAAAACAACGTGATTCAAACTCGACAGTGTAATACGTGTATAAACTACATATTTATACTCATTAACATTTATACATTTTAAAGCTGATCAGTCTGGGTTCCCATTAGCGAGTCTCCTTATACTGTACATAAACTCATACAAATACAAACTGGAACTTTCATGAATCTACCACATATATTTTTCTCATGTAAATATTTTACAAATAAATCCATTACACAAATGAGGATTGGAATATAAAGTAAATATAATGATGTTGAGTAAAAAAAAATTTTTTTAAGTGTAGTAAACAGTAGTGTGTCCTTTTCACTGTAATCCTTCATGTAAGTTTTTTTATTTTGTTTTAAAAAGTAAACTCTTCCTTCCATTATGCCGTTTTTACATTATATAACGGATCGCTTCACTCAGAGATCACTCGGAACACCTCGCGTCCTCTTATGGTCTTCTCAAAGGCAATGAGTGTGAAGAGAAAGCTTTCACTTTATAACTTTTCCTCTCAGCTGACCAGGTCTTTAATCCCATGGCTCTGTCTCCGAGCGAGGATCGATATCGATATTCACGCCTAATAACCACCGTGCAGAAAGTTTGCTTCAAACTGCATCTCAAAAACTCAAAACCTCCCCGTTCTGATCTTCTGGATGTGCGATGTTCCTTGAATAAGACCTGGTCCATCCTTGGCATAAACCTTTTTAAAAAAGTTTTGTTCTATCCTTTGCAGGCACAGGAGGCGTAAATCACAGTGCTGAAAGCTCACATGAGCTTATTTAGAGCAGGTTCTTGGGTCTCTTTCGTCCTCGGTGTAATCTCAAACGAGTGATGAAACGAGACGATTCTTTCATGTCCTTCATCCTTTGAGTCTGGAGTAGGCGACCAATCTGAGTCGCCGTCTTTAATTCCAAGCAGAAATGATCCCGAATCCAAATGTCACTGGAGACGTCATGATGGCTGGACTTGTCCAGGAAAACATCAGGCTCTTCTCATTTGCATCTTCTGGAGGGAACTTTTTGAACACTGAAAGCGTAAACGGGTTTAAAAAAAAAAAGAAGAAAAAAAAGAAACGAGTTCTCCATCTCGGATTCTGTTCTGCTTTGAGTTTGGAGTTGTGTGACGAGAAGCTCTTGCTCTCTGGTCCTCCATCTTTGGTGCAGACGATCCTGTTTTACACAGGAAGAGAACGAAACGATGCAGTGTGTTAGATAACAGTATTAAATATGCATCAGGGTTAGCGCTGAGTAATATTCAATATTGAAGTAGTAAAATATTAAGTAGAGCTATTTCATCTGAGAATGTAATATACGTAATCTTTCAGCTTAATCATGTGTCTAATACAATATTACTTTTCGTAGTGAAGACTTTGCTCACATCTCTTATTTATTACCTGCTCAGACACACACAGCCACACACACTATGCAGACAGTGTACCGTACGTGACCCTACGTTCACACTAGTAACTCGAGTCTCTTGCATCACTTGTTGTTCATCTCTTGTAGAAATGCGCTGGCGTATCTATTCTTTATTTCTGCCGCCTATAACTTGATTTCTGTTTTACATGTTTGGCTTCATTTTCTGATTAGCTTAGCAAAGCTAACAGCTAATCATTACAAGGTATGAACACTCTTTTAAGCATCATGTCTCTTCGAGTAGATTTCTTGCGTTCAACCTTATGTGCAAACGTTAAATGTCACTCGTTCGATCATGAGAATATCCTTACCATTTAGACTCAGAACAGCACCGGCGCGGCATTCACATCGGGATTAGGGTCCGGGTAGCACATGGAGCCATGCTGAATTTCCTGCTCAAGCTGAGACTCTTCACAGCTGGGTGGCAAAATGCTAATATGTTGATACAGACCTGCAAAGACACACAATAATACAAAAAAAAAAAAGAAAAGAAAAAGTTGAATTCCCAGTTCTAATTCAATTCCTACAGCCCCTTTAGAGAGCGAGTGTGCTGAGAAATCGGTCATTCTGTGACATAGCAAAGGTGTTACATCATAGGCGTAGGGATTTGAGACAAGCTTTGACAAGAACAAGGAGTTCTCGGCGAGTGTACCGTGAGAATGAGGAATATCCACAGACGCCAATGATTAGAGAGAGACAGGAAGTACTCGATATGAGGCCCGCGACTTCACTAAGCGTCACGAGTGAGGCACAAAAGAAAAGTGCTAGCGTTGCACGTACTCTGCGGCCTCTAGCAGGAGTTCCCTCCATCTCTCCTCTCAATCTCTCTCCTGGATTCACTCGACAACGCTCTCCTCAATCTCGCCAGAACTCCCTCTGAGTAGAAAACGCATTCTCGCTAAGCTCGTAGGACTTCTCCTCGATCTCATAAGTCACTCCTCAATCTCGCCATCGCTGTCCTGCGTCCACGCGATCGGTAAGAACCAGGAGACCGCGGAAACTTTGGGGAGTGCTCAGGAGTGCTCAGGAGTCGGCAAGATTGAAGAGATGCCTGGAGAGTTAGAAGCGAGCCCTACGAGAGCCCAGGTAATCCAGGAAATCTCCAGGAGTCACGCCGATTTTCTCACCAAAATCTCTCTCTCAACAAGATTCCTCATCGAACTCGTACGTACAAAAGTGGCCTAAGGTGTTCATCAATGCAAAGAGGGGTTTATACAGTATTAATGTGCTCGTTGTATTATATCAGAGTTGCTATAGTGACAGCTTGTTCATAGACACTTGTTTACATAAACAGATTTATAAATGTGAAGAATCAGTGATATGGTGAGGGTGCTCTTATAGAAAACTAATCAGCTTCAGAGCGGTAACATGAACTTCCTTTACTTACAGAGAAATTGGATACAAACTAAAAGTTTATTTCAACTTTAAGAACATTTTAGGGGAACATTTCAAAGGTGTCAGATTCAACAGATTTCCCCTCACCTCTCTTCTCCTGCTTTAATATCAGTCTGCTGTCGCTCACAGCACTCCTCCGTCTTCCCTTGCTCAGCATCTCCTCCTGCAGGCACACCGAGCTGATTGACGTTTTGAGGTCATTAGAGTTCACGGAGACGTAGTGTGAGTCCCACTCGTAGTTCTCATCAACTGAATCTCTCCTGGAGCTAGAGATATAATTTTAAAGATATTGTTGTTGGTGGTGTTATTGTTTTTATTTCAGCACACATCCTGCTTGTAAGAAACTGTAAAGGCATATGTTCTGTATATAACTATATAATATGTCTATAAAGATTGGGGATCAAGGCACATGACCCTGGCATCCTCAGGAGATTCCACAGGTGTTGTTGACCTGTTCCTGCTATCTGGTGGGAGGGCATTCCTCTCTCTCATGCCAATCAAAGTGACACTAACCAATCAGGTAAAATCAATTCCACCACCACACATCCTTCAAACTGAAGTTATTTATTGGCAAGTTCCTTTTAAGTTATTGAGGTTCTGATTAAACCCATGCAATTTACTTGACCAGTCAAGTTGTGATTGATGGGTTGTGATTTCCACGACTGTGAAAAACTTTCAAAGACCCCCTGGCTCTGGCTCACAGAGCCCTAAATATATAGGAAAGGAGGACGTTCTCCAGAACCAGGATCAGGACCGTGGATAGAAACTTCTGCTCTATACCACTGGTAGTTGTTTTGCGTCAGGAAGGAACCAGATTGCAAGTGGGTCGTGACATTTAAAACATTACATGAAGTTTTAATCAAGTTAATTAAGAACAAAATGAGTTTATCCACACTCTGTTCACAAACTGGTGTATCACGGGATTCCATCTCATTACTGAAGGCCCCCTGACATGCAGTTTGTCGTGTTTCTTTTTCTGTAACACAATTGATTCTATTACCTGGTTCGATGCCCCACTGCCCCTTTATATCTCTAGGCTAGAAAGGAAAAACACTAGCCTATAGATAATAAAACAATAAAGGACAAACTAATTGAGATTGAAGCAGGTATTTCTCACCATTCCTGCAGTGAGCGTTGGCCAGGCTCATCTCTATCGCTCTCCTCAGGGATCTCTAGGGAGGTGTTTAGAGGGGGACTGAAAGACAGAGACTGCCTGCTGCTTGGATGATCCAGACTTCCTCTGCCACTGCTATGGCTGGTATAGCTCCGGCAGCTTCCCTCTGGTTCCGGGGAGTAGCAGTGCATTGGATGCCAACTGGAATCCTCTAGAGGCATAGAAGGAGGGCTATGGCGCTGACGGTCTCGGTCTGCAGTAGACGCGTTATTAGTGGCATGCTGACGACAGGAGTCCCGAACGTGAATTTCTGAAGGTGCGCATGGTCCGTTTTCTTGGATCTGTGTCAGCTGGTTCTGGTCTACACATGGAGAAGGAGACACGGAGGGGTTTTGCCCCCTGTTTAGTGAGTCAATCCAGGCATCAGGAGGCAGGAAGTGCTCACTGTACTTTTTATCATCCAAACTAGGAGCACTTCTGTGGTGATTTATACCTTGGGTGTCTCCATTGTTTTCAAAAGCTTGTTTCTGTCGATGTTTTGAAGGAAGGGTGCTGCTGGACCCTCTACTCATTCTTCTCGATCCCCTCTGAATAGTTTTATATCCTGATTGTCTTTCTGTCTCCACCTGGAGCTGATATAGACTGGGTCTTTGAGACCGCATGGACCGCTGCATGGACCTCGCTCGGGGAATCTGAGGCTGTATCTCTGGCTCATCCACACACATCTCCTCATAATCAGTCTCGCACCCAGCCTGCCCTCTGCTTTTCTCTGCTTTTCCTCCTTGCTCTGGATCTCCCAAGTGATTCATCCTCGCAAAGATATGTTGCTGACTGTAACTGTAGTCTCCAGGACGCGTCAGGCTGCCCTGCACATTATAATGAGATCTTTCCAATGTTGGGTATAAAGGTTTATTGTCAAAATTGACAGGGGCACCTTCAGTCATGGTTCGCCTTCGCTGCTGATCTTTCACACGCAATCTTTGGTGTTCCCCTCGATCTAGACTTCTAGACCTTCTTTGGTTTGACATTTGATTTAAATGAGAGTCCTTCAGGCATTCAAAAGCCCTTTCGTGGCAATTCTGTGCTTGCACGAGGTTACTGGGAGACATTATATATCCAGACTCCCACGGAATACAAGAAGAAGCTCTTACTCTTGGACTGATAGTGTTACTGGATAGACATTGCCCTCTGTTGGGCAGTTGTGTAAATTGCAAGGATCCCATTCCTCTGCTTTTCCAGGCTGTTAACTCATTATCCTCGATGTCCCTCTTGCACACCACTCGGAGTGACCCACCTCTCTGCACCTCAAAGTTCCGATCCAGAGTGTACTTACGCAACTCTCGCTCCAGCTCCTCTCTCTCTCGGGCCAACCTAAGACAGTGGTTAAGGTTGCCTTGTTCTTTTTCATGTTCCATTTGCAGAACAAGAGCGCTGGCTCTTTGGTGATCACCGCCAGGCTTTAGCGCTGGACAGTTTTCTGATGGTGGAGAGAGAACAGAACCGCTGATCTCAGAGCACAGACTTGATCTATTTGAGATCTCCTGTCCTAGAGCCACAGAGTAGCAGCCATACCTGGGCAATGTTTGTGCTCTGCCAGAAGGAGAGATGTCCAGTCCACAAGAGGGCATGTCCACGGAAAGGACGAAAGGAGGATGTCGCCTTTCACTGCTGTAAGAGCGGAATGATTGCGATTTACGAAGCGTGGCATCGCCAGGTCGCTCGGAAGAACGTGAAAAGCGTTGCCTTGAAATTTCGTGCCTGAATGGAGTGGAATCTGTAGTGCTAAGTTCTTCAAAAGGCTCAACCATGAATCGTCCATCTGGCCCACGGTGAATGAGGTCCACAGTGGAGTCTCGATGGAGCTGATTCCCTGGTACTGAACCCTGGGCACCGGGTTGGGTATGTGGGTGCTGGTGCTGTTTCTGGTCAGGACCATCATTGCGGTTGGATTTGTCCATGGAGGAGTGGTCTGAGGAGGAGGATGAACTGGAGAGTGGGCGCAGGGGGAGGAGCTTCTGTTTGAGTACACTGTCAGGGCTGTCAGGGGCGGAGTCAGATCTGAAGGAGAAACAGAATGTATATAATTACTGTCTGGTGTTCTTCTGTTCTATAATGATCCCTAACCTTAGTCAAACATACTTTGATAGATTTTGTTTCACATAAGTAAAAGAAAATGCCAATAAACATCTTGTATTCATTTACTGTGCTGCATCAGGGAATAATTCAAGCAGTGAAATCGAGCTTTGGTGAAATTATTACTGATGTGAGATGAAAGAAGCTTCCAGAGGCTCAGTTAATATCAGTGAGTTTAAAACATCTATACAGTGTTACTGTGATTGGCAGGTGTGTATTAGAGTGTCTTTAACCATGAAAGTAATATAAGAGCCTAATAAAATGCACTTACTTCCTAGATGAAGCAGGGAGGTGATCTGAAATAATCAAAGGCAAAAGACAATGGAAATGAATGACATGGGGAAATGAAAAGTGAGGGAAAATTATATAGGGATGATATACATGGCATTTATATGGCACAAAAAAAAAGTGGCAGAGTACAGATTCTTTACCTCGCATCATCTTCCTGTGCCGCCGGTTTCTTTTACGGCCAATTATACACACAGTGACCAAAACTATAAGGAGTAAAAGGCACAAGACCGCCATCCCTATCACGATTCCAGTCCAGAGTGATTGTGGGTCTGAACCTGGGAGCCTCGAACTGGGAGAATTCAGGTCTGCATAATAAGAAAAATGAAAAGTCAAATCACACTGAACCAAAAACAAAAAAACAAAACAATAGATGATTTATGAGAATAATCCGAGCAGATATTGGCCTAAACTGACTGAGCAGAGCAGCTGAAAGGAAAGTGGAGCGAGGCTTAGGCACTGACCCAGAGTGGAGACATTGATCGAGTGACTCGGCACGCTCAGCTGCTCTCCACGGCGAGACAGGAGTCTTAGCTCATAGTTGCAGTTCTGCAAAATGTCAGAAAAAGAAAGCCATAAGAATGACAGTTATTGAAATATCATAGAATGGAAATCATTCACAGTCTGAGAACAAAGCGTTTGTGAAAGCAGTAATATTGTACAGAAAAGTGTGATGTGATTGTAGCTTTAAAGGTGCAGCTTGTAATGATTAAATTATCCCTCACGTCAAATATTCAGATTTGACTTCAAAGCCGTCTCTTACAAAATACAAAAACCTGTTTTGGAGATGTTCACAGATCCATTGGGGTTATAATAATTACCATTTTAATTACTCATCCTGTACTAGTCTTGTCCAATTAAATGCTCTTGAAAATGTACATGCCGCAGCCCCCCTGCCTTACAGCAGGAGCTAATTAAAGGGAACCTGTTTATGCAAAATTCTATTTTCAGTAATTTTTAGACATTCAAATGAATCTTCAGTGTTTCTAGTGATTTTTGGTCATTTTGTTTTGCCCAGGTTTTAAACAAACAAGTTATTTTTTTCCCTTTTTTGTGACCTCACATAAGAAGATCCCATCCCACCGCTTGTTGCTCAGCTCTGCTGCTGTTATTTGTGGCACTAATTAACAATAATCTAGTATTGACTGTTCCAAAAAAAAAAAAAACAGGGTAGGCTTCTACCGAACGGTTGAGATGTTGCTTCGTGGTAAAGTATCAAAAATGGCAAAAAAAAAAAAAAACAGCGTAAAGGTTTTAAGATACATCCACTTTATTTCTTGTGGTATGCTACAATGCAAATTTAAAATGCATACTATTTAAAGACAATGTGACACCTTGTGGATTTCTTTGCATAGCATACCTCAACCAAATGGTAGAGATTGCTCAAACTGCGACACATAGCAATGCTGAGATTGGCAGGTGATAGATTTGACTTAATAGATTAGAATTAAGCAAAATAATAGTAATTTTATTAAACATGATTTAATGAACTGATTGCAGGGGGAGGAGTCAGTTAAGGAAAGTATAAGGATTGATATTTTTGCATCAGCCTGCTTTGTTAAGAGTTAAAACATGCAATACCTTTTGTAATCCCTGAACAAGCATTTCAGTCTTATTTGCACTGATGTTCTCATCCAAGGTCGACCACTCCCCTTCCCCAAGACGTGCCTGGAGGACAAAACTGTCTATAGGCAGCTGCTGAGGTGGTGGCAGGACCCACCGTAGATAAAGTCCCTCAGAGCTCTGGTTGGAGGATAGCAGCCGGGGCGGCTCCAGCTTGAATGATGTAGGAAGCGTGTCTGGAGAGAAAAAAAGGTTGCAAGCTGCTGAGTCAAGATGGCAGAAATCAGAATGCTAAAGACAGACAGATGGATCAGGACGGAGAGCAAGGGCGGGTGCATAGAGGTAATAAACGCTGGTTCTGACCCATGGTTCGGACCACGGTGATGTCGCTGAATGGGCCGCTGCCCAGCTTGTTCTGAGCCATCACGTTGAACTGGTACTCGGTGGAAGGAAGGAGGTCACTGACCAACACGCTGGTGCTGGAGGACGGACCAGGAGCCGAGCGCCACTCCTGCGGCTCCTCGTCTGCACGCACACATTTCACCCTGAAAGGGAACAAGAGAAGTTATTACCGATGTGTCAGAAAAGGACTGAGGGGTGTGTTCGGGGTTAGAGAGTTCAATATAACTGATGATGTCTTTAAGTTAATATGGAGTCCAGTTTGTTATTGGAAGCTCAGGTAGACTGTAGGACATTTCGGTCCTGAACTATTGAACAACTGCAGTAACTTTTGATTGTGCAGAATAACAGAACACAGTCATGAGAGTAAAAAAAATCCCTTTAATTCTCTATATAATCTCCTGCTACACTAATGAACTTATCCCAGTGTTTCATTAGTGCTTAGACACCATCAATGTAGAAAGTTTTCTCAGTACGCCGGAGCCGCTGGCCTCCCAGGAACCCCCTTTAATGTCCCAAACATGAGGAAATGGATTGGAGCGAGTTGTAAAGTTGATTAAGTGTAAAGTTCACACAGACAGACGCTTCTCTTCCCAGTGACAAGATATCCGTCGATTTTTTTTCTAGGATCAGAGGTTTCACTCGCTGAATGTTCACAAGAACGATTAAAGTGTGTTCATTCACAGACGAGACAAGAGTCTCATCACCGTATCGCGCTTGAAGTCTTCTGGAAATGTCGATCACTTTTCATTTCATCCCATTCAACACCAATTGAAGTAGCTATAAATAGAATTCTTCCTTCACAGCCTCTTAAAGTCGTGTATCCTGAAATTATATCTTTACTTTCACCAGCTTGAGTCCAGAAATCAACAGTTTTACGATATCACATTAGTACCAGAACCATGGGATTTATTGTGTTATTGCTACACCGGCAGCATCATCACACACACAGACAGACAGAAGTGATAATGATCTTCTAGACACTAACCAGACGGTGAAAGATTGTGTATATCCTCCATCAAATCCAGGCACCCAGGACACATTGGCCTGGTCCATTCCGACGTCAACGGACACGGAGGACACGGCGTGAGGACTAGTACCTGACACACACACACACACACGTAGAGAAAGAAAACAGGAAGCAGCATAAGAGACAAAATCCCTGTTATTCATAAGTGTGTGTGTGTGTGTGTGTGTGTGTGTGTGTGTGTTCGGGTGTTGATCCTCACCAAACACCATAATGGCGGTGGTGGCCGTGGTGGTTGACACTAGGTTCGTCACGCTGCACTCCCACTCACCATGATGCTCCTTACTCAGGGACTCGAGGAACAGAGAACCATTCCCTAACACTGAGTACGGAGGGCGAGAGACAGAAGGACTGAGCTGGAGAGAGAGAGAGAGAGAGAGAGAGAGAGAGTAATAAAGAACGCAAAGAATAATAATGTATTAGACAGAGTGAAGCATTCATACACAACGACACTACTGTCAGAACTGTAGTTACAGAACATTAATCAACACCTTCTGACCAATCAGAATCCAGAACAGTGCTGTGGTACCAACGCGCGTAAACACAGCTAACCGTCCTGTATACAGTAAGTTGGTCGTCATGGTTACCTTCTTCCAGTTGACTTTAGGTGGAGGATCTCCGCGAGCCTGGCAGGGGATCACCAGCGTCCTCCCCACCTCCGCCCGGTACTCCTTACTCGGAGCCAGCGCGATCGCCGGAGGGTCCTGAAAGAGTTCAGCACATCACAGCTCCGTCATTCTCCTTATTCCAGATGTTTCATTACTCTAGTTTCCTTTTAAACCTAAACAACATTGTTTAAAGTATTAAGGACATGGCTTGTTCTTTGCATTACGGGAGTCTGACCTGCAGGACGACGGTGGTGCGCTGTGATTGGCCCATCGTCCCGTAGCTGTTATACGGAGTGCAGGTGTACACGCCCACTGCGTCGTCATTAACCGTGGTGATGACGATGGAACCGTCTGCTGTCAGGATCCAGCCCGGGTACTGAACACAGTGAGGACAGGACAATTATATTATATTTACTAACACACTGGCCTGAGTCAAGCCTGTCTTCTCTCCAACTGTTTTTATCATTGCTATCTCTCCTAAAAATATCAATTCCCGCCTACTTTTAAGGTTGAAATTTTCTGCCTCTCAAGTTGTCATTTTTGTGATTTTTTTTTAGTCTGATGTTCTGCCTTTTACAATTTGAAACATGTCTACGGAGACACAAGTTGTCCTTATTTATTTATTGGAATGGAATATACCAGAGTCAAAGCAGGACTTCTGATTGTGCAGAATAACAGAACACACACATATGAGAGTTAAGCGGTGTGGCGATAACTCCCAGATGAGACCCTGTAATGTTTTACTGCGGCTATGAGTCTCGTCACCGTACTGCGCTTGAAGTCTTCTGTAAATGTCAATCGCTTTCATGCCTACATTCACCAGAAATTTCATCACAAGTACTGGTTTGACTTGAACGCCCATCGTATGAATATAATCATACTGAAAATGCACAATATTTAGCATCTTTGATCAACGTTGACAACATACATTAAATTCACAGGAAAAGACGTTTTCAGACTAAAAAACTACTGAGGACGTCTCCAGGATCCATTAAAGCTCTAATAATGTTAGCACCCCAGATGTCTTCAGGAAAGTCCTCACAATAATGTCCCCTAAAGATCTCTTAAGGAGGCTTGAGTTCTATAGACACGGAGAACGCTCTGACACTGGAGACTCCTTCTGTTAATGTCATGTGAATGTCTTTTATCAGTTTATATTATAGCGTGGCGTGTTCTACAAGTCTTCGTAGTTGTGACTGAAATGATCACGTATCAGAGCAAATGCATTAAAACTAACGTGTGAACGTGCAGGTCATGTTGGTTTGTGCCGTATTGTCTGGAGAAACAGAAATGAATCTCTTACAGCATTGAGATCCAGAGCTTTTCCGTTTTTGGTCCAGACGACTCGGAGCAGCGGGGGTTCGGAGACCAGCGGGCAGGAGATCACGCCCCTCAGTCCCGTCGGGAGGAAGGTGCGCTCGGGCATCCGGGTCACCTGAGCAGGGTCTGTAACAGGTGGGGGGGGGTTCAGTGGCAGGATTAGTTTTAGCTTATTTTATAAAGTTCATTTTATAAATGAACAACTTTGTTGATGGAGCTTAGTTATTTTATTTGATTAGTTTTGGCTGTTTGTCCCAAATAAAATATACAATTCAATCCGCTAAAGGAGAAAGAAAACAAACGTCAACAGAAAACATTTTTGGTTAAAATAAAAATCTACATAAGGGTCCTTTACATCACAAAAATCTTTCTACAAATTGTTTGATATTTGGTTCTTAAGATGTTTTGGTGCCTAAAAGAACCATTTTTCTCGTTCAACTTTTACTTGCGTGATATTTTCTCAAAATTTAAATTTAGGATATACTCTTTTTAAGTTATTTAAAATAGTTTTCAAATATTTGGAACAGTCCAATTGTTCGCAAAAAACATTCTGTGATAAAAAAAAAATAATAATAATGTATGATGTATCCATCAGAGTACAATATAAATAAAACGCAGACAATATGTATAAGTGTAAGTTAAAATGTAAAATATATTTACATACAGTACATACTTCCATCTGGGATTTGGTAACATTTTATTGTATATTAATTTAAATTTAAATGTATTATTTGTGTTTATTTCTGTATTTTAACGCTCAGAATAATGTCTACGTTATACGTACGTCGCACTGTAAGCGTGGCCGAGGCAGTGGGCGGAGTCGGAAGGCCGTTAGTAGGCATGCATGTGTATTTCCCAGAATCCTCCGGGATTAAACTGGATATGAGAAGAGTGCCGTCTACCATGACCTTCACTCGAGACTTCTGAGATCTAAAAATAAACAGGTTGAGGGTCACACAGTGGCGGTAATAAAGTGCCTCAGTGATGCTGAGGAGTAAATCTGGAGTCTCACTCTATATGGTAGACGTTCTCTCCATCTCTCATCCACACGTAGGTCATGTTGGGGGGATCGGCCTCGGCCTGGCACCGCAGCAAGGCATCGTGGGACATGTTGAGGACGGTGTCCGTCGGGAGGATCAGGATAACAGGAGGACCTGGGATGAGGACACGAGGAAAGGAAATTGTAAAAAAAGAGCAGAAGAAATTACATTTGTGATTTATAGACTGCACCACCTGACCACTAGATGGCAGCATCTGTTTGTCCGACCTCACTATCATTTGTCTTACAATACAATACAACATGTGTGTATCAGAAATTTCTCCAACACAGCGACTAATAAACTAATGTGTGTGTGTGTGTGTGTTAAAGCATAGAAACATGCACACTAACTAGGAACAGACTTTTCAGGGCAAAGTAGTTCAACGAGTTGCTAGAAATGACCAGATGATGTAATCTATTCATTTGCACAGTTAATGCCTCATCATTTGCATATGAAAATGTGTTACGTGTAGAAGGAGGCGTTTCCAAACATACTCTGAATAGAAAGTAATAGGTTATGCTTTGTTATATTTACAGCACCGCAAACAATTTACAAAAATTCTATAATTCTTTCATTACCAAGAGTTTAAAATAAGCAAAGACATGAGCGAGTGGAGAAAAAATAGTCATCAGTGACTGGATGTTGGGAATAATGGTGATCAGTGATTGGGTGATTTTGTTAAAATAATCTTTAAAAATAGCAACAAAGTCAACAAGTTCACAACACTTGAAAAGAAACACTGTGCTGCACAAATGAATCTGGGAGGGGAGGTATAGTGTAAGAGCTGACCTTTGACACTGAGCTGCATGGTGTGTTTCACATTTCCCTCGCTGTTAGAGGCTTGGCACTCATAACGTCCTGCTGTCTCTCTGCTCACAGAGGATAAACTCAGACTCCCATTCAGGACCTTTAGAGAGAGAGAGAGAGAGAGAGAGAAACGCAGGTCAGGATGGTGGGAGGGAACAACAGGAAGGGAGGAGAACATACATGGAAATTTAGGTGGAGAGGAAAATGAAAACCAATGATGCAAGTCACGCATGCTATTAATATACAATAATCACAGTTATGAGATGTTGGACCAGACATCATGAAGTGGCAGATTTTGCGCAAAAAAAACTGTTTTACGGTATTTATTTGGATGGTTATCAGTTCCAGCTTTCTACAGTGGTTATATGTGTATATATGTGAAACCTTTTAATTGATTATCATGAGAATTGAGGAAGAGAGAACTTCTCTCGGTTTTATCATAGAAAATATTATAATTCTCATACTTGCTGAAAAGCAATGCCAGATTTAAAGAGCAGCTTTTTGAGATTTCGTTGTGGTTCTCTTAGTTTATACACTATTTGTAGTTTAGATTTTATTATTATTATTATTATTTATCACTTTCAGTTTGTTGGATACAAAGGAATTAGCAACATGGTGTGCCACAAAGTTCTCTGTTAGGCCCTTTATCATTCTCCCTCTATACTCAACTTCACATGTGAAATAAAATGGATGACAAATAAGCACTCAGAGTCTAAATGCACTACACAATATCTAGATTTATGTGTTGAAACTCACACATGTGTCTTACCTTCACATCGCTGGTCCAGTTCATTACAACACCATCTTTATACCACTTGATGGTGGGAGGAGGGTTGCCATAGGCAACACACTTCAAAGTGATTGGTCTGCCAAGGAGGGCTTCTGTGATCGAGGGCGGAGTTTCGCTGAACACAGGAGGGGCTAAAAGTACAAATAAATACATGTTTAGGGAAATAAATAACAACTCAAGACATAAATCCTCATGTTCCTCACCCTCATCATCATCATCATCATCATCGTCACAAGAAGTAATGTTAAGGTTGCCCTTGGTGCATACAGGCAGGAACACAGACAGGTAGGGACCTGATCTAACTGCCCCTTTAACCTTAACCCTTAACCTCTAACCCCTGACCCCCGACCTAGCCTTTTTTTGTCTGTACCAAGGGGCCCTTGTGTCATAATTCCTCCCTGGACTTTTTCCTGAGCCATTATTAATAATGCTAAAGCTTGGAAGAAAGTAGCACAGACCGTTGATGCCACATAGTCAGTACAGTTAGTTTGCTAGCTTTGCTTATCTATCTGGAAACAAAGTGTCCCTACCACAATGCCTAGAGCATGTGACATGTTACTGTATATAGTGGCACATGATAAAGCCTTTTAGAATGTTTTCACCTTAGGCACCGTGCCCAGGACCGACTGCCCCCCCCCTTATTATTATTATTATTATTATTATTATTCTCCATACTTGGGTACACTAGTATATTTCACTCTCCGATACAGCAGGTGGCAGTATGCACCTAGTTGATTTGCAAGCCACCATTAAATACAAAGCGAAGAAGAGAACGAGGATGTTAATCTTTGCGCTATGACTAAAATAATTGATATTTCTGAAAACAAGTCAGCTGTGGTGCAGAGATTGGCGAGTGATGATGTGTTCTACATGCACACGGAGGTTTCGAAGGAGACAGACGGCACTGATGACATCGCATCAACTTCGTTTTCAAGTACGTTTGTCTTTTTTTGTTTTTTTTTTACACGTCAAAAGAAGTGTGGAAGCTTCACGTCAAAGGGAAACATAACGAACGCTACATAAATACCGGTTCCTTACTCTGTTCACCCAGTCTTTCTGTGGACGTAGTGGGAATGTGGCTCAGTGTGACAGGGCTTTAAAATTGGAGTTAAAGAACTCGATGTCCTGTACAGAACCCATGACGTGCTCTAAGATCTAGTAACTTCCATATCTGATTCGATCCATGCCCAAGTGTTCGAGAGGAAAATGACATTTTTCTGTAGACCACCTTTTCCAGTGGATTCCACGCTCACGGTTCCTGAGCACCAAACTATTTTTTCTCACCAGAATAAATGAACCACACTTTGGGGTCAAGTGTTCTCGAAAACCGTGAAAACGCCCATAGCGCCACACGTTTCTGTCTACTTCTATGTTCTTTACTTTCAGTGATATTTAATACGATTATTACAGAAACGTTGAAAGTTAAAGCTCGAGCCCTTAATGCTCTTAACGTTCATGGTAAAGGTTAACATGGATGTTAGACAACCACATCTTGTGCGTCTTTGCTAATTCTATGCACATCTCTTACTTATTTAAAAGCAAAACACAACCTGATTCAGTGCTGAAAAGCTTTAAACAGTAAAGTTTAAATCTAAAGACTAACTGGTGCAGCCATTACGTAATCACTACTAGCGCTAACGAAGCCGTTCTTCATAGACATCAGGCTGCAGGTCGGTGTTTCCTCTGAGAATAAGTCACCAGGTCTCTCTCACACACACACACACACACACACACACACACACACACACACTCCATGTACTATATTATGCAATTTCCCCAGTGGGATCACTAACATAATACACGTCACCTCTCCAAACTCGTGCACCTGCGGTTACAGTAAATCCCTCGCGGCTCTCCTCAGGTTAGCCAGCTTATAAAAACATGCCAGTTTTCCAGACGGCTGATCATGTTTATAGTTTTTTATGCCTCACAAATATCCCGCTTTGTATCCCGCATCCCGTGTGTGTCCCGCTTTGTGGTTTCAAAAGATCGTTTTGAAGGTCATTTAAAAAATAAAAATAAAGTATTGCTAGTGTGTTGAATAAAGATCAACTGCTTGTTTCTTTTTAAAGTTTATAACTTAACTTTTAAATATTTTATGCATTTTTTAAAATTTCAAATCTGCTTCTTTTTTTTATTTTTTTTTTGAAGGTTAGCATGAGTTTGTTTAAAAGCTAGGTAAAGCAGCAGTGTTTATTAGAAATACAGAGGGGTGAAGTACGACCTCTTCCCCATGATGGAGTCATAAATTATAGACCTGAGCTGCATCGAGAAATGAAAGTTGTTTTCACATGTGATCACATTAAATCACCGGATGCCTAAAGTTTCTTATATATTTTTTTAAAGGATAAGAACAAAAGTGAACAAAATGCACACATTAAGCTTCAAAAATTTTATTAGCTGCAGCCTAGAAACTCATATGAGTGTCTTTAACTGACAGGTCAGACAAAAAAAACAGCCAGAATAATCCACAGTTAGAAATCTGTAGAAATAAGTACAGCTCAAAGCCTGGAAGTCCGACACGAAACCAGGAACGAGGAACTTGGAAGAAAAATGACTGAGATTAACAACATGGTGAGTTACTGCCCCAACACACACACTCACACAGCAAAGAACGCAGCAGGACCGGAGTCAGAAATGGAAAACGAGACACATGCAATGATTTTCATCGTGATGTGCAGAATTGGATCAGGTATTGATACTAAATTCTCTGAACGCGACATAGACTCGCTGAAAACCTGCTGCATGCACGGCAAAAACATGGTAAAGCACCAGAAGAACGTTACATGAACGTCTAAAGCTCCTACAGCGCAGCACGAGACTACAGCGTGGTCACCTGACAGGCCTGAAGAGGTCGCGACAACGCAGTGACGTCCGCGGGGCCGTGCTTGTGTTACCTCAGTGAAGTCAGTAAGAGGTTTTAGTTACGCCATTAACTGGTCAATGCTGCTGCTACTACGTCCTTATTACGTCTTGTTTCCTCACCTCAGGCAGACGCAACGAACACTACATAAATACCGGTTTCTACTGCGTTCCTGCCCTTAAACAGTTTCTGAGGACGTAGAGGGGACGTGTTACGCGTCTCAGTGGCTTGAAATTTGGAGTTAAAGAACATGATGTCCTGTAGAGACTCGATGTCTCAGGACAGAGAAGACTGGAGTGTATTATAACAGTGAAGAGGACATAATGGCTGGGGGTGCACAAACTTTTGCCCCTTCATTCATTTACTATCTGCGTATCTATGAGAAACAGATTGGGAACAGATGTTTAACACACACACACACACACACACACACACCCAGGTAACAGGTGCACAGTGTGAGGAATGAGCACCCATACATTTTTTAACATGAGTGTGTGTGTGTGTGTGTGTGTGTGTGTGTGTGTGTGTGTCTGTGATAACAATGGCTTTGTTCTGCTAATACAATGCTATTGTGTGTGTGTATCACGCTCAAGCTGCATTCCTGCAGGAGGTAGAAGAATACAACACGTCTCCAGCATCATATGAGAAGTTATTAATGAATATCTACACAGTTCTCTCTCTCTCTCTCTCTCTCTCTCTCTGGTCTCTCTCTCTCGCTCTCTCACCTGTGACTGAGATCAGCGTCCAGCTCCCGTTCCGCGTTTCCTCCGAGGATTTATCCAGCAGCAGGAGGCGACACTCGTACCAGCCTGCATCCTCCAGGACGAGAGCGTCCACCCTCAGAGCCGTCCCCTCGGCGAGAGACACCCGACCTGGAGAAAGGTCAAAGATCCGCTCATTAAAACATGTGATACACAAGTGTTACAGTCGAGCTTTTTCACACAGGAAACAATAATCCGCACCATATACCAAATATAATAAAGAAAAAAAAACAACGTCTCCGTAATGCCTAGTGGCAAAAGAAAGGAAGAAAGAAGAGCGAGGAAATATTTAGGAAAGAATCTTAAAAAGAAAGGGGGAAAGAAAAAAGCATGGCACGGAGAAAAGAAATTATTTAAGGGGAAAAAAAAGAGAGCTGTAAAACAAGATGGAAAAACAAAAGGAAGTAAAGGAAGAAAATGAATGAGAAAATTAAAGGAGAAGGAAAATGAGGTAGGAAGGAATTGGAGGCAAAAATAAGTACACTGAAGAAGAGAATTACAGGAGGGGAAATGATTTAGGGGAGGAAGGAAGAAAGGAGAAGAAGAAGAGCAATAACAGGAGGAAGGAAAAATAATAAAAAGGAACAAAAGTAGGATGTTATAAAGGACAAAAAGGAAAGACAAGAAAAGGGAATAAATTTATGTTAAGCCTGAAATTAAAGGAAGACAACAGAATTAGAAAAAGAAGGAAGGAAGAAAGAAGAAAAAGGAGACGGGAAGGAAGGAAGGATATTAAAGACAGGAAAACAGAAAAAAAAAACTGAATACAGAAAGAAAAAGAAAAGATGTAAGAAAGGAAGGAGAACGAGGACAGGTGGAAAAATAATTAAACAAAATAAATAAGGAAGGAAGGAGCCATCTGTTAGCCATGTGAGCCTCGAGAACACCAGAACCGAGCTTCGGACCCAGAACACAGACTGAACGCTCGGCTCTGTCCAGCACTCAGTGTTTTAGTGTTTCTGTGCCGTCGTGCTGATCTTAGTTTTGGCCTTTAAACTGTTCCTTTAAAGATGAGATGTCAGGTGTGTGTGTGTGTGTGTGTGTGCTTGAAACAGGTGCTGTGTGTGATTTGAAGTGAGACAGTAAACACACTGCGGTGTGTGTCACGTTACCGAGGAGCTTCAGATCAAAACACACTCTTCATCATCATCATCATCCTCATCACTGGTTTATAACTCACCACTTAAAAGCGAAGTAATAAACCACATGTGCAAGTTTCACATTACAAAACATCACACACACGCGTGCACACACACACACACACACACAGTTCTACAGCTTCTGAAACCCAATCTCACAGTTGCCAGGTGACTACACCCTCTCTCTCTCTCTCTCTCTCTCCTCAATGCCTCTTTTATTCTCGCGGTTTTTAAACTGCTCTAAATTGTAGAGAAGCGATTCCGTCTCTAAACCCTCAACCCTTTGTTGCAGTTTTATCTCTCATCAGAAACACTTTCTATCCCCGTGACGCTGATGATCTCTCAGCTCTGATTGGTCAGAAGTTGTTGATTAGTTTTCTATTAAAAGCAGCTCTGATCTCATGTACAGGACGAGTGGAAGGTTTCCCCTGTTTCAAAGATTTATTACACGAAGAGCGAACATGTGATTATTGGCAAATTATATCTAAAAATCTTTTTGTTGTTCCATGTCACGCCAGAACAGTCAGACTTCTTCACAACAGAGGAGCCGACGCCTCACTTTTATCCTTTTTATCCTTCTTTATTCAGAAAGAAACAACCAGCACTGAGGGGGAACAGAAAGTCTGTCTGCACTGCACTGGTTCATCAAAGAAAATGTGTTACTGTAGAACATGAAGAAGAATAATCTGGAGGAAGAAAAGGAGAGTAAGGGAAATGGAAAAAAAGGAGAAATTAAAAGGAATGAATTGAAAGAAGAGGAGGGGGGGAAAGAAAGGAGGAAAATATTTAGGAAATGAAGGAAGGTGAAAAAAGAAAGGATGAAAGAATGAGGGTAATTTAAGACAAAAAGAAAAAGAAAGAAAGTATAGAAAGAACATGGAAAAGGAAAAAACATGATGGGATAAAAAAAATTTAGCTTTTGTTGAAATCGCGGTGGTGTGAGGGGGGGAAACACTCAGCATTGAGGGGGAACAAGAAGTCTGTCTGCACCGAGGATTCAATCAAGAAAGGAAGTGACTTTAGGGATTTAAGGAAAAGAAGGAAGGTGGGAGAAGTAAAGGAGCGAGAAGGGAGGAAGTGAATTGGGGGCGAACACAAAGAAAAAAACTAATTCTATAAGGAAATAATTTAGGGACAGAAGTGGGGAAGGAAGAGCCGGGAAAAGGAACGGCAATACAGATGGAAGGAGAGATCAGCGGGAGGTAAATATTATCATTCTTCTGTAGATAGAATTTGAAGAATAAAACTTTGTTAAGAGGAAATAATCAGTGCTGAGGTGCGAACAGGAAGTCCGTCTGATCAGGTATCATCCTTACTTTTTCACTCAGACTGATGAAGAAGTGTCTCAGGGTTCTCAGTGTTAAGGTGTGTGTGGTGTGGTGTGGGATTTTAATGCTAGCGGCTAATGCTAATCCCTTGAGGACGCGACTGCACCATGGAGTCCAGGCGGTGACACCAGCAGGAAGTGAGGGGTGAGAGGATCACACTGATCAAACTGACCTGTCTCTGTACAAACACACACACACACACACACACACACACACACACACACAGGGGCTCGGACAAGCCAGCGCGCGAGTTAAACAGCAGCCGACCTGCAGCCAGGGTGGAGATTTGAATGCAGTTGCCATGGAAACGAGGATTAAAATCACATGTGAGCGAGAGAGAGAGAGAGAGAGAAAGGGGAGAGTAAAGAGAAACGAAAAGAAAGAGGTAAAGATAATGGAGAGACTGAGACAGAATAGAAAAGAAAAATAGAACTGAGAGAGAGAGAGAGAGAGTGAAGTTTAAAGCTCAGTAAAAAAATCTCTACACAAAGTCAACAAAGCGAAGTTTTCAAAGGCATCATCTGTGTGTGTCCACCTGCTTCCTCATTCAGGAGGGAACCACTTCAAAAGAGCACGCACAAACTCACACACACACTCTCTCTCTCTCTCACACACACACACACACACACACACACACACACACACACACATTGTTGCTGAGTGATTATACACACTTCACTGCACACTGCAAACTCACTGAACAAACACACACACACAGTGTTGTCGCGTCACCCGAGCATCCGGAGGGTTTAACTTGACAACAGACTGGCACTCACTTCCTGTGTTCAAACACTCACTTCCTGTGTTCAAACACTCACTTCCTGTTTACAGCAGGAAAAATACTGAGGTTTAATTAAAATCATTCAACATTTCTGTACACTTTTTGAGGGAGGGGGAGGGGTGACAGGAGAGGGGTCCCAGGGGAGGGGGTGGAGGCAGATGTGTGCGTGTGTGTGTGTGTGTGAGACAATCTGACCCCGGAAAAACTCACGCTTCAGTGCTTTGACCCGGAGCCTCATCAGCACTCAGGATAAGAAGCACAACGTAATGAGAAGCTCTTATAATCAATAACAACCTGCTGCGGTACGAGACGAGCGACACACTGTAATGTGCAGGAAGAGAAACTCTGTAGTGCTGATAGACTTCCTGCTTCTGAGGAAAGAAGGAAGGAAGGAGGAAATGCCAAGGGGGAAAGAAAACTGAGGAAGTAAGAATCCTTGTTTCTTTCTTTCCTTCGTTTCTTCCTTTTTAGAAAGAAAGAAAGGAAGAACATACAACCAAATTAAAGAAAGAACGCTAAAGAAACAAGACAGAAGAATAATAATGAAGACGTAATGTAAGGAAGAATGAGACAAAGAAAACTGAAAAAGGAAGAAAGGAAGGAAAGAAGTATTAAAGAAAACTAAATATGCAAAAAGGGAAAGACAAAGAGAAGGAATGAAGGGAAAAAAGATAAGGAAAAATGAAAGAAGGGTTGAAAAACAAAGAAGTTAAAAAATCTAAAACTTAAGAAAAAAGGGAAGAAAGGAAGGATGAATGAGAAAGAAAAGATGATTCCCTCTTTCCTTCCTTCCTTCCTTCCTTAGTTTCCGAACTTCCTTTCTATATATAAAGAAAGAAAAAAAAATAAGCAATGAAAGAAGAAAGGGAAAAAACTAAGACAAAAGTGGAAAGGATTGGACTGGAGTTAAAGAAAGATGAACTAAGGACAGAAGGAAGGAAGGAAAACTAAAGAAGGAAGGAGGCATCTTTCCTTCCTTCCTTCTTTGCTAAGTATTCCTACTTCCTTTCTATATAAAAAAAGAAAGAAAGGAAACCAAAAAGGAAATGAAAGAAAAAAGGAAATGAACAAAACTACAGAAAGGGAAAGAAGGCGACACAATGAGCCAATGAGAGAAGAAATGATTTTTAAAATATATTTATGTTTATGTGGAAGATGTTTTATTAATTATTTATAGGTTCACTAAGTAAACACACACACACACACACACACACAGAGTGCTGTAGCCTGACTCGTGTGTCAGAGTCGTTACTTCTGTCCCAAACCCGCAGTGACTCGCTCCATGCCTAACACGGCCCGGGGGCCCGAAACGGACCATCCATCGTCCCCTCTGTCTCTTCTGCCCCAGCCAGTGTTTTTCCCGTGCACACACACTCTCGTGTTTCAGCGGGAGAGGGCAGGTAGTGTTTCACGCTGCGCCACCACGTTACCCTCCACGCTACCCGTCGGCCTGGCTGCCTTTGTCCTGCCCTGTTTTCATTTGAAATTTGAATCATAGCAGGTTTAAAGACTCGAAACTTCAGTGGCGGACCGTGAAAGAGGGAGAGATGTGACGCAGGGCTTCGGGTCACTCCAGACGTCGGGGGAGGGGTGGGAAAAGGGAGATAATAGAGGGGGAGGGCGTGGGGGGGGGGGGGGGGGGTTCTTCAGCCTGGGGCACAATGACCACAAATACACTGCTGGAATAAACTCACACACTAACAATGAGGGCTTTCAATTGTTCACACACACACACACACACACACACACACGTGTGTATGAGTATCTACAGTACTATATGTATGTTCAGAATGCAGAAATGCTGTACAGTGTGGAGCAAAATAACTGAGAAAAAACATTCGTGAGTCAAAAATAAAAAAGGAAAGCAAATAGGAAAAAATAAACTGTAAAAAAAATTCAATAAATTAATTAAGGAATGAAAATTAACGAAAGAAGAGAATAAAGTTTGCCAAAAAAATTAAGAAAGGAGGTAATGTAGAAAAGAGAATAAAATGGGCAAGAAAGTCAATAGAGGGGAAGAGAAAACTAAAGGAAGAAAAGGAAAGGAAGAATGAAAGAAAAAATTACGAAAAAAGGAAGAAGGAAAAGTTAGGAATGAGCAAAAGTTATGTAGGGAAAAAAAGTCAAATAAGTAAAGAATGCAAATGAAGCGAGAAAAAAATAAATGAAAAGGTATGAAATAAAAAAGAAAAGGAAGAGAGGGGAAGAAAGAAAGAATGGAGGGTTGAGGGATGGACTTTGGAAGGTAGGAAAGATGTAGTGACAGGAAGAAAAGGGGGAAAGAAAAGTAAAGAACAGATGGAAGTAATGGAGGAGTGAAGGTAAGGTAGTAAAGGGAAAGAGGGAAGAGGAAGAAACCATTATATATTTTTATCCGTGTATTTGTTCACATTTTCTGTACAAGTCCCTGTGACTGCTGTTGCTATAGCAACGAAAGGGTACGAGGCCGAGCGCATTCATATAAACCTGTGGCTCGTGTTACGGCTCGGACTGTTTAATCCAATCAGGATCGAGAACTCTTACAGCGCTGTGGCTTCAGAAAATAAAAGTGTTAATGTAAGAAAGAGTAAGTGTGTGTGTGTGTGTGTGTGTGTGTGTGTGTGTGTGTGTGTGTGTTGAACGTTTATGGGAAGCTCGTCCAACTCACAGTACGTGTGACACACCGATCTCTTCTATGCTCATGTCAGTTACTCGTCTTCCCGTAACACACACCTCCATCTCCTCTGTGTACTAAACACACTCTCGGACACTTTTTCATAACAGCAGTGAAATCCTCATTTCCTGTTTTGCTGAGTCACTGGACGGGCGGCGAAGGTGACCTGCAGCGCGATCGCTCACCACAGAGGAGAAAAACTCAAAACACTGAAACTGGAGACTCCTTTCATATGTTACCTAAACATGTCCTTAAACCAAACGTCACCACATCAAAGGGGCTTTTTATTCTACTGTGTTTAATGTGAAGCATCCAGTCCTGGCCATGTGAACGAGCGGTTGCTATAGAAACCGTAACATATTTGTATGAACCTGTTTAATTCATGCGGTAATAGAAAATTTATCAACTTTCTCTAACCGGTCATACTGCACAAACTCTGAAAACCTGAAGCGATGGATGGAAGGAAGGAAGGAAATAAATGAGTGTTATGTATGAATGAAAATTCAAAAGGATAAAGGAAGAAAAACTGAGGGTAAAAAATGAAAGAAGAATAGAAGCAAGTAAAGCAGAAGCGAGGCTAAGGTAGTAAAGGAAGGAAAGAAAAAAGGCAAGGAAGGAAGAAAGGAAGGAAAGAAAGTAAGAAAGGAAGGAAAGAAAAAGGCAAGGAAGGAAGAAAGTAATAATGGAAGGAAAAAAGGCAAGAAAGGAAGAATGGAAGTAAAGAAAAAGGTAAGGAAGGAAGAAAGGAAGGAAAAAGGAAGGAAGGAAGGAAAGAAAAAAGGCAAGGAAGGAAGGAAGGAAAGAAGGTAAGAAAGGAAGGAAAGAAAAAGGCAAGGAAGGAAGGAAGGAAAGAAGGTAAGAAAGGAAGGAAAGAAAAAGGCAAGAAAGGAAGGAAAGAAAGTAAGAAAGGAAGGAAAGAAAAGGAAAGGAAGGAAGAAAGTAATAATGGAAGGAAAAAAGGCAAGAAAGAAAGAAAGAAAGGAAGGAAGGAAGGAAAGAAAGGTAGGAAAGAAAAAGGCAAGGAAGAAAGGAAGGAACTACAAAAGGCAAGGAATGAACAAAGTAAGAAAGGAAGGAAAGTAAAAAGGCAAGGAATGAAGGAAGAAAGTGTGATTAATGTTATGCAAGTTAAGGTAAATGAAGCAAGGAAGGAAGGAGGAACAGTAGGAAAAAGAAAGAAACAAGCAAATAAACAAACAAACAAAGAAGTGAATGAAATGTATGAATGAAAATAAGAGGATGAAAGACGAAAGAAAAATTAAAGAATGGAAATGAAGCTCAGGGTACTGAAGGAAAGAAGGAAGAGGCAAAGGTAGGAAAGAAGAAATAATATGTGGAATATATAACGGAAGATTTTGAACAGATGTGACATCGTGTCCTGAAACAACACAAAGTGTCTGTACTCTAACAGTTCTAACATTCTGGAGTAACACTAACACACGACACCGAGCAACACTAGACCAGCAGAGACTCGGGCTCTAACCCGAGGGCGTGTAAACGACACCCTGCTCTTCCTCCTCATCATCCTCATCCTCGTCACCCCACCCTCCTGTAAGTCAGCAGTGATCTCCACCTGAGTAAAAAAACGTCTCTCTGGATCTTTTGTTGTTGCTCAAACAGAAACGAGAGCTCGGTGTCAGACGAGACGCCAAATCCTAAATCCTTCCAGACGTCTTTGTTCTGCTCCTGTTCTCCATCAGCTACGTGTTTCGCTTCCTTCTTAGGGAATGTGAGAGATACGGTATCGAGTGTGAAGCTCCGCTCTCCCAGGCAGAGGAGAGTTTACACTTTTATAATCTGATATTCTCAGGCTGAACTCACACCGAGTGCTTCTTTACGCTCGTGAATATAGTTAATACTTTGACTCTCTGCTTTTAACATCCAAAACCATTAAGCACAATTTCTATTAAATAAAGAACGTCATAGTCTTTTCTATAAGCTTATGTTTATGTACAGTATGTAATGTTGTGAATTATCCACAAATCAACTTATTATAATAGTATAACAGCTCTAAACATGTCTACAATAATAATAATTTTGCCAGGGATGGAAAAAAAAAACTGACTTGTGCATAAGTTGATTATGTTCCTATAACAGCATGACAAAATAATAAGCGTTTGATAAGAATCTGGTAAAAGCGCAATGCAATCTTTTGTTTGTAGAAATGAAATGCACCTGAAAATGAGACAACAGCTACCATGTGCTTCCTCTGAAATGTAATTCCAGACCACTGCATCTTTTTTAACTGCTGTTAGGGGACGGGACAAAAGTGGTGTCTGTGTGAGTGAACTGGCTAGTGTTACTTGATGGGAGAATGCAATAATGCCACCTGTCCCGCTCGACTCTTAGCTCTGGGCAGCTGATTCGAAGTCTCAATCTTGGACTGATCGGGCAAATACTTTTACGCTCTGCCACTCTTAAGCCTGGTGCAGTTGGTCACATTAATGCTGTAAAGTGTGAAACAAGTCAGGTCCTGTTCTCGCTTATGTTATAGCAGCTATAAACTGTTGCCTTCTTAACAGCCTTTCACATTTAAAGCTACGAAGAAACGACACGTGTATACTCATCCATTCTGATATAACTTTAGTTATTAAACTTTAACAGTTTTAGCTTTGTCTCACTGTGTTGCACAGTTCTGCCACTAAAGACTCCTTTCAAAAATGTTCAATAAGCTTTCCCAGAGAAGTCCGGTCCGAGCTGTACGTGTACAGAACATCGACCCACATCTTCCTGAGTCGAGGAATTCCACCACGCCAGGACAGAAAGGACCTTCGGCTCAATCTTAAGTTACAGGAAGTATTATTTATAACATGTTCACTTTACCTAGAGTTTTGATTTAGCATCAATGCTAAGAATGTGAAGGCTGTGGTTCTTAAACAAGCAAGTAATTCTTCTTGCTTCTTAGAAATGAAAATCAGATGAAAATCATCTGCAATCATGTGAAACCCGAGGCAGGGAATTTCATCCCTGGCACAAAAAGAAAAGAAAAAAAAACACCTAAGTGACACTTACACCATGCTAACAATCGCTAATAGTTTCACTGTACAAACTAGCAACATGACTCCACTGATTGTAGAGTTGAAAACTTCCTACAAACATTCCTTTCTGAATCGTCCTGGAAGCGGAGAAACGGGTGACAGATGCACGGCTACACTCCCGGCTAATGAAATCTTTCTCTCAGCTAATGAAAGGTCGTAGGGTCGAAACCCCCCGGTTGGATCAGGGGCACGATGGCGCTGTAAACTCTGCAGCCTCCGACGTAACCACGGCAGCCGTCTCTCCTCCAGATTAGCGCCATTGTGTCCTTTTTTTTTTGGAGGGACAAAATCGACTCGCAGCCCATTGGCTCAGGTGCCCTATTCATACCCGCTCTTTGTGCTGAGCACACAATACGGAATGATGTAATGAGATGGAGGGAAAGCGAGAACCTCCCTTCAGACACAGAAGAGAGTACAGTTACCGCAACTCGGGAGCGACGGTGTTTAGGAATTAGCAAAACAGGTATAGGAGCATGAGACGACTTAATAAGAGATAACGAGGAGGTTTGCTTAGAGATAACTTAAAAATTACAGATACATACAGTTAAAGGTAACTACACATTATTAATCCTCACACAAAGAACCTTTATATAGGATATCTTTCTAATTACCACTACAGACTTCATTTTAACTTTATTACCTAGCTAGATTAAGTTACTTATACAATTTCCGTTTATTGCTTTAATGTCTACAAAGAAAAAATGGTCTTGTGTTCGTATTAGCTACATATGGGGGGCACAAACTTATGGAAATTATGATTTTCTGGAATGGTGTTTTTAGTAATGCACATAAATTAGAGACCTAGATATGGGACAGAGCGCGCAACACTGACGACACCATTCCATCACAAGAACTCACACTTTGCATAAGTAAATACCCCCACCCGTGAGCACCCTTGGTATAAATATTTAACAACCACAGCAATAAAAAAAACTGTACAGGGTTGCCAAGGCTTAGCAAAATTACTATCCCAACCACAGTACGTTTTAAAAAGTCCTGAAACAAACCCAAAAAATAAAGCATCATTTTTGCACACACATTTCGAGGGAAGGATGTTCACTGTAGTGCGCGCGCATTTCTCACTAGCTTTTTACAAAAACCCTCATTTATCATCGTCTTGTGCAGACCATATATAAGCAATGCTTCCATCTCTTAATGTCCTACAAAAGAAAAGGTTCTATGCGGTCATGTTCAAAAGTTTGTACCCCCTCTTTTAATACTGTTTTGTTGTTGTTTTTTCCACAAATGAATTCTAATCATCTTATCGTAGCGGGTCTCAGTATTAGGCAAATACAACCTCAGACAAAAAACTACATATAACTTCATCCACCATGCCATTATTTATTTAACAAAAATTAAGCCATAAATGTGGGCAATACATTAGGCCAATACTAAGTACAGTGTTAACACAACGTCAAGAGGGGAAAGTCATAAGCAACAGTCTTAGAGAAGCGATTGTTGCTGCACATCAATCTGGAAAGGGTTATAAAGATGATTTTTACACAAAAACACAGAATTAAAAGAGGGGGTACTAACTTTTGAACATGACGGTACTGTATATCGTATCTTAATTGGAAGCACAACACTATCCCCTTCTGTATCATAAACTTAAGACAAACGCAGATCAGATCTGAAGGAGCTCACCTTCGTATCTGGGATGAACTCTTGGTGCGTGTGCGCCGAACTTGATGATGATGGGAATGTCGTAATCCCGACGCACCCACTCGACTACGTGCAGCGGACCCAAGGAAACGTCCCTCGGAGGACTGAGGGGGCAGTTCAGGATCGCTGAATCTCCCTGTTTCACCCGCAGTGTGGACCGCTCACCTCCGACGCCACCTAGCACAGAATAACACAAACTAACTGTTTACTTATCTACGCATTCATTAATTACAGGATTGCTTTTATCATACAGTACATCATTATGCTTTAGCTAAGATCCTTACTCACCGAATAGACAGAGCACCAGAGCAGCAGCAGCAGTAATTATGACCCGGGGTACAGGATGCTCCTTTAGTGCCATGGCGGATTCAGACACTCTCAGACATACTGAAATACACGTCAACCAGGTGAAACATTATTCAACAGTCAATGTTCTGAAGTCATCAAGATTCTCAAAATAGAGTATTTTTGCAAATAGTCGGTTAAGTACAAAGATTTTGGACACCATTACGAAAAGAAATCAAGAATTTATATGCAATTTATAGCAACAAACAAAATATTGCAAAACAGAACATAGACAAACGTGCAGTGACTGAAACAAAGCCCTGACACCGGAGACTCCTTCCATAAATGTTACATATACATGTCTTTAAAAGAAAAAGTGTCATCAAACCAACAATTAAGGACATTTTAATGGTAATTTACAGTAGGTCACTGGAAATTAGCTGTTTCTATGGAAATGATAACATTTACACTTATTGAAACCTCTAAGGATACGGCTGGACCGTTTAATAGAGATCACTTAAACGCTTGGTGAAGTTGCATGGTAAAACCTTTATGGCTGAAACAATCAGTGAAAGTAAGAGCATTTCCACACACACACACACACACACACTGTGTAATGGGAACTCACTGGATTGGGACTAAACAACAGGGTTATCATATCTATGGAGTTTCTCTTCCCCAATGGCACAGACATATTAAAGGACTCACGAGTGTGGATGGAGGTTCCGGGTGCATGAGGACACACACATACACACACATTCATTTTCACATACAAATGTGACACCACATAGTCAAAGCTAAAGGTGCTCGAACAAAACGTTACAGTGTGTGATTTATTTGTGTAAGAATGAGCTTTGATGTGAACCTCTGATCTTCCTATGTTTTATGGCGTATGCTCAAAATATGTTGGGCGTGTACACGCAGCTAAAAGGATTAGCCGGTCTGAATAACTGGATTGTCCACTCAGGCATTGTTTAATAATTGTGTTTGGTTGATGAGCTGAACAAGGAAGAGTAAACAACCCAAGAACAGACCGATGCGTCTCCAGCTATGCACTGTACTCTATATTTAGCGAATAATGAAATGCTTATTAGCTTTCCTAGCACACGGTCATATTCAAATCCGCAACTCCACACCCAGATCCAATGCACGGAGATCAATCTGTAGTACAGTACGTGTGCATTTCTCATTTTTAATCTCATCCTTCTATTCTTCCATACACATCTCTAGTACAGTATACAGTATTTTATCTCTATTTATTTTCCTGCACTGGTTTCACATTAAAGAGCAACAGATCAGCACCATTAATGCCTATTGTTTTGTATATTGTACACTATTGACATTAAAAAGGGATCTGTTGAACAAATTTCTTCATATTCTATCTATGAAAAAAATGCTAATTCTATCATTTTATTTTAAATACTAACTTAAACTGCTGAGTGGAGCTAATGAAGTGCCTGCTTGTTATGCAAAACTCATCTTATAAACCTGTAAAATAATAAATTTTGAGACTCCGGTGTCCTCAAAGCCAGTATCAGCCACTATTTGGCACCTGATCTACTGTAACCCTGCATGTTTGGAACTAATTGTTGAAATTACAGTGTTTTAGATGACCGAAGGAAAAGGCTGTGATCATGTGACCAGTGGGTGACTCAGATTCGGGCCTCATTTCCATTTCACAGAGATTCAAATGAGCTGCAGGAGTCATGGCATGATGTAACCCGGGGCACTACTGAACCGGACACACGTCTAACATCGCTCTCGTCAGGTTACACACTCGGTCATGTCCATCTACACGACAATAACACCAGTTTATGTCATTCTGCTGAATCGAGATAGCAACTTCCTCCTTGAGAGCGTCTCCTGAAATGCTTTCATGTTCATGTTCATGTGCACGACGTCATTTTGATGTAGGGTTTGGTTAGTTTGCTGCTTTGCTTTATGCAAAATCTGGAATCAGGCAGTGAGAGTCCAAATCAGCGCTTTATGCTAAAAAAGGAAATACTTTTTGTAACCTTCTTCATTACCGTCTTGAAGTAAGGAATAAAACACACATTGTCATGCTGCTGTAAAAGAATAAATAAATAAATAAAAATCAATGACAGGCTTGTATGATGAATAATGAAAGTTAATTATTATCCTATAAGGAAATGACTCGTGATTTCTAATATTTAAAATTTATTAAAGAATGATAGGTGACATTATTGGCGCCCTAAGTGTCCTTGTGGTTAGCATTTTCGCCCCAGAGTTACGGGTTCGATTCCCACCTCAGGTCTGTGTGCATGGAGTTTGCATGTTCTCCCTGTTCTTGGTGAGCTTCCTCCAGGTACTCTGGTTTCCTTCCACAGTCCAAAGGCATGCTTAGTAGATAGCCACTTATTTGGCGTTTCCGAATCACCGCCTGGAAGCCATGTGGCAGACTAGCTCCCCTACCTAGTGCCCTGAGTCTCCTGGGATGGGCTCCAGGCCTCCCGTGACCCTGTACATTCTCTTACTTTCTCTCAACCAATGTGAGACAATAAACGCATAAACACCAAAACTCTGACACTGGAGACTCCTTCCTTCCATAAACATTAAAGCTTCATCAGATATTTTTCACATATGTAGTTACAGTACATATATCTTCGGATATACAAATCACTCCGTTACTATGGAAACGGTAACGAGTGCTTCAATATAGACCCGTCACTGTCATCTGCGCTATTGTCCCAGCTGCTGCTACAGAAAATTAATCAACACCTTCTCACCAATCAGAATCCAGAGTTCAACAACTGTAGTACAACATGGTATAAATCCTCACTAATCGCTTTGTAGGTCTGCAAACTGTTTCTCTTCTTTTCGTCTTTTTTTGATTTAAGGGTGTCGTTTCCGTTCCAAATCTACGGCGGACGCAAACTTTTGCACTCCACCATATCTGGAAGTTTTAGAGATGTTACTGACTAGTTGAGTCATGGAGTTTATAGCACTATTTAAGGCCAAAGTCCTGAAAGCAAACACACACTCTGTTTGATGGCCGTGTGCTGCTGAAGATCAAGCAAAAGCCAAAAGCTACCTAACAGCTTTCAGGAACAAAGGTTGTTGTGTGTGTGTGTGTGTGTGTGTGTGTGTGTGTGTGTGTGACAGGGTTATGCATCATCACAGGTTCTGTCTGCATGAATGTTTACACACTATTGTGAGCTTTCATGAAAAGAGCTTCATACCTCAAACCCACAAAAATCCTTCGTTAAATTGAACTAAAGTTATGTTTAAACCTTTAAAAATATATTTTTTTTCCTACTTTGAGAAATCTAAAGATCTGAGAGATTTCTCACTAAAATGTTAGTGTGTGAAATCTCGCCTTGTGATTCCATTTCCATATAAGGTGCATTAGCATTCGGTCATGTAGCTGTTTTATTTTTTTCCACCTTTTTCTTTCCATTGTATTTCTCACCAGGGCCGGGCATTATAACCATCAAACATCAAAACTGCACGAAATGTCACAGTCACAATACACACGTCTGAGATATTGTGCTTTTCATTCTATCCTTATGTATACGAGGGGCGTTCAAGTCAAACAGGGACTGAAGGCGTAAAAAGCGAGTGACATTTACAGAAGACTTCCAGTGTAGTGCGGTGATGAGACTCTTAGCCGCAGTAAAACATCTGAACGGTGCAAACGATTTAAAGAACTTCCGTGAATGACGATCCCGGCCTTGAGGTGGCTCGAGTGGAACGCCTGATCCTTGAAAATCCGCGGATAAGATGTTGGTGACTTGCGGGAGAAAGAGACACATCTATCTGTGGTAACTGTACAAACAATGGTTCACCAACAACATTACAGCTTACAGGAACTCAGCTGGGAGTTACACCTACAGAACCACTGAGCCACCAGCCGAAAGACCAACAACAACAACAACAACAGTGTATATATACACTACCATTCATAAGTTTGGGGTCACTTGCAAATTTCTTTGTTTTTGTTTAGTGATTTATTTTCTACATTCTACAACAATACTGGGGAT